>JAGDQO010001168.1:0-601342 GCA_018342035.1 Solanum appendiculatum
GGGGAAATCGGGACTAAGGAAGCAAGAAAAAAAAAATGATACATAAATACCATAGATGAGTCAAGCTCAAGCATAATACACAACTTGTCCAACACCACCTCTAAACATGAGTACTTAGCGGGGGCCAAGACAAACTACCGGGCTCACCCTCATAGTCAAAACATAACTAGAAAGGAAAGTTTTATACATAGCAAAAGATCATGAGCAACGTCCCCGAAATGGAGGACTCACCAATAACCACTATAGAAAATCGTACTAGCCACGCGGAGGAGGATGGTCAAGCGGTGCTCCGGTCCCTACATGGTGACATCATGTAAGCATAGAGTATGCGTTAGTACATTTGAATGTACTAAGTATATGGGATGCAATGCAATGCTACATTAGATGGACATCATAGGAAAATGCGTAATCATAACCGATAAATAGCATATTAATGAAATGATATGTATAATGATGCTTACATAAAAATCATATTTAGTGGGACGTAGTACATGTGTGGCGAGTGACATCAATATAGTATTTCCAAGGCTACCACCCCTTGGAGAGGCGAAAGAGGTACAAACCCCTCAATATGGTACACGGGCTAACCACCCCCCGAGCTAGGGACCAAGGTACAAACCCCTCGATACGGTTATACGGGCCTACTACCCCCCATACTAGGCAACCAAGGTACCAACCCCTCGATACGGTTATACGGGCCTACTACCCCCTGTACTAGGCAACCAAGGTACCAACCCCTCGATACGGTTATACGGGCCTACTACCCCCCGTACTAGGCATGGTCGACTCACAACACTTATTTAGAGAAAATCATATACATGTGTCCATTTCATCATCATTTCAGTAATTACATAACCATCCGTCTCATAGGACGTACCTTGGACCTTCCCTTTCCTAAGAATTCTATAATGGGCATTTTATCAAACACCAGGTGGGCAATTGTTCATATAAATGAAATCATGTATTTCAAGAATACTAATTCCAACCAATTCCAAAATCCATATAAATCAGCCCACCAACAACATACATATATATATCAACCTTCATAATTTGATCATGGAAGCATGGAAACCATAAACATCACATAATAATTCCATTTCATGATAATATGCAAAATGGACCATAATAGGGTGTGTAGTAGTAATTCCATAATTCAAGAGTTCATAAATAATCATAAGGACCCATAAACTGGAAGTAGAAATAGAGGATAAATGGTTGGACTTGTGGAAAGGAAGGTTTCCACAATCAAACCCACATACCTCAACTTTGGAGAATCCTTGATGAAGATTGGAATGGAGAATCGAAGCTTTAGATTGAGTCTTGAATCCGGAATTAGAGCTTGAGATGTTTGAATTTGGTTGAAGATCTTGGGAATTTTTGGAGAGGGCTTAGAGAGTGTTTTTGGAGTTAAGAAAAATGACTAAGTATGGGACATATCCCCTTTTTAAAAAAAAAAAGTCTCCAACCCGCCTAAAAAAAAAGCTCACTGGAAATTGCAAATCTGCACAGACAGGTTTTACGAAAATGGTCATAACTCCCTCATCCTAACTCGGAATGAGGTGAAACCAAGTGCGTTGGAAAGCTAACTCAAAGAGCTTTAATTTGACAGTTTGCAGCCCTTCCAGTTCCTTGTGTGCTAAGAGATATGCCCCTTTAAACTTGACCCTCCAAATCGCAATTTTTGAGATTTTTGAATTTTGATACGGTTGCTCTAAAATTCGGGTTAGACCCATTTCCCACTCAATTTGACCCCAAAAATAAGAATATGAAGTCGAATTTCCGAAATCATGCACGGATTTTGAGATATATGGAAATTACAATTATAGGTGTTTTCGAAGCACATTTTCGGGCATTTTTGGGGTCGTTTCAAATGGATTAGGTCAGACCAATTGGGTTATAAATATTACACAAGTATGCATCTTCCCCCTTTTGGCATCATAAAACACTGTGAAGACATACCACACTAAGAGAAGCAAATTCGACACTCATGACCACTAGGGTTATCACCTACACAAACACTTAAAAAGCAAGAGCTCAGTTAACTATAGCAAAGCATTTGCATAAACATAGGAAATAGACATGAACTAGAAACTCAAACCTAACATTAGCATTAATCAAAAAGCATGTGCACCACAAATATAATCAAAATTAAAAGATAAAGCCAAGCACTTGTGATGGACAAAATTGGGAAGTCAAATGCTAGAATGGCTAGGCAGTAGCAAAAAGACAGACATGAGAGGAGAAATCAGAATTCTTTTTGAGCAGCTCAAAAAGACCTTTTAGATTAAACGAGCTAGTAGACATCTCAGTTTCAAGGGAAACCTTTGTCTATGCAAGCTCGGCCTTGAGCTTTGCGTTTTCCTTTAGCAGGTCTACATGTTCTAGATCATAGTTCATATGCAGCTGGTTCATGGCATTCTGGTGAGTGACATAGATGACTTTAATTTCAGCCTATTTTCAATTTTGTATCACGTAGAAGGAACTGGTTTGACCAACTATGTACCTGTAGGAGAAACAATAGTTCACCCATCTCTAACCCCCAAAATCAGTAATTACATTGCCTCAGAGCACTGTCCGCTTTCCAATGTTCACAACTCTAGTTGTAAGAACATCAAAAGTGTATTCTTATCCAAGAGATTCAGAGGAAGGTGGTCCATGAACATCTCTTTTACTATCAATAGTTTTATTGACCAGTTTTGACTTGGCATAATCTTGGGAGGAACATGTTTCTTAACTTGCTTTTTTGATCGTTTTGAAAGAGATCTACCTTTGCTCTTTTTTTTTCAACGCCATAATCTCCTCATCTATAATTTTAATAGGATCAATAAGAGGAACAAATTTTCTTCAACATCATTCTTCTGCAGAGGAACATGTTCTCCCAATCTGTTCCCTAGATGTGGTATTATCGGATGCAGCACCAACTATAACAATTTTTGGCATCAACCCTAGATCCCTGTCTATATGGAGCCCAATAGAAGAACTAGGTTCTAAAGAGGGCCCCCCATAAATTCCCCCTCACTAGATGCATCCAAGTTGAACCTAATAACTAAACTTTGTTCAGCTGTAGGGTCCCCAAATTGTTCCTGCTCACAAGGTGCATCCTCCGTGACTTCCTCAGTATCTTTAGACACACCCAATACAGATTCCCCCTAAGAACCAACACTACTTACTTTCTATACCACAACCTCTTAATTCATAAGACACCAAAGTACAGGTGTCATCCACAGAAGCCATCTCAACCACAACATCAGATAGACCATGAAATTGAGAATCTCCAAGAGTGTCATTAAGAAACATAAATTATAATATTGATCAGGCACATATCTGTTTCTTGAAGAACACTAATTTCATAATTTTTAGATAAAGAGGATTTCTCGGTTAAGAAGTTTATGAAAGAGAAGGGTTTGAGTTATGGAGACAAACTAGGAGAAGGCTTTAAATAGGACTTTAATGAGATAGTTGTTTGGTAGTATTGAGAGTCCTTTGAGATGAAGAGTTTTATCTTGGATAGATATTTGGTTAGTCACATTGGCATATTTTATCACAAGAAATCGTGATTTGATGGGATCTTTTGACCTTTTTAGAGAGCGTCCACAATAGAGCATATGACATGAATATATCTTTTGGGACAAGTGGAAGGAAAAAGTTCAAGTGCATTAATTTTATATTTAATCATGAATAATTGTAGTACACATACCTTAGATCTCTGGATAATGCTCAATTTTGCTCCAATTTTACTCAGTCTCTCTCCTGTGACAGATGCAAATACAATGTTATAGTGCATGAGTAGCTTGACTTTAAAAGCGGTATAGAGACATACAACTTAATGTACAAGACTGAGCATAAAATTTAAAATTAGAGGGTAGTATGCGCAATGTTCATTAGCCACTAAGGGATACTCGTGTGATCTTAATCATCCCCAAGTTTCAACTTGTTCCTTTAAAAGTGTTTTCATAGGTTGATCGTCCTTCTTAGTTGATGGACTCACAATTTCCACACTATGATCATTTGAGTACGCCTCATATGATTTTTCATGTTCGTCATAGTCAGATACTGAATAGGTTGAACCTGTTTCTTTCACATGTTTCTTCATAATTTATTCAGAGATCCTTGACAACTCATCATCATCTTGCAGGCTTGTTTCTCTTATTACAAAATTGTGATATACTGAGTGGATTTTGGTTCATTCCTTCAAACATGATGTCTTTCATTTATTTTTGTGTTCTTTTGACTTGCCTATTTTTCCAACTTCTTTGATTGGATCAGTTTTTTTTTTCACCATCAAAAGCTACTATTCCATCATTTTCTTCTGCAAGTGAGAGAAATTTTTTCTAGTTTCAATCATATGTCTGGAGCAACAAGTGTTCATATACGAACGTTGCTTCCTTCCTCTCACTTTTCCTACAAATTTAAAGGTTAGATTTAGAAACCCAAACTAGCTTGGGTCCTTTGTTTTGATAAAAAGGATGAATGAGATCTTTATTGATCCATATTGGTAAAATATTTTCAGATTTTTTCTTTAGCCCAAACCTGTTCCTTTGACGTGATTCCTTTCTTTTAACAGGGTTGGTTTTTTTATTTAAGGCAGCTTTAAAGTTTTTATTTATGTGAGCTATAACTATTGGACAACAACCTCTTGAGTGACCAATATTACCACAGTGTGTACATAAATAAGAGGTTTTCTTAGAAGCTTCTTTAAAAAAACCTATTCCAGCTTTAGCGTTATGTGTTCTACTACTGAGTTGAGTCACAATCATTGAGGACTGAGTCCATTTGTTTGCTCTCTCAAGCTCATACTTAGTTCTAGCAAGGTCAAGATTTATTCTTCTAGATTTTTCCCTTTCAAAAAACAGTTCATCTCTTAACCTCTTTAGATCTTGGTCACATCTGATTTGGTCACCACTAATTTTGCCTTTTTCATTCCCAATAACACTTTGTTATAAAATTACAGATTTGAGAGTCAAAGTGCAGGAATCAAGTTGTGTACCTGTTCCTTTAAGAATTGGTTTTCTTCCTTGAGACCAGAGTTAATTTTTTCAAGATCAATATATTCAAATTTTACACTAGTCAAGGAAGCCAACAACTGATCTTTGTTTTTATTCAAATCTTGAAGATTATCTATGAGATTAATAATAAAGGAAGATATTTTTTTCTTTGAAAAATGTTTTAGCTTATCTTTAAGTTCAAGAAGATTTACCTCTGTTTTTCAGTATCTGATTCAGGGTCTAGTTTAGAGTCCTCCATAGCCATCAAAGCAACATTTTCTCCATCATCTTCACTTTAGTTGTCTGAACCTGTTCCTCAAGCAGCATACATAGCCTTTCTAGATTCCTTTTCTTTGCCTGGGGTTAGTTTTTTCTCATAGTTTCCACCTTTCTTGAAGAGCTTTTTGCTGATTGAAGCTATGCCCTCATCATCCAGATCAAATTCATCACTCTCAGTTGCCTTGAAAGAAAAATTCATATTTTTCCTTCCTTCACTCGTTTTTGTGTTATCAACATTCATCTCATAGGTATTTAGATTCCCTACAAGTTCATCCAAACTCATGGTTGTCAAATCCTTTGCTTCTATGATTGCAGTGACCTTGATCTCCCACGACTTAGGCAGAGTCCTTAGTACTTTGTCAACCTTTTCCTCAGTAGTATATATTTTTCCCAAAGACACCCGTTCATTCACAATAGTAGTGAATCTAGTAATCATATCCTGAAGTAATTCACCACTCTCCATCTTAAAGGCTTTATATTCAGTACATAGCTTAACAATTGTAAATTTTCTTACTTGAGGAGTTCCTTCATGCCCATTGACCAGCATGTCCCAAATTTGCTTCGCTGTAGTATATCCAGAGATGCGATTGAACTCGTCAGGTCCGAGTCCACATACAAGGATGCACTTGGCTTTAGCATTCTTACTAAGCATTCTGTAATCAGCTTCTCCGTATTGAGCCTTGGGCTTTGGAATGTCTTTACCTTTAGCATCCTTCATCATAGGAATAAGAGGACCATCAATAACTCTTATCAATAATTCATAATCCCGAGCTTGTAGAAAATCCTCTATTCTTGCCTTCCACCATGCGTAGTAATGTCCATTGAATAGTGGTGGCCTGTTAATGTGTTGACCTACAATGTGTCCAAGAGGAGGTGTAGAATTCATAGTGATCTTATCTTGAGTTATTAGACTCTATTAAGATAACCTGCTCTGATATCAATTGTTGGAATTCTGACCCCCAGATTTACCTAAGGAACATGTATATTCTATCTGTTCCTTTGCAGATTACAGCAGTTACGTTATGCAAAGCAAATAAATTAATGACACAATATTTTATCACGGGAAACCCCTAGGGTAAAAAACCACGACCTACACCTCTGTAGGATTTAACTCAACTTCATTAAACTCTGAGCCTCAGCAACAGATTACAAACCTATGTAACCTAAGGAATTATAAACTCTAATTCCTAGATGCCAACAATCAACTAGATCGTCGACCCCACTTCAAGTTATGAATTCAAATTACAACTCTTATAATTCTAGGAACTAACTCTAATTCCTAAACTCCAACACAAACCCCCCAAGGTTTATGTTCCCAAGTCTTTAAGTTGCCCCAACTTGAAGACTCTATTCCTACTCCAGTTTATACCTCACTGGATCTAGAAAGAATTAAAGATACAACTCGATAAACACGTAGTACAAGCAAACTTGACTTAAGAACTATAAAGCAAAAGCCTATGTATGGATCAATGTTCTTCAATCTTGTTTCCTTGCGTTGGCTGCACTTCGTAATAAGAAATCGCTCAAATATGAACTCCCTCTATTTGATTGTATTCTGCTTGTAATTCTCTGTTTAAGTGCTCAAGTTTCTTTGGAGAAAATCCTTCCCTATTTATAGATGAAGGATCTTTCCTTCTTCAATTGGAACTTGGTTACTTTATAGTGGTTCCTACTCACTGTAGGAATCCTTTATAAAAGTAAACTTTATGCGCTTCCTCTTCTTTGTAAGGAAACTTTTTGCACTAGTTTCTTGTCGAAAAAACAATCCATCCACCGCCTTATAACTTCTGCTTCGCGTGGTTAACGTTCTCCTAATCCCAGTTGGACTCGGTCTAAAAGGAACACGTCAGCGCAACCTGTTCCTTTCATCTGTTCCTCTATTTGTCAATCATCAAAATCTTTCTCGATCTAACATTCTATAACTTAAGAAGATCAAAAACAGTTCACACACAACAGAAATGATGAACATGCATATGCAAAGTTCACTTATATTAGAATATAGAAAATATGTATTGTTTGGCATGAAAGTGAAAAAGATAGTAAATAACATGGTATCAATTTAACTTTATGAAAAGCATAGAGAGGTAATAAACACCACTTTTATTTATTGATTTGATATTTCAGTAACATAAGAAGATCAGAAACATGTTCACACACGACAGAACTGATGAACTTGCATATGCAAAGGTCACTTATTTGAACTAAAAAAGATATTAATTCGTAGTAATTAATAAGCACGACGAGACATTTATTTATTAATTAACGCCTGTGCCACCCATTGGGAAGCATAATCAGGTAAACTAGAGGGAACTTTAACAAGTGAAGTCAGTAGGAAGGCTCCTTCCACAGGCGCTGAGAATGAGTTTAATAGCGACTGTCGCATTCAAATCAATTATATCCAGCACGTTTGCTCTTATGGCAGCGCACAAGCAAACTGCAGCCTCTAGATCCACCAGCCCCGCAATTAAACTATAGCATGGCAAAGTTGGAGGAGACCCCACTATTACATTCACCAAATTAAGTACATTAGCACATATATACCCCAAGTTTCAAAGTTGGGCACGTTGTTTCTTGTCCAGTTACAAGAGCAAAGAAGAAGAGATTCAGTGATAGGAAAAAGGCAATTGAGGAGTGACTTGTTTTGGAAGCCATGTTGAAATGTAGAGGATATGAATTAGTTAAGGAGTTTATTATTCTGAAGATGATGTGTTACTAACGATGGCTATTTATACTAATTGTAACAAGGTGAAGTAGTACTGTTGCACTTAACAATTGTAAGCGTACGATAGATACTAATATTACTTCAAATTAGTAGCATATGCAACTTAGTCCAGGGGCGGACCCATGTAGATGGTTTCGGCTGCTCGAGCACCCATTGACTCCGACAAAATTTTTGTATATATATATATATAGAAAATATGGAAAGAAACGGATATTAAATTTAAATAAGCACCCATTGAATAAAAGCTGTTATGGGTGCTCTGGTTTTCGCCTGAAAGATAAGG
This sequence comes from Solanum appendiculatum, assembly GCA_018342035.1. NCBI lineage: Eukaryota > Viridiplantae > Streptophyta > Magnoliopsida > Solanales > Solanaceae > Solanum > Solanum appendiculatum. Next base: position 8,270 of record JAGDQO010001168.1, read on the forward strand.
CGCAGGGCTGTGCGGGCGAGGGTACGAATCCCGTCAGCCCCATTCCTTTTATGCAAATTTTGCATTCTTTTTGACTTTTCCTCTTCTTAATTACTTTAGGCTTCTTTTTCTGCGAATTTTGCACCTTTTTTGACTTTTCCTATTCTTATTTCTTTCCTTTTTATTTATTAACTTTATGCATTCTTTTTCTATTCTATTTAACTTTTTAACTTGTTCAATTTTTTAAAACCTTTTATCACGGTCGTGCTTTTGCCTCTCCGATTTTTCTTTAACAAAACCACAAAATTCTTCTTCTTCTTGTTTCTAAGAGAAAGCAGCCAACCCCATCAATCGACATCAAGCTTTTTTCTTTACAAAATCAAAATACAAAAGCAAGGTAATAAGATTTAATGTTTGATTAAAGTTAGATAATGAAAACAAGAATTTGGTTTGGGGATTTTCATTGCTTATGGCTAGTACTCTTAAAATAGATTCAAGATACTTTTTTTGTTACTTGATAAATAGGTCTAGAGTCTCCTATATTTAGTGTTTTGTGATTACAAAAATATTTTTTTGAATACTTTAGTTCTTTTCAAAAATGAACTTCGTAATAGTATTGGTGATGATTTTTTGAATGGTTGTTTAGTTTGCTATGTAGAGCGTAAGATATTGCAAATGTAAGCAATGATGCTATTATTTATCGTTTTCCACATATGAAAAGTCGTCGAGCACAATTATGACTTTAAGACTCAAAGTCTCTTTTTTGTAATGATAATATTACTAGTAGGTCATTGTGACTTGTGATTAGAGATTGTTTTTGGTGATGATAATATTAATCATTTTTTTTTTACCTTTTATATTGAAGTGTTTGAGTTAGTATACGTTTACACTATGTGATTGCTAACAACTTTATGTTAAAGAAAGTGAGCACCCACAACCTTTAAATCCTGGATCCTCCACTGACTTAGTCAATTATTGTCTGCTGTTATTTCATTGGTAATGAATGAATAGTAAGATGTTGAAAATGTTAAAGCTCTAATTTAAATATTTTTCATTTTATTTAAATTTATAAAGTTGGACTAATATTTGGTTATGTTGTACACTTGTACTTACAATATGTGGAATAATATTCATATTTGAATGTACTGCTATTTTGAAAGTGAGTTAGAAAACAAACTATAAGTTATTTTTTAAATTTGAAACAAAAATTTGAATTTTTCACGGCCAAATATTGATTTTTTTTTCATGTCCACAAAAGAACAGGAAATTGCTACAACAAATTTTCTTTGTTGTTTGAATTTTTGGGTAAAACATTAATCTTACTGTTGAAAAATAATAGAAAGTTGTCAAATATTACCTTCATTCACTATATTAAAAACATTTTCTTGCTTTTACTTCTCACTTTTAACATGTCAAGGATTTTTTTTTCATGGGATATTTTTTTCATGTTTTACTCTTTACATTTAAATTATTTATTTCTCAAATCGTTTGCCAAGATTTAAAACAAATACAAAAATAACACAATTACATCAAATCAATTGTTACATAAAATATGACTTTTCAGCGTTATATAATAATGAATTTAATAATACAATAAAACAAAATTTAAATAATAATTAAAATAAATAACTAACAACATAATATATATAAAAAGATACACAGTAGGTAACAACCATCCAACAAAGCTGTAAGACTAATGGAATGTTGAGTGGATTCTCAAGCTATAAAATCTTTACAAATTCAATGAATATTAAATTCTCTATAAGTCTATATGCTTGACTATGCTTTCCTATAATCAAATTAGTTAAAAAGATAAGTGTCAAAAATATATTTTAATTTTTTTTTTTGAGTTTCATACCTAAATTATTGGGAGTTTGAGTGCCATTCATAAACTATTACTTATTAGCTTGAGAAAAACACCGCATTGGTGTGTGTAAGACTCTCTCTTTTTTATTTGAAAATTGACACATGAGATTCCACGTGGATAAAATATTTCACCTTGATAAATCTTAAATAAACTATTAATATTAGTTAAAATTTAAAAATTAAAGTATAACTATCCCCAAAAAAATTAATTTTTTTAAAAATAAAATTAAAAATAGTTTTGTCACCCCACTTCATCACCTCCTCTCCGTAACCCCCCCACCCCCGACAATTCCCCCTATCCTTTTATTTTTTTAAATTTCTCTTACAAAATATTTTTTAAAAGTTCATACTTCACCCCCTACCCCCCCCCCCCCCACCCAAAAAAAAAAACCATCCACTCCTTCCCAAAAAAAATTGATATTATTTTTATTTTTTAAAAAGAAAAAAAGAAAATTTTATTTCACTCCATCTAATCTTTCGCTCCTAATTTTTTTTTATTTTTTTTATACTTTTCTTATTATATATATATATATATATATATATACTTGCGTATCAAATATAATCGAAAATCTTAAATTCGGCATTGTAGGCGAGAGTAGACTTCCTTTTTTATTTATTATTAAGTCACCATAATGGTAGAGTTAGGCTAGTACGTACGCTCGTAAGTGTCTACAAGCAGGCATGTCTTCGTCAACTTGTCTGCTTGTAGACAGGGGTATTTCTGGTATTTGTTAGCTTTTGTTCTTTAAAACTGTTGTATGTTAGTCCTTTGTAATTGTACCTTTTCTTATTTAGACAAATAAACCAGCCAACATCTCCATAATTACTCATATATCCATCAAAGAGTTGTACTATTAATTAATTTAAGTGGGCCCAACCGACTTTATCATGTCGGCTGCCCAGTACTATTGTGTCTTTACTTTAAATTTATTATGTCTCACTTTTTTAGTAGATTAAATATTTAAAAATTATATAAAAAAATAGTATTACATATTAAAATAGTTAATAATTTAATATACCTAAAAATAGATTATATATTTAAAACTACATAAAAAGTACTACATATCACAATAACTAACAATTATTTGACACTTTAAATTCTATCAATACCACATAAATTAGGATAAAAAGAGTAACATATAATGTTTAAATATATTTTAAAATAATATAAGTAATAATATAAATTACAATAATTAACAACTTAAATATTTAAAAGTTATATAAAAAAATTCAATTGACTCTTAAAATTCTATTGGTACGACATAAAAGGGATTAGATGATAAACATATATTATTTGAAATTGACGAAAAAAATACTATAAATCACAATAATTAACAAAAAATCACTTGACTCCAAAAAATCTATCAATTAATGACACATAAATTGAGACATGGAAAGTAACATATATTATTTTTAAATGATATTAAAAGATACTATAAATTACAATAACTAACAACTTAATATATTTAGAAGACATATAAAAATGGTTAATTTCTGAAATCTTTCATATGCTGCATAAATCGGAACAAAGAGAGTAACAAATATTATTTTTAAAATTATGTAAAAAAATATCATAAATCACAATAATTGCCAATTTAAAATATTTTTATAAAATTTCAATAATTTCTCAAGTTCCATAATATCACATAAAATAAGATAAGAAATTAAATTATATTCGGCCCCGTGTTGGCACGGGGTCCTGTATCTAGTGTATTGAATATTTGTCTTATTCACCTTGAGATAGTTCTTTTGTTCAACATGAGTAAGAAAGGATTTGTACTGTTATTTTTGTTCGATTATAAATTTTCATTTGAAGGCATGAGGGGCTCTCACTATATAGAATATTATTACGTTCTTGGAAGAAGTAGTCACATAATTTACTATAACAAATATGATATTTAGCGACAAAATTATTAATTACGATACAAAATTCATTATTAGTTATTTATTTTTCGTGACAAAATTATATTTCTTACCTAAATACATGAGTCACATATTTTAGTGATGACCATAATATTTTGCCGCAAAACTTTTGTTTCCCTAACATATCTCGCCAAAAAATGAGTTGGCACCATTTATTAAGTAACATTAGCCACGAATTTTAAGTCATCAGTGACATTATTTTTGTCATTAATAATGTACGAATTTGTGACGAACTATTTTTTGTTTTAAAATTATTTAAATTTTAGATACGAAAAAAATTCGTCACAAAAACTACATTATTCAATAGCGACAAATTAAAATTTGTAGTTAAATGTTATCATTTTTAGCCACAAAATTTTATATTTAATTCGTGATCATAATTTCCGTCACTAATAATATAAATAGTTAGTGACGATCACTTTATTGTCTCTAATCAATTTGTGATTTAGTGACAACAAAAAATTGTCATCAAATATAAGAAGCGTTAAATAAAAACTAGTTAAAATTTATAATTGAATAATCCAACTATTTTTCTACGAAAAATAATTTATAGCTAAATATATATATATAACAAATTGTTTTGGTAGAAGAAAAGCAGAAAATTTTCTGATTCCTCTTACAATTGCTAATAGTTCCTTTTCATTAGTAGAATACTTGATTTCTGCATCGTTAAATGAACCGCTGGTATATCTGCAGATTTCATTTAAATCTGTTTGTAATAATGCTCCCCAGTGATAATCTGAAGCATCTGTTTGTAAGACTAAATTATCTTTTTCATCTGGTAACCTTAGTTTTGATAACTTAGAACAAAGCTAATAGTAGCTATTCATGAAATCAAAATGATCAAAATTTAAGAATATTTTGAATACGCGAATGTAAAAAGGATATTAAAAAATCATATCTTCTATACTGCATAAATATGCAAATAAATTCCTCATACCCTGTTCAAAAAGACAGCACAGCCCACATATTGGTATCAGAGCCTGAATACAGTATTAAAACAAGCTGGTTTATAGAAGAACAAACTTTAGTACAATACTTAAAGCACTAGATCTGAGCAGAGATCTAAAAGAAAAAATAATACAAATAATCATTCAAGAAAAAATTGAAGAACAATTTTCTTTACATAACTATGAAGAAGAAGATGAATGTTATGAATGTTATTTGTTTGAATCTGATTACTTTGAACTAGATTAAATGGAAAAACAAGAACTCTTAGAGTTAATACAAACAAAGAAGCAAGAACTGGAATTAAGAAAAAACCCAAGAAATAGAAAGCTCGTCTGGAACTAACCCTAGACTGTCTATAGATTATGGAAAAAATTCTATAAGAAAAATAATGTCAAAAAGACATTCCAAAAGAATAATTGAAACTTCTAACATTACAAAAATTGCAGGAAGAATTTTCAATGGAACAGAATGGATAAAACAAGGAATATTACTCCAAACAGGGGCAACGGCCAACCATGTAAAAGGAATAATCTTAGAAGGATTACCTATATACGAAGGTACCCCTTATACCTATAAAACCTTTGAAGGTAACAATTATATATGTACCAAAATGGTAGACTTACCAATACAACTAGAAAATATAAGAATGGCAGTCCCATGTTATATCACCAATCACGAGGGTGAACATAACTTAATCTTAGGAAATCTATTCTTAAATAGTCTAAATGACTATAGCATAGGAAAAGAAGGAATAGAAATGAGTTTCAAAAATGAAATCTGTTTCTTACCAAAAATTTAAAAAATGCCTAAAGAGACTTCTTTTAGAGTATCAGTCTTTATATAAGTAACTACCTATGATACTAAACTAACGACTTGTTGTCAAATTGACAACGGAGCAGAAGTCAATCTAGCAAAATCCTTCTTATTTAAAGAATGGGAAAACAATGATATTAGTCTATCAATGATAGGTATTACAGGAGTTAAAGAAAGACTAACTCAATCAAAAGAAAAGGCAGAAATAATTTTAGGATCTAAACTTGTTTCTATAAATAAAATATTTGCCTATGATAAACTTGAAACAAATTTATTGTTAGGAAATGACTTCCTCCAACAATTTCAAGATTATCATCAAACAATCTACATGATAAGTCTTAAAACTTCTTGCGGACATTTCATCAGAGTCCCAAGAAAACAAAATCCTTATTCCTTAAAAAGGGAAAATGGAATCTTCAAAGAAAAATATTTGAAAAACCCTAAAAATATCTCTTGTAAATGTCTTAATCTAGAATGGATTAAAGATAACTTACAAAACTCATATGGCGAAAATCCCTTAGAAAATTGGGGAAAAAATCAAGAAAAAGCGATACTAACTCTTAAAGATCCAAGCATCATCATTAGAGTAAGACCAATGCTATACAACGAAGATGATAACATTGAATTTAAAACCCAAATCAAGGAACTAATCAATTTAAAATTAATTAGGCCAAGCAAAAGCCCGCATAGCAATCCGGCTTTTATGGTAAGGAACCATGCTGAAATAAAAAGAGGAAAGGCTCGTATGGTCATAAATTACAAAGAACTAAATAAAAACTGTATTTTTTATGGATACTTTATTCCTAAAAAAACAATCTTATAAATCTTGCAAAAGGAAAAAATTACTTTTCCAAATTTGATAGCAAAAGTGATTTTTGGCAAATAAAATTAGCAAAAGAATCCATATCATTAACAGCGTTTAGTACCCCCAATGGCCATTACGAATGGATAGTAATGCCTTTTGGATTAAAAATCGCCCCACAAATATTTCAAAGAAAAATGGATAAAATATTCTCTTAAAAGAAATTTTAATCGTCTACATAGATGATATACTAGTATGTTCTAAATCGTATCAAGAACATTTAACTCATCTAAAAAAGTTCTCAGAAATAAGTTTAACAAATGGCCTCATTCTAAGCCAAAAGATAGCAAAAATCAATAAAACTGAGATAGAATTCTTAGGAATGATTATCTCAAAAAATGGAATAGAACTACAAACTCACATTTCAAAAAAGATCATAGAATTTCCTAATAAACTAACAACTAAACAGGAAATACAAAGATTTTTAGGATGTTTAAATTATGCCGGAGAATTCATCCCGGATCTAGCAAAAAAAGAGAAATATACTCCAAAAGTTGATAAGAAAATTCAATAGACTTGGATGGACTGAAGAACACACTCAGTGTATTAAAAAACTAAAAGAAGAATGTTTTATTATCCTTTTATTCTTTTAAGATTGAAAATATTAAATGAACTGATAACTTTCTTGCAGATTTTCTCTCAAGAAACGTTCAATATGGACAATCAGACACAAAACCTGGTTAATAGAATCTATGGAAGGATGCAAAAAATGGAGCAGTCCATAGATGAGAAAAGCCAAAAATTATTTGACATTCGAGAAGAATTAACACATTTGTCGAAACAAACAAGAAAATTACAATATGAGATAAATCAACTTCATTCTGATCAATCAGAAAATATGAGTGAATTTTTACTCTTATGTGAACATTTGGATGCAAGTCCAAAACGGAATTCAATTCCAACGGGGAATATTACTCCCAACAAGGTGGCAGGAGATGTCCCACCAGCATCTAATGCCAAAAACATCTCACCGGTAAGCATGGATATGCCGAAACCTGAGTCTAAGGACAAAGGTAAAAGCCAAGCAAAAGAAAAAGAAGTTAATACTTCATAAGAAGGAAAGAGCACATTTTCAGCGAAAGATGAAAAGTTTATCTCGGAAAAACCCGAAAAAACTAACAAAATTTCAACAGGAACAAAAGTTTTCTCTTCTTTTCAGGTGGGAAAGCAGCATCCAAAGGAGGAAGAATATCTGGCATTTACAAAATATATCTATAATCTTCTAGGAGAAAGCGGAGAAACATTCAGAATTCTAGGAACAACAAGCTTGCTCCCACAAATTTCCATATTTCCAAACGGATCTCCGGACTTCACGGCTCAATTATTTGAATTCGGATACTTGGATCAGGTATATACAAAACCAGATCTAAGAGAAATATCCCAATTACCATCACAAATGGTAAAATCAATAAAAGATTATGCAGAAGGAGATGGAGTATACTGTCGATTCTTTAGCATAGCCATGGAAAGCAAAGATTTGCAAGTATATTATCCAACAATTAACTATGTTGCAATAGAAAAACTCAAAGATTTTAATGTTAAGGCAACTGGAATGGACAAAAAACTCCCACATCTTAACAAAAAATGGATACAAACTAGAAGAGCGCTGGGAATAAAAGCCATATATTTTATTCTCAAAAGATTTTACAACGAAGATTACAAAATTCTAGATCAAGATACATACTGGACCTTAATGGCCAAAGGAAAAACTTAGAGAAAAACTATTAGATTTTGAGCTTCATCAACTAGAAGCAACAGAATAAACTTGGAAGCTTGCTTGCAAGTTTTTGGATCATCAACACTGGTCAAACAAAGACGATTCAGGACCATCATACTCATAGCTGGGACAGACAACTGTAAAGAAGATGTAGACAAAAGATAAAGGCAAAAGTCAAAAAGGCTACAAGAAAGATTCTTACCTTGAAGGTGATGGCCTTATCTTATCCAAACTTGTCGGCCATCATTGAAGGAACAAATAGAAAAAATATGTAATTTCAAGGACGGACCTGCAAATGTAAAACTCTCCTTCATCTATAAAAGGAGAAGAAAATCCAGACAAAGGCAGACTACATTTTCTCAAAAACCAACCCTTTAGAGAAAAAATGTTAAGTACCTTAGATCAGGAGTAGAGAACTTCTCCCGACTGGGAAAAGTATCTTTAGTATTCTATAAGTATTATGTAAAGGTGTGTGTAAAGTTAATCCATGTGTAATATTATTATGGAATAAAGAGTTTTTCTTTTAATATCTCTCTCTATATCCTATTGAAAAGGCCATAAGTGAAGGTTGCGATCTTCAGCCCAAGGAAGTTACAGACAAAGTCGAGGAAGACGAAACTGTTCAAATCCTTAAGGGAGAACTGCTGCGGTAGTGATAAAGGCTGATCAAAAGGAGAAAAAGAAAGGTATATACGCAAAACTCTATATTCTATAACAATATTAACATAAGAATAAACTTTATAAACAATTTTACTTGAACTTATGAATATTGAAAGTACCAAGTACCTATAGGGAATCTAATAACATATGATAGTGTGTTTAGAAGAAATTTCTCAGAAAATCATGCCTAGGGCATAAAAAATGATTCAAAATATTCAGTTTCATCTACATCTAGTCAGAAAAAGAGCATGGAATCATCGCATAGCTCTATATAGACTTGATAAGGCAATTCAAGAATTAGAAAAGGCATATTTAAGTTCAAGCCTTAGATCAACAAAGCTAATAGTAGCTATTCATGAAATTAACCAAAAATATGATTGATCAAATTCTGAGAAAAATCCCTGAAAAGAAAAGAGGAAAAATGAATTACGTCCATCTAGAAGGTATACAAGTCCTAATCAAATCAACATTCAAAGAAGGAATCAATTGTCCTATTGTTATTAACCTTTCAGATGAAAGATTCATTAATGCCAGAGAAGAAAATTTAGGAATAGTAGAAGGTAACTTAGCCTATACTAAGCTTTTATTTATTTATTATTCAAAATATTGTATTTCACTTGAAGATGCAGATTTCATATATATATATATATATATATATATATATATATGATCGTTAAGGATTACAAGTAGCAATTGTTAAGGAAAAAACAAGTGTTTCATAAGAAATAAACTGCATTAATTGGTCTAAAAACAATGAATTTAGTTGATATTTCAAAAAAAAAAATGAGGGCAAAATTCATCGTTTTTTTTAAAGTTACATAATTATAAAATGCACCATCGTCTAGAAATGCATTGAAAGTTTGTACAGTGAGAGGGTATTTTTCTACCACTAGATTATTGATGCTTATGGTTATAAGGTTTTTATTTTTTAATTGGGAAAATGACATAATATACCCCTTAACTTTGTGATTTAAAGCTAATATAATAAAGGGTAAGTTACATAAATCACATATTGTAAAGATGAAATTACTATCTATCCTTACTGTTTTTCTAATTACAATAATCTCTTAAAATTAACCCAATCCGGATACATTAATGAAAGCGCGGATACATTAATACAAGCAAGGATACATTAATACATTAGTACATATACATTATTAAATAAAAATTAACCCACTCCGGATACATTAATGAAAGCGCGAATACATTAATGAAAGCGCAAATACATTAATGAAAGCGCGGAAACATTAATACAAGCACGGATACATTAATACATTAATACATATACATTATTAAAATAAGAGATTTTAGTTATTTTAAAAAGATATAGGGACAAATGAAAAATAATATAGGGTAAGCTACATAAATCTCACTATTTTAGGTCATAATTACTAAGATTCCAGATAGTTTCAAATATTACTTCCTCTACCATATTTCGTGCTTAGGATACATGAGTTTGATTCCGTGAGATACATGTATCTGCCGAATTTTAAAACTGAGATACATATTTTATTTGTTTAAATTAATTGGTTGTAACTGATTTCCTTAATTAGAGGAGTAATTGAGGATTTTCAGAATACATGACAATTAATTCTGGAAATTAAATTAATCAAATCCCTTAATATAAGGCGTAAATCAAGGAGTGTATCTATGTTTAATTAATTTCATTTTATTATTATTTGAAATAATAAATTCATTAATAATATTAATAAAAGACACAAACATATAAATCTTGACCGTGTAATTTGATTAATTTCATTCTATTAGTCTTAAAATAATAAATTCATTAATTTGATGTATCTATTATCAATATATGTTGTATCCAACAAACTAAACACTTAGATATATGAGTATCAGTATCAATTCCATACGTTATATCCAAAAACATATATCTCAGATACATAGTAAGCATATACATCTAATTATGTGTATCTATATATGGAATATAACTGAAATGCATGAATTTAGGAAAGAATCACGACTGTAGAGTATCTGTCGTATCATTAATAAAAAAAAGTAAAAATTTTCAAAATTCTTCCTTTTTTTAGCATCTGAAATTTTTTCTCATAGATGCATATAATCTTAACTCAGATACATGAACTCTTAACTAGATACATGTACATCTATTACCTTGGCGGTGTTTGCTTCACTTTTTGATTTATCGATATGGCTCACTGCTCGCTACGCTTAGATTTGACGGACCTCCGCCAGATCTATCAAAAATTCCACATGAACACTCGTCCAATTGGGCCTTTCGACCTCCTAATCGCCTCCGCCAGTCCAGGTAGTTTCTCCACCGTCGATGCGATCTCTGGATAGTAACAATTTGAAAACAAAAAGTGATATATGTTAATCATATGAATATGCATTGATGCATTTAATTTAAGGAGAGAGGCAAGAAATTGATGAGGAACTTGGACATAACATTAATAGCCATTTTCTAGAGCTATTGCATGGATCTAGTTGCTGCGGTAGAAACTATTTTAAGAGTAAAAATTTGACTAATCGTTAGTTAGTGTGGGGTGGGGAGATATTGATACGGTTGGAGATTGTTTGTTATTAAAACTTTAATTTGTGGAGTTTAAATGTAAAGATAATTAATCAATTCTAATTTTAAGGGATGTGGATATCTTCTGATTGTATCTTTAATATATGGTATAAAATATTAAAAGTGGTAATACATGTAATTATTTGAAAGTAGAGGTAAGATTAGTATATATGGTAGTAATGCATGTGTAATAATATAGTTTATCCAATAATATACTTAAAGGTGTGTACTTTAGTAACTTTTCCTATAATAAATGACAAATTTCATTTATATACACAAAAATAAAAGTATAAGTTACATAAATAAGATAAGTATTCATTTTTTCCACAAAAGGGTCATAGGCTCAACAAAGCTCGGCCCAAGGCCATCAGTCCATTGTTGCTTTCTCATTTTTTCAGCATTTTTTTTTAAAGAAAAGACTTATTTTGTTTGATTTTTTTTTTGCTAAGTTTTTTGATTTTTTTTTTTAAATTCCCTTTTTTTCAAACAATTTTCATGTATCAATATTGTATGAATCGTGTAAAAACAAATATATGTGAAGTACATATAATTATGTAGTGTATATGTAATGTATCAATATTTTATACGTAGTTATGTAGTGTATATGTAATGTATTGGTATTGTATAAATAGTGTATAAACGTGTATCAATATTGTATAAATAATATATAAACATGTATATATGATTTATAAATAGTTATGTAGTGTATATATAATATATCGATATTGTATAAATAGGCATGTAATGTATCGACATTGTATAAATGATGCATAATCGTGTATCGATATTATATAAACAATTATGTAATATATCGATATCAATATTTATTTGCCTATCATGCATTTCCACCTTAATAAATTGAGGATTAATAAATAAAAATAATAATAAAACGACATAAATATTCATTTTTTCCACAAAAGAAGTGAAACAATTAGAAAAGAAAAAAAGATTTAAAAAGGGCAACAAAAGATGTAGACAACAAAAAAGTTTTTCTTTTAATAGCACAAAAAAAGAGGAATAAAAGATTTTTTTTTAAAAAATGGCCATGCATATCGACACTTATTTGACTATCATACATTTCCAGCTTAATAAAGAAGAAAATAAAGAAAAAATAATAATAAAACCACATAAGTATTCATTTTTTCCACAAAAGAAGTGAAATAATTAAAAAGGGATTTTTTTTTAAAGGAGCAACAAAAAAATGTAAACAACAAAAAGTTTTTTAATTTTTTTTGGGTATTCTAAGCCCAAACCTGAGCCCATCTCAGCCTTTTCAAAGAAAAAATAAATTCATTACATCAAGCATGGTCATTTTGTCCGAATTGAGCCATTTTGAGTAATTTTGTAAAGTTAGGCAAAAAAACTGGTAAACAAATGTTATGGGCCGTTAGCTGATGAAATTTTCCCTCAAGTGTGAATGGAAAAAGAGAAAAAATAAGAAAAAAATTTATATAATTTTTTTGCATTTATATTGTAATTTATTTTTTTGTATCATGTATCACTCAGTACACTTTGAGGTGAAAAAGAAAAACTAGTTATAGTTAGGACTTGTTTAACTGCTTATCTTATTTTGAGTAGGCAACCTTAAGAATAAATTATGGGAGATCCAGCACTCCCGTAAGAATGTTAACGAAGAACATGTATGATTGGATCCACAATCCTATTATATTCATGTATTTCCCCAAAATCACTGCCTTATTGTCTTTCTAACATAGTACAAGTTACTGTTTTACTACATTTGTTATGTTTTTGTGTAAATGGTTATATATGTATTATTGTAGGTCCAGCTCCAATAGCTTGTTTTTGAATAACAATCTCAAAAGATCGAGCATATCATGATTAGAAATGAAACATTATCCTCGGTTCAAAGTGGGAGATCGGGCTATGTTCAAATAAAAGGATATGAAAAGCAGTTTCCTATAAAGACTCAAATACAGTAGGCAGACATAGAAGACAACATGTCTTCGATGATGGAAAGTATGCGTAAAGAAATGCAAGTCGAATATAGACCAAAGGTTGCAAGAAGAACGTGAATAAATGGCTTTCGGTTTAAAAAGGAATATGGAACATGATTTGATAAAAGAAAAATAGGAAGAGGGGAATGAACACATGAAATGAGGAGTAGAAAAGATAATACAAGAACAAATGGTTGTTATTAGGACTAGAATGCAACAAGTACTTCTCTTGCTCCTTCTTAACAATTCTTCTCCTTTCTATGACAATACTTCTTTCTTCATGGCAATTATTCTGTGACTTGCTCTGTAGAAGTTGGCTAGTTTCTATAAGGCGAAATGGTCTGATGGACCCTTGTACTTGTATGAGTTTGTATTCTAAACCCTCCTACTCAATACTTTGTCAACTAAATCCTTAAACTCATTAAAACACAGTATGTTAAACCCTTTTCTCATCAGATCACTATGTGTGTAATCCAATCGATTACACGTGTAATTCCATGTCATTGAAAAACCCTTTTCACATCATATCACTATGTGTGTAATCCAATCGATTACACGTGTAATTCCATGTCATTTTTCAATGACATGTAAGAAATTAAATATTAAAAAAATATAAAAAATTAAATATGTCACTTTTGTAAATTTTATAATAGTCATCTTCTTCAATCCTCATATTTGCTCACAACTTGAGCATCACATTCATGTCAAATAGATGAAATTCTTCTCTATTTGACTTGAAATTTCAACTACAAGTGCACCAACACAAATCCAAAGAGCCCTTATCACAAATTTAAATTAATTTCACAAATCCATAAGACTCATTTATTGTTCTTCAAGCTTCTTAAGCTTATCAATGAAGTTTTTAAAATTTTCAATACCCATCATTACCCTTTACGTTAATCCATATACATACCTCCTCTTTGAATCCAACTAACACAAATAATGGTCTCTATTTTTTTAGAATAAAAAACACTTAAAATTTAGAAAAAATTGGGGCAAAAAAAAGAAATTAGGGATAGTGTAATGACCCTAAAGGTCAATTTTGGTAATTTTTGTAAAATGCCCGTTTGGCCCCTCCCGAGAGTTGCCCCGAGTCATGTTTGAAATGTTTCCGAAGTTGGTTTAGTGAAAGTTTGAGTTAAAATGAAGTTTTTGAAAGTTTTGATTTGTAATGGCTTAAGTTGCCAATTTGTGGTTTTAGAGGTCATTCAGAGTTTTGGAACTCGGATGAGAATTCTGTCGATTCCATCAGTCCCGGAATGTGGATTTTGGCCTAGGAGAGTTGATGGGGTCAGTTTTGGGGCTGTTTCATGGATTTGAGGTCCTAAGTTGGAAAATTGTGAAAATTTGATCATATGGTTGACTTTGGTCAACATTCAGAGATCTGATGCTCGGATATCGATTCCGACAACTTCGTTGGATTCGGGGGATGGTTTTAGGCCTAAGGGCAGCCTTGGTTGAGTTTTTAGAGGTCCCCGAGCTTGTTTTGAGTTGTTGATGCTTAAGTTAGTTTAGAGGTGCTTTATCGGGTTCCCAGTCAAGGAGACCTCGAATTTGAATTCCAATGGTTCCATTGAGTCCGGAACGTCGAAATTAGTAGGGTTGCATATCTGGTTTGTGTGCACGGGGTTCCGAACGAATCCCGAGGACTCTTTCGGAGACTTATGGAATTGCTATTTTTCTGTATCTGGTGCCAGCTGATTTGACCTCCGCATTCGTGGAGGGTTGTTGCCGACGTTCGCGGAGGGTTAGGCTTGTTTCCTCCATGTCGCAGAGTGGGGCCGCATTCGCGGAGGGTCTGGCGTGTTGTTCTCCGCGTTCGCGGAGTAGTGGGACCTTGGTCTCTGCGTTCGCGGAGGGTTAAATTATGCCTGGCAGTGTAAAATCGCACTACAAGAAATGTATGCTTCAGTGGCAACGAAAGTCGCTACAAAAGCCCACAATGTCGCCAGAAAGTAGTTTTAGTGGCGACAATAGGGTCGTAGCAAATAGTTCCATAACAAAACGTAATTTGTGACGACATAATCGATCGCCACTAAAAATGACTTTTAATGGTGACTGTTTTCGGCACAAAAGATGAAGAAAGATGCCACAAAAGATCATTCCACAAAGTAGATAGTAAATAAGTCGCCACTAGAAAAAGGCTTTCAATGGCGACTTTTGTCGCCACAAAAGGTTTGTATATGTAGCAGTAACTCACATCGCCACAAGAGCATATGTATTAGTGGCAACTATTGGTCGCTGCCAAAAGTTTTTGCCTTTACTGGCAACATTTGTCGCTACTAATAATAATTCTTTTTTGTGACAAAGTTGTCCCGCCACTAAAACGTATATTTCCAAATAATCAATATAAATTTTTTTAATGGATTTCCTAGGGCTTCTTAATAATGATATCAATTGCCTATCAATATTAAAAACATCCAAAGTTTTCAATAAACACAAAAATAATTCGTAAGCTGAATATTATAAATACTTCATTACTCAAAAATCAATTAAATATACTACAAAAACATTATTGTTAAATGTCATTGTAAACATATACACATGACCAAGAAAAAAAGAATATTAAGTGTCTTCAAACTCAGCCTTCATCGATGCCATTTGTGAATGTTATAGAATATTTTCCCTGTTATTAAAGATATATAAAAAAAGGATTACTTTGCAATTCCATAATATAGTGCTTAAAAAATTGGTGATCGTACATTGACAATATCTAACACATTCCCAACACTGTAATGAACCCATAAATTAAATTAATCAATTTTAATACTAGTAGGATCCCATAGGCACCAAACACCAAAGAAAAGGATTGAGTGTGCAAAAATCCTCCAAAAATAAAAGACAAGATAAAAATATTTAAAAGCGGTTAATGTAGAATTAGCTATAGAGGATAAAGTTTGGCACTGTGACAATCTTGCTAGCTTCTTCAAATATAGTAATTCTATGTGTAAGAGATATCATAAGGTTTCTATTGAATGTTTTTTGACATACCAAAAATTGGTGTTAGATGGTAACAAGTCATTATTGTGAATAAAGGACATAATATGATAAATAAATCAATTGAACTTTAGCCAACACAATTTTCAGTACCTACTAATAGTTTTTTGAAGTTAAATAATTTTCTGTCCGTGAACATGAAGAAACAATTACTGATAATGAGACAAGTTACATTGGTATTTGGCTGAAATATCACAAACTTTTGAGATAATTGAACAAGATACTATGGGTTCCAGAAAGTTACTCCTATAAACAATAGCAATTGACACAAGACATTGTACTAATATCCTCATATATATGACTATCCAACTATAAAGAAAAATCCCTCACTTCACCTTTCTCAGTCCTAAGTGAGTTAGAACCTTAAACTTGAGATACAGTGACTTCAAGACAGACAATTCCTTCAAATCTAAGACCCATGGCAAGCATAATGTTCGTCATATTACAATCTTAGATTCACTTATAATCTTCTTTTTCTTTCGTTATTTTCTTTACTATCTTAGGTACTCTTTGGTGCACCCGTTCTCTTGCTAACCCTTTTGATTCCAATACACAACTTGTTAAGCTCCACATGATCAGTAACAAAGGGCTAAGGTCAACCATCGAAGGTTTTAGCGATTTCACTTTTATTGGATAAGAGGGATTTGAAATAATAATACAATATTCAAAAGTGAAATAGAGAGTATAAATAGTAATTCTCTAAATTTGTAGAACTACTATTCAACTCTCTATAATTGGAGAGTAGAGGGTGAAATAAAGAGTGTTGGGAGAGGGCATTCTCTATTTTATTATCCAAATATAGAGAATGGAGAGTAAAATAGAGAGGGGTTAAATATGGTCTAAGTTATTGAAAATGGTGTAGCAAGTTATGGAGAGAAGCTTAGCAATATTGATCATAGGAACAAGTTGGACTTGGTTTCTACTTAGGGTGGAGATGATAAAGCAAGAAATATCAAACAGTGGGGTAAAGATTGGTGGTCAAGTTATGATGGTAGTGGTGAATTATGTAGCAAAGATTATGTAATGGTGTGGATTGAAAGCCAGATTTTCCCATCAACTAATCCTTTGTGGGACTTTTAAAATAATTGCTCTCCCCAGCAAATCAATTTAGATATTTCAACACCTCTGAGTAAATTTGAGGAAGTGGAAGAAACCACATTACAAGAACAAGAGTCAGGATGATGGAAGAGTGGTTGAAAGAAGACAACCTTGATGAACGAATGTATGTTGAGGATTAGACGTTTTTAATGTAAATATGATGGATCGCCAAACAAGATACACTCACTAAATTGAATTTAACAAAGAATACATAAGGTAAATTCAAAATCCACCCAAAAACTGATAACGATTTAGAATTTTCACAATGAAAGAGCAAGAAACAATCAAAATAATTATCCTAACTACAAAATGGATAAAGAAGTAGAGGAAAACCTGAATTCTTTTGATCCGTATCAGTTGCTGAAAGTAAAGATTCCCAATACTTGAGATGTTCCGACAACTAGTCGACAATAAATTAAGTGCACTTTGTTGAAGTTAAATAGAGATGTATACTACATAGATTCTTGACCAAGTAAACCCTGTTTCTACAAAGCACAAACAAAGCAGAGCGGGATCCTAAGTTAAAATTTAAACATGAAACATGTATGTGATAGGTTTACCCAAAGACATTAGAGTAAGAGCTAACACAAAATTAATAAAACACCCAGCTAGAAGAACATCAAAAAGATTGAAAGACGTGAGATAGAGGGCAACTTCAGCATTTAAGTTAGTCACTTGGAAAGATGATTTCCCAGATTATATTATCTCACACCAAAATAATCAACAGAGGAGAATAATTAAAGCATAAACTTATTCCCACAAAAACGAGTACAACATTACAAAAATCAGCTTTGAAATACCCAAAAACCCACATTCCTACAATCACATCCTACAATTCCATAGTTACTTATGCTTTGTCTAGGATTCCATTAATTCAAGAAAAAACTAAACACTTACCGGTAGATCAGTGAGAACATCAAGAATTTAAAATAAACTAGTAGCTTTTAGAAATGCTGAATTTCCACGATCAGAGAACTAGCAAGATTGCCTATTTAAAAATCCTCCAAATGCTGGATAAATTAAATACCTTGTAAAAAATCTATCAAGTCATGAACTTTAGGATTATAGAAGTTTCTTCAATACGTGCAAATTCTTCCTACATAAGATTCGAAGTAATGTGTGAATCTTTCAGTCTAATGCATCAGCTATGCGAAATCGCCGGACCTGGGGGAATAAATTGATTTGGGCTTAGATCTGCATGTACATGAACTAAACCCTAACAACCAGGGTTTGAATAATTGGGGTTCAATTAGAGAATAGGAAGAAGAAAAGGAGAAAACGGCAAGAACAAGAGGGTTGGGATATGCGAAACCGCCAGTTCTAGTTGCTAGAGAAGAGGTCGAACGAATTTGAAGACAATGAATGAATTTTGGGTAGGAGAGACTGGGTTTGATAGAAAAATGGATTTTGAGAGTAAATAGAGGGAGAATTTGGGGCAAATGTGATTGAATTTGTATTTTTTTTCCTTAATGTATTTTTATTCAAGTAAGTACAATAATAATGCTTTGTTACTATACTATAATTTTATTACATTTACCTTTTAAAATTATTTAATGTGGATATTTTTAAAAAGAAATTATCAACAAACAAGTTTTAAATTACATAAAATAGAAGAAAGCAAAATTGAAGATAAAGTTCGAAATGGATTAACGCAATATTTTTTAGATAATGGAGATAAGGGTGTGAATTCGGACCAATCAAGTAGAAAATGAAAATTTCGATGTCAATTTTTAATTTCAATTTCAATTCAATGCAAATAAGCTCGATTTGGATTAGATTTTTAAAGTTTGATATTGACTTTTGAGCCTTAAAGGAAAGCCATAACAATTAACATTCTCAATTCACCTAATAGTTTTCTCCTATAATTGTATAACTTTCTACAATTAATAAGGATTGAGAGATCACCCGAATGTCCATGTCATATAGTTTCATATTGGACTTAATATTATAATGGGTATGGTTGCATGGTTGTTGATTCTAATATGCATTCTTTGTATGACGTGGAATGTATATATTCACCACTTTTTAAAGAAAGGATATATACACTCTAAATCATAAATTAATAAAATATTCTTAAAATCAAATTTTTTTTTGTAGTGTGCAAAGAGCTTCAATATATAATTACTTATTCAATATAAATATTATTAGATATATAAAATTACTAAAAATACCTATTTAAATAAATATATAATCATTAAAACTTTTCAATACATGATAATTTGTTTAAAATAAGTTGTTAAAAATATATAACTAATTTACTTATTTAGCAGCAATAAAAAGACCATATATATATAATCTTTAGAACACTTAATTAAAATTTCAATTTATATACAAAATAATACTAAATATCAAAACAAAAGAATTAGCGATAACCTCAAAGTTGCCACAAAAGATCATCTTTAGTGGTGACAATGTCGCCACAAATGTGTTTTTGTGACGACTGCTCATAAGTCGCCACAAATACTTAGGCAGCCATATATTATTTGACATATTTAGTGGTGACCTAAGGAGAGTCGCCACTAAACAATATTTTTTAGTAGCGATTTTATTTATCGCCACAAAAATTATCACATTTTGTCGCAACAATTTCAAGTCGCCACAAACGGCACATATTTTGTGGCAACTGAGTGAGTCGCTACAAAAGGTCGTCACAAAAAACACATTTCTTGTAGCGTCGGGAAATGTCCCATTTTCATCATTTTGGAGCTCTCTTGGGCGATTTTTGAAGAGGATTTTATTGGGAATCAGTGTGGGTAAGTGATTTTAGACCTTGGCCTTGATTACCCAATGTTTATATCATGATTTTGGATAGGAAATTGGGATTTTAAAGTGTGTTTTTGGTGGTTTTGAAAGGACTCCGAAAATTTGATAAAATGGTAATGAAGGGCTATTTTGAGCCTCATTTTAAAATGGGCTTTTCACCATTGAGTTCCTATGTTATTGAGGATGAGTTTTATGAAAGAAATCCCGAATTCAAACCGCGTTTTCGAAATCGGATCTTTGGGTTGTTTTACCTTTCTTTCCGAATTTCGTGTTCTTGGCATTGATAGGACCGAATTGTGATTGGGTTTTTATATTTGAATAGATTGTGTTGCTTTGGATTGCTTACGGAAGGAAAAAGCTCTGATTGTTGATTGATTCCGATTCGATTAAGGCAAGTGAACTCTTAAAACCTTGTAAATATCTTAGAATCTCAATTTCCTTACTTGATTGCGTTGGGGAGTAATGGGATTAAGGTGTTGGGTGAGTTCTTGCATGAATCAATCTAATAATGATCGACGGGGTTAATAAAATGGCTTGTGTGCTATGTGATATGCCAACGTATGATTGGGCCATGAACTTGATATTGTTGTAAGATTGATGTATTGCAATGATAGTCTCGATGTGATTATGATCGCGTTGAATATGTCTTTTGCTCATTGTTGATTATGGGACTAGACTTGAGACTTTTGCTTATCGATTGACCCTACTTGTGATGAAAGGGGTAGAGAAATGGAGACTAGGTAGTTGACATCATTGATATGTTGCCATGATAGTCTTGATGCTATTATGATCGTGTTGAATATGTCTTTTGCTCATTGTTGATTATGGGACTAGACTTGAGACTTTTGCTTATCGATTGACCCAACTTGTGATGAAAGGGGTAGAGAAATGAAGACTAGGCAATTGACATCATTGATATGTTGCCATGATAGTCTTGAGGTGATTATGATCGTGTTGAATATGTCTTTTGCTCATTGTTGATTATGGGACTAGACTTGAGACTTTTGCTTATCGATTAACCCAACTTGTGATGAAAGGGGTAGAGGAATGGAGACTAGGCAATTGCCATCATTGATATGCTGCCATGAATATTGAGATTTTGGCTGTTGTTGTTGATATATTGATGATAGTATGACGTGATTTACCTTGATATGAATGGCGTTGTGATTGTGAACATTATCCTTCTCTCATTATTTGTGTGAACATGCTTGTGTGCATTGGTTCTGAGACACTATGATGAGACTCTTTGATGATATATGGTCCATGTGAGGCCAGTGATGATTTATGCCGAGGTTTCTACCGGCGATATGATTATGCCGAGGTTTCTGCCGGTGATATGTGATGCCGAGGTTTCTGCCGACGATATGTGATGCCGAGGTTTCTGTCGGCGATATGAGGTGCCGAGGTCTTTTCCGGCGGATACATGGTCCATGTGTGGCCCCCATGGGTTTCGGTATGAGATTCAGCGGATGTGTATCATTGGACATACATGCATTCTTGACATGGCATTGCATTGCATTGTATTGTCTGATCCTTGCTATTGTGGTGCTATGTTGTGCCTTATGATTCTGAGATGACTTGTTGATATTTGAGTTGATTTTTCTTGTTAGTTTGTTAGTGGGCTGCTATTGAACTGTTGTGGAACCTTATTTGATCTGCTATTGAATTGTTGAGGATCTATTGTTGAATTGTATCATTTGATCTATGACTTGGAAATCTGTTAGGTTGGACTGAGTGTCACGCCCCGACCCTACACCCTGGACGTGACCGGCACTTGAGAACCATTACTGATCCCCAAGCGAACCCTTAACCTGACTCACTACTCAGCGGAATACTTAACTCGAGCCTAAAAGGCTCCTATCATAGCATGAATAAACTCATAAACTCAAATGAAAACTTAAATGCTGAAAATACTGAAACTTCAAATACTGAAACCATCAGAAAGACTCAACCATGGGAAAATACGAACAAGTACGGGGGAACCCATCAACTCTAAACCTATCTATGAAGCCTCTAAATAACATAGACAAGTGTAGGGACAGACCCCACAACACCTCAACATAACTAAAACAACTGAATAAAAAGACAGATCCTCCAGAAGTACTAAGAGGCTCACCACAACTGCTATCTGGAGTGCAAGCGGTATCAACGAAGCACCCGTTGATGACCCTGAGCACCTGTATCTGCATCATGAAAAGATGCAGGTCGAATGACATCAGGACATTGAATGCATTGGTATAAAACGACTGAGTAAAGAAATAACAGAAAAGATAGGGCTCAAGGAATACTCACCTCAGCTCAACTCAATGCAATAAAATAAACTCTGAAGTAACTCAAGTAAAGCTTTAAAAATACAGATGTTATCTCAAGAATATAAGTAAAAATCACAAATTAAGTTTTTACTCTTATTTGAGAGATTCTCTAACCGACAACCATCACTCTGGGCTAAATAATGATACAACGTCTCGCCCACGCTGCCAGAACTATCCTATACCTTGCCGGAGTATAGGACATCCTCAACTAAGTGGATCCACTAAGCTCTACCTGAAGGCAAAAGGAAATCATCTAAAAAGTATGAATCATTTACCCATGTTAGCATACATGGTTTATGGGAGTTTGAGTTGTCTGAACTCATCCCCATATCGCTGCTCAATACTACTCCCAATAAATATACTCATGCTCAAGTACGTAAAAATATAACTCTTTCTCTGTTTTTGAGGTAATTACTCAAAGATACGCTTTAAGAAACAGTGCCTCAACTCCTCTTCTCAAAACTCTCTTAGTTATTTTCTCAAAATCAAAGTCCTCTTTCTCACTCAAAATTGATGGTTGGGAAATCAAGGTTTCATTTACAAGTTACTCAAACTGCCTCTTTAACTCTACTCACAACTCCCCTCTATTTGGCTCAAAAGAGTCCAAACATAAATTAATGGTTTAGTTTAAAAGACTCTCAAAATAACTCAGTAAATGCTCAATTCATAGGGTTCTTTGCAGAAAATTAAATATGGACAGCCAACTAAACAATTAGGGTTCATACCAGAATCTAAGCATGAACCATAGCAAGATAATTACTCAAAGATATGGATACAATTCTCAAGAATTTAACAAGAATTCAATGGAAAAGGCGGCCATTCGAATTCCTCAATAACTTGGAATGAAACCCTAAATTTCATAATTCTATATTTCTAATGAAATTTGGCGTGCGGACGCACTAGCCCAACATTGAGGAAAGCCTTACATACCTGGAAGATCAAAGATCTTGGTGAAATTGAAGACTCTTGGTTGAATTCTTGGAATCCTAGCATTTTCTCCTCTTGAATCTCCTCTCTAATTTTTTTCTAAGTGTTTAGAATGCTTCTAAACTGGTTTATGCTGTTTTAGCCCGTAATTAAGAGGAAAAAGTCAAAATTTGGGTTTAGAAGGGAGGGGAAAGGTCTAAAATACCCCTTAATGAAAACTGTCGGCGCGACCTACGGTCCGTCCTGTTCCTCCGTCATTTGATTTAGAGAATTTGAAACTTTGGCCTTCCAATTGACGACACCCTTGTACGGCCCATCATCTGATCTACGGTCCGTACATGGCCACCGTAGATCAGGCCCTGAGAACTGAAATTCGACCAAGTACGGAGGGCAACCTACGGTTCCTATCTACGGCTCGCCACTCATTTTACGGTCCGTAGAATCCCTCCGTAGAACTCAACTTTAAACCTGGAAATTTCTCTAAGTCTGAACCCCTTCTACGGGTCCAGTCTACGACCATGTAGATCAGACTACGGCCCGTACCTCTTGGTCCGTAGAATCACTCTTGAAACTTAATTTTCAACCTCAACCCGGTTTCTACGATTGCCTTCCTACGGTCTGTAGAACTACCTACGGTTTGTAGGTCGGTCCTGTAGACCAGTTCTGCAGCAGTTTTCTGCATTTTTCCAAATTCCAAGGTATGGGGTGTTACACTGAGTTTTTGTGCAGGATGTAGTTATTGGAGGTTCGGTTGGAAGTCGGGGTTTCGTGATTCTTTTAGCTTTGCTTCGTTTTATTTGTTGATTCCCTAAGTACCGTGTTTTTGGTACTCACCCTTGCTTCTACACTTGTGTAGGACCCGAGCCAAGACCATGATCTAGCTTCTCTTTCCTTCTCTGAGGCTCGTTGAGGATACTTGAGAGGTAGCTGTTGATGCCGGCAATCCCTCTCTCGTCCTTTTTACTTATATCTTGTTCTATTTGAGATACAGACTTTGAGACTTGTACTTTCTTTTCAATTCTGTAATAGAGGCTTGTACATGTGACAACCAGTCTTGGGTTTGGTTTAATAGATGAAGTCTTCCGCATTTAGTTATTTTCTTCGTTGTGTTATTTTCTTCCGCTTGTTGGGTTTTAGGCTGACTTGTCCTTGTGGGATAGGACAAGTGCTATCACACCCGGTTTTGGGTCGTGGCAGATAGGATTTTGATTTGTTGCAAAGAGGAGAGTGAGCTGAAGAAAAAGAAGAAAAAGGGAGTTTATGGTAGGTGATTTCAAAGAAAAAAAAGAGAATGGGTGTGGTGGGTGATTTTGTTGAAGAAGAAGAGAAGAAAATTGAGGGTTACGGATGAGGAGAGGGCTGGGGAAGAAGAAAAATTAGGGCAGCATGGGGGTGGAGGTGGGGTGGGAGATGATTGAAGAAGAAATAAGTCTTTTTTTTTTATTAAAAGTAATGTTTTTTATACAATATAGATTTACGTGCTTGGAAGCGAGTGCATTCACACATTTTTCCAACTCAACAATATTTTGCCACATAGGTTCGGTCAATGGTCAGAGGGGTTTCAAATATTGTGTTTTAATAAGTTTAAGGGTTCAGTTGACAAAATATAGAGTAGAAGGGTCTACAATACAAACGCATACAAGTATAAGGGTCATCAGACCATTTCGCCTTTCTATAAATCTGATTTTCTCAGTGACGTATATGAGGTGTTTGCATAAAAAATGACTGAGATAAATATGAATTAATATTTTGGTGCAAGTTTCAAAATGCAGGCATGCTTAATGATTTTGGCGTACAAAAGTGTGTTTCATGAAATATTTGTGTTTGATTTGATGTTTGTATTCTGGGCTGTTTCGATTTTAGATTCTCAGGAAGAATTTTGTCTTCTACTGCTACTAAAATCTTCAGGCAGAATTTTGTATTACAATATATCACAGATAGCGGTTGTGGTTTTTCTGCCAAGCGGTGAGTTTGAAAATTTTCCCTGATATGGTCTTCTTGAATCAGCTGCTTTGTTAATCTAGTTGTAGTATGCTTTTTGTTTTGGGCAATAGCATCACCATAATTGATATCGAAACCAACAACTGTACTTAGTTCAAAAGGCTCATCAAAAGAAGTCCAACAGAAAACTCTAGTGTAGTTACACATATTTGATCCTTTCCTGTGTAGTTCTAAGTTGCTTGGACTCGGTGAGGGCAATGGCGGATCCAGGGTTTCAATTAAGGGGGTTCGAAAAACCTTTAATCTTACATTTAGGAGGTTCAAAATCAATATATAGACATAATTTTTTTTTAAGATACCTTAAATATAAAACGTAGAACCCCCTCGGCATACTCTAGGTCCGCCACTGGGTGCGGGTGTCTGATATGGGTGCGGATCTAGAGGTTGAATCCTCTATGATCTAAATTTTAAGATTCAGGGATATAGATCCATGTATGGATACGGGTGCAGAGATTTGGCTAAAAATATATCAAATATCTAAAAATAATTTATGAGATATTATGTAGAAGATTAATGAGGAGAAATTATTGATCAAGAGCACACTCTTGGAAGGAGATAAAAGGAAAGGGAGTGACAATAGAAATTTATATACATAAGGTATTTCATTTTCTTCAATTTCACCTTAGTTTTTGTTTTGATTACAGAAATCATTGAATCTGTCTACAATTTCTCTCTCGAATTTGGTCAAAGTACCCAAAATCGGTGGACCACATTGGGTATGGATCCCACACCCATATCGTGTCGACAGGGGTGCGGCACCAAAAGTGAAGAGTCCGAGCAACTTCGATGTAGTTACACTTTTTTTTTAATGTCAAAGTTAATTTCAACCTTAAAAAGTAATGAGTTTTACTTGTAAATGTTTGTAAATTGATATTGTCTTGAATGCTCATCTCATCGAGATGGAGTACATGACTTACCTTTCCTTAAAAGGGTTTGTCTATATACCCTTTGTATTGTGTTTTATGTCGATCTAATGAGATAGTTGAAATCATATTTTCCCTTTGTATCGTGTTTTGTCTATATACCCTTTGTTTCTAGGCTTCTGAAACATGTACGGATTGAGCTACAAGTCATTTGGTTGTTGTACAAATATAACTGATGTTGAAAGATCAATATATAGGGATAGTAAAATTGGTTTCTCTGTTTTAATAGACCAGAAATTTTAGTGAACAAGGTCGAAATTCTGAGAATTTGCGATTATGAAATGTTGGAACTATTATGTCATTGATTTTTAAAGTCTTATGTGCTCTATGTCACCCTTTCTATTATTAGCATTGGATTATGAGAATTTTGAAAGTAATCGTATATTTTTTTAATAACAGGGACAAGATTCTTAAATAGTTGGGCCGATCAAGAAGAAGGTTGAAGGGACAAGATTCTTAAACGGTTGGGTCGACCAAGAAGAAGGTTGAAGGCGTGCAATGGAAGTTTTTGTTTTCTGACCAAATGTATATACATAATGGAAGTTTTTATTTTTTTTATCATCTGTATAGGCATACAATTACACTAAAGTACTATGTAGTTGACTTTCTTGTATTTTAATTGTTTATAATATTCAACTTGGGAATACTTTTGTAGTTTCTTAAATACTATTGGATGTTTTAATAGCTATATATTATTTTAGAGAATTCAATTGTCAATACTAATTGTATCTAATAATTTATTAGCTTTTGTAGCAATTATTGTTGCTGCTAAAGGTTGATATATATTCAGTAGCAAGATAAATATTGCCACAAATGTTATAATAGTTTTTTGTGGCGACTACTGTTGCTACTAATAATTATTTTTCAGTAGCAAAATGGTAGTTGCTACTGACAGTTTACTGATTTTGTGACGACATGAGTCGCTATTATTAGTAAATTTTAGTAGCAAGAAAAATTAGCCACTAATTATTTATTGGTTTTTGTGGCGACAAAATAAATTGCTAAAATTTTATTTTTAGTGGCGACTAGGCCAATATATTTATTGTAATTTTATTTTTGTGGCAAGTTTTATTAACTTTTTGGCAATATATGTCGCCGCAAATGAGTGCTTATTGTGGCGACTCCTGGTTGTCGTCCAAATATCTTTTAGTTATGGAAATACTACCAACGACCCAATAGTCGCCACTATATATCTTTAGTGGGGACTTTGGGGCTTTTGTGGTGACGAAAGGCCAGATTTCTATATTTGGGTTTTACCCTGATTTTCTTACCTTATTTGAGTTTTACTTTTCTCTAGAAGAAAAGTCAAAGCATTATCATAATTTCTTTTACTTTTCTTGAAAGAAAAATATAATTTTCTTCCATATTTGGTTATTCTTTCCTTAGTGGAAAAATTTGGAACTCTATAAATTGAAGACCCTTCTTCTCATATCAAAGAACATGATATCATCCACAATGTAGTCGTTTAGAGAGTTTTGTTTATGGGGAGATTTTCTCCAACATGTTTATATTTTTTTAAAATTAGTTTTATAATATGTAGGTCACTTGACCAAACCATATTAATAATATGTTTTTAGTAGACTTTTATTATTTGTCATGTATTTTTTCACCAACATGATTTGCAAATTATAAGCTTCCGCATGACGCCCTGATTCTTTCAAACCCAACAATTTCTTGTAGTGCATGACACCGTAAGATATTTGTTTCTTATCTTCTATGAACTCTAATATTGAATTTCGTTTGTGTAATTTCTTTATTTTTGTTTTACTCATTTGATCCTGCTGATAAATACATGAGATTGTGATAAGAATTTTATTTTTTTCATTTCAAGATGAGTTCTTTCACTTAGTTATATGTCGTTCTCTAGCGCATAATGGGGAGGGTTGACTTTTAGCTGTTCTAATGTTTTGATGTCTAGTAATTATTTTTTATTCTCTTTTTCAAGTTAGTAATTGTATAGCTTCTCAAGATATGAATGATGCTTTTGTTTAATTAAGAATCATCTAAATTGTGTAGAGAAAAATCAATTTGGCATATTAATTGACACATAGTATATAATTTTGATGCTAGCAAAGTATTTAGTTTGTGATGCTTAAGACTTGAACTTTGAATTGGAATATTGCGTTCTAAAGATATTCTCCTAGTTGCAATTGTGTTGTGTTTTGCATCATTTCAATCCTTATTTATCGTAGTGTAGCTTAAAATATGTGTGGAGCACTGTGTTGTGTTTGACATCTACTCTGTTTTTCAAACCATCAGCGATCTTTCAGAATCAGTCTTTCTATCTTCTAACCTCACGTATAGATTAAGAATGTAGTGTCGGTGAGGCACTTTAAGGAATTTTACTCAAACTTATTGTCATCCTTATTTTTGGACTACCACAATTCTTAGTTAGAATGTGGATAAAGATTCCAAAATCTAGTTAGTCTGGGTAATTATATGTTCTCTTTTGTTTATTGAACATATATATATACTATTGAAAATATTTTTTATTTAAGTAATATCTTTTAAGTTTCTAGCTGACCAAATTGTGAAAATATATACTATTATTGAATCTAAGATTGAGAATCTACTCAACAACTATTATCTTAAATCAGTGCTCTGTCATAACACTTCATTAACTTCTTAAAATTCAGTAAAATCTAAGCTTGTCTTTCATAACTACTTGGATTGAATTAGTAAAATAACACCTCTTTTTGAATTAAGTTAGATGAATATCACCTTTTTTTCTTTACAGAGACTAGAAGCTTTACCTTATTGATATATAATTGCATATTTATCTAGTGTAGGAGTGTCCTTCTTGTTTGTGCTTTATGCCTTTATCTTGTGCTAGTAAAATCTTATGCTATTCTTTTTCTTTAAATTAGGGTAATTGTTCGAGTAAAATCTTCTTATTTAAGAGTAAAAATAGTTAAAAAGCTTCTTGATGTAGATGTTTAAACTTCTGCATGATTCATCTACTGTGCTTGTAGAATGAAATAACGGCTTATTTTGTATTTTTGTATTTAACTAGTCGATTAATATGTTAACTCCTTGTCAACTTTTTCTTTAATTACTTTCTCTCCTAGTTGTGCCTATCTATTATTTTACTTACTTTCTCTGAGAAGAATAGTCAACATTCAAGAAAATCTATATTTGGAGAATTTGATGTTGTTATGGCTTAGCATAAGTGCCTTGACTAGGTAAGAACTTTTTTCATCTAAAACACATGTATAGACATTAAAAATTTGTAGGACTCTAAAAGACTGTTCAATTGTAGTTGGGACTCTACAAGATGTATTCGATTCCAGTTAGGATTCTTGGAGGCTACCTACCCTAAACCTTAATTCATGCCTATATAAAAGGTATTATATTCCCTTGAAAAAGCATCTCAATATTCCACAAATTCATGAAATATTTACAAAGATCAATGAAGATCAAATAAATCTCAAGAAAGTTCAAATCGTCGTAGTTCGAGAAATACGCCACTAACGACCCTCGAATTATGAAGATCAAGTCTAAATATCCTAGTTCGAGAAATACGCCACTAATGACCCTCAAATTATGGAGATCAAATCTAAATCATCCTAGTTCGAGAAATACGACACTAAGGCCCTCGAATTATGGAGAAATCTTATGAGAGAAGAATCAAGTGAGGAATAGAATTGTACCTATATTGATTTATCAATAAAATATCCTTGTTTCTTCTGATTTTGCTTGTAGTTCATTTATTTTCCATATGCTTAAAATTTGTTGCAAACAAATGGGCACGCCCAGTGGGACCAAATCTGCCCTTCATCTCTTCTCTCACAAATCAAATATGCAAATCTCTCACAAATCAAATATGCAAATCTGAAGTCACAAAACTCCAAAGGTGGAAGAATGGTGTACTTCAAGCCTCATTTTTGAGTTTCATCAAGTCTACACTCCGACAAGCCTTGAAGCAGAGGACATTTGTAGACACTGAAAATTTCTAGAACTCCAAAAGACTATTCAATTCTAGTTGGGACTCTACAAGATGTATTCGATTCCAATTTGGATTCTTGGAGGCTACTCTACCCTAAACTCTAATACATGCCTATATAAAGGGTATTATATTCCCTTGAAAGGCATCTCCAATATTCCGCAAATTCATGAAATATTTACAAAGATCAATGGAGATCAAATAAATCTCAAAAAAGTCAAAATTATCCTAGTTCGAGAAATATGCCACTAACGACCCTCGAATTATGGAGTTCAAGTCTAAATATTCTCGTTCGAGAAATACATCATTAACGACCCTCAAATTATGGAGATCAAGTCCAAATCATTCTAGTTCGAGAAATACGCCACTAATGACCCTCGAATCATGGAGAAATCTTATCAGAGAAGAATCAAGTGGGGAACAGATTTGTACCCTTAGTGATTTATCAATAAATATTCTTGTTCTTCAGATTTTGCTTGTGTTTGATTTATTTTCCATATGTTTAAAATTTGATGCAAACAACATGATTTTGAGATAAGAATCTTGGAATAACTAATGACGGAATAATTAATTCTGAGATAGTTTGTTCTCAACCAAGTGAGCCTTAAGAGTCCATAATTTCTACTTATATCAAACTTCTAACAATAAAGTTTCTAATTGTAAAATAGAAATTACTAGTATATATATATATATATACTCCGCCATTTTTTACATTTTAGATGGTATTCTGAATTGTTTTTTTCTTTTTTTAAGATGCAAATTCTATTGAAATCAAGAAAGTTCATAGAAAGTTGAAAGAAAGGCCTTGTGAAATGAAGTAGTCTATGCAAAAAATGATATTATAGATCCATTTAGTAAAGGAAGGTGTGTTACGTCAATTTCATCAACAACACTATAAAATTGGGAATAACATCTCAAAATTTTACCCCTCAAAATACGGAAAGCTAACTCAGCGGATAGGAGAAAGAAGTAGTGGTTAAATTATATTGTATTTTTCAAGATAATCGCATCTTTGTCATAAATTGACTACATTTGTGACAAAACATTTGTCTTAGAGTTTTCTCTTAATAATAATATAATTTATTTTTAACTACGAATTAAATTTATATTTTCTCATAAATGTAATTGTCACTAATCACGACAACTTTTAGTGACAATTTTGTTGTGTCAGTAAAATCAATATTTTTGGTGATCAACGGCATGATATGTTTTAACTACAAAATTACAAATCAATTTTGTAAAAGCAAAATCATCACTATTTATACAGTTGGGGACAAAATATCCTTTCGTATATAAAAGATCGTCTTTAGTGACGAAATTACTTTTGTTTGACTACGAAACACATGTAACTTCAGAAACAATTGATGCCGTCACTAATTAAAGTAAAAATTTAGTGACAACTTAATTTTATCAATATTAATAATTTTTTTAGTGACGAAAATATACTATTAACTACATAGTTTTATACTTTTTTTGATGAATGAGTTTGTAATAAATACTAAGCAATTGGTGACAACAGAACTAATGAACATGCATATGCAAAGTTTACATGAAAGAAAAAAAGAGAGTATATAACATGGTATCAATTTAACTATACGAAAAGCATAGACAGATAATAAACACCAGTTTTATTTATTGATTTGATATTTATGTAACATAGGAAGATGAGAAACTGGTTCAGTACACACGACAGAAGTGATGAACTTGCACATGCAAAGTTCACTTATTTGAACTGAAATAGATCGTACGTGCACCATTAATTCGTAGTAATTAATAAGCACGACGAGAAATTTATTTATTAATTAACGCCTGTGCCACCTATTGGCAAGCATAATCAGGCAAACTAGAGGGGACTGGAACAAGTGAAATTAGCAGGAACGCTCATTCCACAGTTGTTGAGAATGATGCTAATAGCGATTGGCACATTCAGATTAATTCCGAGCACGTTTTCTCTTATGGCAGTGCACATGCAAACTGCAGCCTCTAGATCCACCAGCCCCTGGATCAAACTGCAGCATGGCGAAGTTGGTGGAGACCCGATTACTACATTCACCAAATTAAGTATATTAGCACATACCTCAAGTTTGAAAGTATCTATTGAGCACGTCTGTTGTCCAGTTACAAGAGCAAAGAAGAGGAGATTCAATGATAGGAAAAGGGTAACTGAGGAGTGACTTGTTTTGAAAGCCATGTTCAAATGTAGACAATATGAATTAGTTAAGGAGTTTATAATTCTCGAGATGATGTGCTTCTAACGATCGAACCATGCATGGGTATTTATACTAAATTGTAACAAGGCGAACTGTTGCACTTAAAAATTGTAAACCTTCAATATATATTATTATTATATTTCAAATTAAATACTAGATTAGTAGCATATGCAACTTTGTCAATTATTGTGTGCTGTTGATTAATTGGTAATGCAAGAATCGTAAGATGTTGAAAATGTTAAAGGGATAAAGCATTAAGTAGTAGTAATAATTAGTACTAGCTAGCTACAATTGACTTGGCACACTTACGGATAGCGAAAAATTTTAAAATGGCGGAGGCATAACCAACAATAGTTGTGTGAGGCTCCTTTGTTTATTTGACACTTGGTTAGTAATTTTGTATTTTTCTTTTTTCATCTCTCTTCCACTCACTCCTCTTTTCTTTCATTTTCTTATTCTTTTTATTCCCAATAAATATCCAACTCTAAAATACATAATTAAACTGCTGATATAATTAATAAAAATATCAATAAATATTTTTTTGTCAGATAACTGAAAACACCTTTTTGACTAAATAATAAAAATAATCTTATTATTCACCATTTTTAATAATATCAAAATAACTAAAAAAATTAGCATTTTAAAAAAAATCAAATTAATTTAGATTTATTATTCCATAGCTTTTTTTGTTCTGTTTTAGTTCATATATCTGCAGTCATTTTCTTAACAGAGATTATCAATTTTTTTTTTAATTTTTAGTTACAATTTTTTTAAATACTTAATAGAAAAACGCTGATAAAAAATATATTGTAGGTGAATGTGAACCAACTTGCGTAAATTTTTAAAATCGCTTATGAATCTGTCATATCGACATTGTTCTGTCCTGTTGTCATTTTTATTTTGACATCTATGTAAATAATTTATATTAATTAAAATTAATCTTATCTAATCAGTTTATACGCTACAGTGAATTAGTTTATATTTTGAATTAATTTGATTCTGTTAAACAATATTGAACAATAAGCTTATTTTTAAAGTTAACAGTTCTAAAAGTGTTTCAATTATTTTAATAGAAAAAATATCTATATTTTTTTTTAATCAAATGTATTAATTACTTAATTGTGTATTTGAGAATTAGATATTTGTTAAAAGTAAAAGAAAATAAAAAGAAAAAAAGTTAAGTGGAAGAGAAATGGTGAATAACATGTAAAAAGTAAGAAAAATGGCCCACCTCCAAGTGTCAAAAAGAGAATGGAGCCTCACACAACTATTGTTGGTTGTGCCTCTACCATGATAAATTTTTTGTGTGTTGAAGTGTGTGATCATCTCATCTAATCTAAAAGTATAAGTTATTAGAGAGAGGGACCTATGCCTACTGATACCATCTTGAAGTATGTGGCCATCTCATCTAAAAAAACTTAAGCGGTTAGAGAGAGCACATTTTTATTATTTAATTGTATTCTTAACACAATGCCCCTTCTTCTATTATTTAATTGTATTCTCAACACAATGCCCCTTTCCTCTAATTTTTCTAGTACCTCAACTAATTTCTAAACACGTGGCATTTATAATATAAACATAAATATGAAAATTTTGAAACTATAAGAAATTACAATAAAAATAGAAAAAAGATAAAATGTTTTAAAAATTTTGCTGGCCATTTTGTAGGAGCGATAGGATTATGAATGAGGATATTTAGAATGAAGTGGGAGTGGCTTCCGTGGTGGACAAGATGAAGGAAGGGAGATTGAGATGGACGAATGTCCCAATGAGGAAGTGTGTGAGTGTAACACCCCGAATTTATAAGGTAAGACTCGATTCATTCTTTAACACCTCACAATTCTACTCTTAAAACTTGAATCCTTCATCGTAAGTATATGAGCTTGAACTGGGTGATGTGTTACTTTCTCATGTGTATTAAGGACCTTTACCAAGTGTATCAAGGGAATCGAAAGTGATCGAGGGTCATAAGGGACCTCAAACACCAAGCCAAGTTCAAAGCATATTCATATCGGCTAAGTTCTCGCATGAGTTCATATAAAGGTCAACTTCAAATTATCATATCTCGCTCTCAACATATAAAGATTTAGGTGGCCTATGATGTATCAAATTAAAGATTTATGAGTCTTCTTTCCAACGCCACTATGTTTGCCTTATTTCAAGTTCGGAGTAAAAGTTATGGTTATTTTACTGGAACATGTCCGGGAAAAGAAATTCTACGAGAACACCTGCTTATTTGGTGACTCACCGAATGGGTTGGCAAATCGCTGAATTAGCTCGCCGAAATGTCTTGAAAACTTTAAGTCTCTGTCTACTTTGTCAATCTAAAGCCTCATTTGGTAAATCGCCGAATATTTTGACGAGGGGACCTCTAGATCACCGATTTGACCGACGGAATTCATTTAGAATGTCGTTTTCTTTGATTTTTATGGACTTCTTAAGTTCCCAGAGGGGTATTCTTGACCTTTTTACCCTCAATTAACTTTCCTAAGTCTATCTTATAACCTAATATCACCATTCTACGTATAGAAACTCTTAAAATCCCTAATTCTCCTTCTTCCAAAGATCAAGAACTCCAAAAAAAGGATTTCTTCGATTTCTCAAGATCCTAAGGCTCCAAGTTCAAGATTCTCTTCAAGATACCTAAGGTTTTCAATCCTAGACTCTTCTCCACACTTCATCTTTTAAGATTTTCCTCAAGTTTCTCCAAGAACATTGTTCTTCCAGGTATGTAAGGCTATTCATAGTGTGGGACTAAGCTCGTCCTCACGCCCTACATCTCAATTCAGTCAGTAGCAAGTTGAATCTAGGATTTTGCTCTCAATTTTATGAAATTTCTATATTATGAGATTGCGTGATACCTTATGCATTGAAATTCTTGAATTATTGTTCATGCATGTAGTTTCACATGAACCCTATATATTGAGTTTTACTGAAAGTATTTTGAGCTAGTAATTTTCTTACATTGATTTTGGAAACTAAAGCGAGTTTAAGAGAAAAGTTTAGGCATTATTTTCAAAAAGGGGTTTAAGGAAACTTGAGTGGTTCCGAATGTATTACTTTTACATTGAAAAAGAGAGTACTATTTTCAGAAAGATATAAAGAGTTTTCATAAATATTTAATACAGCTTCAGTTACCTTTTAAAGAGGCCTTTTGAGAAATTATCTCAACCCAAAGAGTACTTTACATAAGCATACAATCATATTTTTTGGAGTAGTATTGAGCACCGATTTGGGGTAAGAGTTAGGGTAACCCGAACTCCATAGCCTACAGCACTACCAACGTAGATAGAATCATACTACAAGATGGGCGACTCCTCACTTGCCTCAAGAAGGCCTTTTAGTGGATCCATTAGTTCAGCTGTGTCATATACTCCGGCAAGGTGTAGGGCGACTCTGACAACATGGGTAAGACGTTGTATCATCTTCAGGCTCATAGTGATGGTTGTCAGTTAGAGAAACTCCTTCATAAAGTAAAGAGTATTTTTACATAATTACTTTCAGTTCAGTACTTAATATTATTTTCTTTATTGCGAAGCTTAAAATGATTTTTACTTCAGGTTTTTCTTTACATTCAGTTGAGCTATTTTCAGCCTTTTAGTCCAGTTAATTGTTTCATTCAGCCCTATTACATACTCATGTATTTAATGTACTGATGTCATCCGACCTGCATCGTTTTATGATACAGATACAAATTTTCAGGATTAACAACAAGCGTTTCATTGAGATCACCAGTCATTCATGAGCTTTTGGTGAGGCCTCCTAGCTTTTGGAGGACTCCAGTCTTTAGTTACTTCTAGTAGTTGTTTAAGGTTGTCGTGGGTCTTGTCTCGACGCCTATCTTAAAACAGTAAATGCTTCATAGATAGACAACCTTTGAAAGTTATTTTCAGTATTTTCTTTTTTATGTTTTGCTAAAACTATATATATTGCATTCAGTATTTTCAGACAGTTAGTTCTAGTATTTCATTCAGTGTTTTAAACTTAAAAATGCTTGAGTAAGTCTTCCGCTAAATAGTCAGTCAGGCCAAGGTTCTCTTGGGGACCAGCAATGGCTCTCGAGTGCCGGCCACGTCCATGGTGTAGGCTCGGGGCGTGACAATGAGGCTGGATATATTGGGTGCGAAGAGAAATAGAGGTAGGCCAAAGAAGTATTGGGGAGATCAGGTGATTAGGCAGGATATATCACATCTTCAGCTTACTAAGGATATGACCTTAGATAGGAGGGTATGGAGATAGTTGATAGGGATGGCAATGGAATGGAGCAGGGCGGGGCGGATATGGGATGGGTTTTAGACTGTGTGGGACGCAGCGGGGCAATCTCTAAGTGGGTGTGGGGTGGGTCAAAGCCTTAGTTTTTAAAAATTATACGGGGCGGGTGCGGATCTCCTCCCTTCTTGTGTTCTAGTGCTTCTTGTTTGATAAAAGTCTGAAATAACATAGAAGTTTTCTAGTTTATATTTGAAGTTTATTATCATATTAGTATTGATAGATCAACAGCAAATTAAATATACCCAATCTAAAATTTGAAGTATTTATTTTGATTAGTACAGTGATAAACTGAATGTTTATTTTTTTCTTCATTTAGACGGTCAAGTGAAAAATGAAGACTATAGCTGCCAATTTCAGTGAGGCATTGTTCACAAAGTTGAATTATGAAAATTGGATACTATTAATATATCAAAATTAATGTAAAAGAAAAAAATCAAGGATAACAATAAATTAAAATATAGTTTCTTTGTTTGAGGTTTGCATGCAAAGCTATATACTGTGATGTGTGATTCTTGATTACGTGATAAAAAAAGGGTCGGATAAGAATTTTGCGGGGATGGAGAATATCAACATAATACATAAATATACATAATAGGGAGAATCATTACATATTAACCAAAGATAGCTACTTACATGGCGTTGGATGGAGAGAGGTTTTCCTTATGGGAGTCATAAACGGATTTGTCTTGTCTTTACCAGTTACCATTTGAACTGGACTAACTGTATCTTTATCCGATACAGTGGATCTTTCTGCATTCATTGGGGAATGCACACCCTTCTTATCCATTTCTGATAGAGATGGAGAACTCTGGTTCTGAATTTTTTTGTTTATTTGGTATAATTCGAAATAAAGGGTCTTTTCTTTGTCTTGTAACAACCTAATTTGTTCTAATAATTTTTCTTTTTAAGACTTGAGTCTTTCATTTTCTTGATTCAGTGTTTTGAAGGCTTCTGTCATTGTTGAACAATGATAACAAAAAATTATTTTGTCTGTGTCTTTCTGAATATTGTATTGCGGAATATTTTTATTTGGTTGTCTGAGGACCGGTGTAATATAGTAGTTTGGCCCAAGATTTCCTCTAGCATAATCTAGAGCTTCATTTAGGTCGTTAAATCCTTTGTAGAGAGGGTAGGATAATTTTTAACCGCATCCACTACCTCTATCCAGGTCTGGAATACTCCTGGCCTTTGTCCTTTTATCACAACATAAAATTTAAATTTTTTGTCTTGATTCCTGTCTGTAAAATAGTAGCTTAAGGCATTTACTATCGAAATAAAATAGTTATTGTTTCTTGGACTCTTGTTGTATGCGATCCATAGATTATCTATCAAACATTTTTGCTGTTTATCCACCTTTGCTTCTGCCTTGAGTCTAAAGCTCATATTGCATTGTGGATAACATATTAAATTCTACGGTCCAAAATGTATTCTTTCAAATTTTTGACTTTCCAACATTGTCTGTGGTCTGTGCTGAGTATTGCTCAAAAGAGTCTGCAAATAAAGGTCTTTACTATACTTGTCTTGAGGGGAGGAGGTGTCTTCTACCTTGCCTTTTCCTTTCCCTGTATTCATACTATGTATAACGCAAAAAACTGGGTTAGTTTGTAATAAGTCTGCTTAATTGGTCTGCCAAATTATTATCTCTTCCTTTATGTTCTATTTTTATATTATAAACTGATGTTGCATCTAAAATATTCAACCATCTCCTCTTACTACTTTTTTTCTCGTTTATCTTTTGATAAAATTTTACTATAGCTTCGCAGTCAGCTCTTACCAGTAGTTCAGGTTTATTTAGGATGTAGAGTCTAAAACTGTCTAACCCATAGATTACTGCCAGGATTTCTGTATCTATACTGCTCATATTACCTTTTTCTTTATATTTACCACTTTGATATGCGCAAATTCTTTCTTCTTTCTTATCACTATATTTGTCTTTCTTTGTTTTTAGTACAGCCCCCCATCCTTCTAGGTTGCCGTCTGTTTCTATTATTAAATAATATGTTTCTAATGGCATTGCTAGATTTGGAATATTTTTTACCATATCTTTAAACTTTTTGACTAACTTTACATCTTCTACATTAAATGTCTTTGGCATTGCTATATCTGGAATATTTTTTACCATATCTTTAAGCTTTTTAACTAACTTTACATCTTCTGCATTAAATGTCTTTTGTCCCGTTGATCCTGTCTTAGAATAGAGTGGTCCTGCTACTTTTCCTAAATTTTTTATGAAATGTCGTGCATAGTTTAATATTCCTAAGAATTTTTGTAATTCTTTTGTCTTATCTAATTTATCCGGCATTTCTAGAATCTTTTTTGCAATGTGGGGTTGTAACCTTATTTTTCTTTCTCCTATTATTACTCCTAAGAAATTAATATGGGTCTCTCGAAATCTATTATGTCTTGATTTGTTGCCTCTATAGAAGCTGTTTTTACCGTATATTCTGGATTGATTATGTCTAACTTACATTTTATTTGGTTAGAGTCCCAATTCTTTAAAGGTTTCTCTCCGATTATTTCTAATTCGTCTAGTATTTGTATTATTCTCTCTAGGTCCTTTTGATCTTTTATTATTCCTATTTGTTGTATACCTCTTTTAAAGTTGTATAGTTCTGTATTTATTTCTATTAAGGTGTATTCTTTTTCGGTTTCTTCTACATCTAACATTTCTTTTACCTCTTCATTCATTTGTTCGCAGGTTCTACAAGTACAATTCTTTCCTTTTTCACATTTGTTCTCAACGTCTTTTTGTTCATTTGTTTTGATGTATCTAAATTTATTGGGTACATGTATTGTTGTTATCGGTGTCTGGGTAATATTTTTAGATATGATTACTCCATCTCTTGTTAATAGACAGCTTCCATTATTATGTAATAAGAAATCTAGACCTAATACAAAATCTACTCTTATGTTTAAATCTCTTACCCATATTTTCTCCAGTTTGTATGTTGGTTTGTAAAAGTTAGTACAAGTATTTATGAAACTTATGGTTGCTTTACTTACATAATGTTTATATGTATTAAACGATCCATCCATTTGCATAGATGTTTGTAGGGTTGATAATTCTTTTACTAGATTTGGGGGTATAATCTTTTTATTTATTATACTTTTCATGCACTCAGAGTCTACTAATGCTAGAGTTTGTATTTCGTAATCTTGAATTCTTATCCTTGCTAAGATTTTTATCGTGCTTATCTTTTTATCTTCATTACAAATTAATTCATTAGAAAAAGTGCTCAGGAGTTCTTCCTCTGGCTTTTCTTCGTCTTCCATAGCCTGTTCTTTTCCTTTTTCTATTCTTCCTAGTCTTCTTTCTAGATTATCCATTCTGACTTCTAAAGCTTTTATTTTTTCTTTTTCTTCTTCGTTTCTAGTAACTATGGTAGTATTTACTAATTGAGCCTTTCCTTGATTATTTTCTTGTAGCATTGTCTTCTTTATACATGGTATGCATCCTTCTATGTAACAATTTTTACATTTAGTTCTCCTATTTCTGCCTGGGTACCAATGGCATATATAACACTGGTTGTTGTCTAATCCTTTACCCTGTTAGAATTCGTGTTCACAAGTCGAAGATATATTTACTAGATTATGGTTTTCTATTTCTTCTAGGTTTAATTTTTCTAATCCTAATTCGTTTATCAATTCTTCTCCCTCTGAATCTGAGGAATATTGTTTTTGTTCTTATGTCGCTTCTACGCTTATGATAGAGTATATGCTTTCGTTATCTGACATATATTCATCTACGTTTATTAACGTCTCTTGAAAGTCTTCTATTAACTGTGCATTTCTTGTTCTACTATTATTCTCTTCGGACAAGTATTTGCTAGATGTTCTGTACTTCCACACGTGAAGCATTCTAGTCTGTTTTTATAGTTTCTGTTATTATCATATTTTCTCACATGTCTATAGTTATCTAAATATGGGTTTTTTGCAATTGATTTTCTTAAGTAATATTTTTTCTTGGGGTAATATTTTTGGTGTTTCTTTTTATTCTTTTTATCTTTTTTCTTTGGATAGTCTTGGTCATAGTTTTGTGTGGTATATATACTTTTACAGAAATTAGTCTCATTTTGCTTTAGCTGCTTTTGTATCTGTATATTTGTACATTTCTCTTGTAATATTGTCATAATGTATTGTATTCTCTGCCCTATTGACCACCTTCCTTCTGGATTTTGTATCACCCCTTCTCTTTTATACCATTTTCTTCTATTTCTCTTCCTAGGGCTCCAGGTAATTTATTAAAAAGCTTTTTTCCTAGGTTTCCATCGAACGCATTACCACTGATACTGCAATAATAGAGGTATTCGTTCAGGAATTCTTTTATGTTGAACCAATTACTTATACTAAGTTGTTCTAATTTTATTAAAGCATTTCTTTGTAGAGTTATTAACCCACTATTTGGATCCTATCCTGTTATTAGACTATGTATTTTATTTGTAAAATTATAAGGATTAGCTCCCATATTTACCATTCCCTGAAATTCTTCGGGGAACTCGGTTTTATAGGCTTCCCACAAACCCTTTGTGGATTCTCCTAAGAATGTTTCCATATATCTATACATTGTTTCTGCATCAGTTTCTTGATTAGTATGTATGTAATCTGCTACTACTATTCCCTTCCATATGACTATTACCGAATTCCATAACTGAGGATCATGAACTGCTATGTTTAAAAATTTTCCTTTATTTCCCCCTTCTTGGAGTCTAATGGGTTCTTCTATGGGCAGTCTTTTTCCTTTAGGCTTAATATTTTCTGTTTGAACTTCCGGCTTTACCCTATATACTCTATATCTTGGTAGATTTCCGATACTTGTTTGTACTTGTTGCATTAAGGTTATTTTTTGGAAATGGCTTAAACTGCTCGAGGTGCTTTCCATTAATTCTTTTATACTCATTATGGTCTCACTACAGATTGACTCATTTTCATTGTATTTTGGAGTTTCTACTTCTGTTCTATATCCGTAATTATCTTGTCTAAGCTCACATTTCTTAAAATGTTCTTTTACATCACTAAAGTTTAAACTTCCTTGTTTACATCCTTTGCATCTGAATTTCTGGCTATTATCGTTCTCATACATCTGTTTTGCTTTTATTATGACTTTTCCTACCATAAAATCATCTTCTGGTATTATTTCTATATTCATGTGCTCAGTGTCCACTTCTTCATCAACTTCTTTTTGGTCTGTATAATTATAATCTGTAAATCTTACCGAAGTTTGTCCTTTACTATTTGTATACATTAAATGATCACTTGGTTTGAGTATTTCCTTTTTACTTAGGTTCTCTAAATTCCATTCCAGTCCTGTATAGTCCTCCGAGTCTATTTTTAAAGGTTTCATTACTTCTATTCCTTTGTCTCCCATCAATCCTACTACGTCTTCTACTTTTAGTTTAAATTTTGTATTACTGTTTGTTGCAATTTTTCCTATGAAGCCTACGCATATCAATAAATTGTTTCCTCCTATCATTTCTTCATATCCTTTTGTCTGAATTCCTATTTTTATATGATCTGCAAAATCAGTAGAATTTAACATAAAACCGGGACTGCAATAGAAGAGTCCTCCATTGTTTGTCATGTCTACTTCTGTTAAACCTATTATGGATTTCTTTAATTCTGTCCATCTATCGTCATAAATGGTTATTAATACTTTTGTTCCTAGGTTTTTTCTTGTTAATCCTTTTAAACCTATTATTATTAGACCCATATGCATTAAGGTCATATTTGAAGTCTTAATATGTCTTAGGGATTCTTTACTGATTAATCCAATACTCTTACTGTCCTTTCCTATGACACTCATTTGCTCTTCTCTGTAGTGTTTATACAGCTGAGCTTGTCCTTAGAAAAAACCTGTATTGTATAATACTTTTGGATATAATAGTTTTAATCTATTTTGCTGGAAAATTTGGATGTTTTTGTCTACATCTATTACTTCTTCTAATTGTTGACTTGTGGTTGCTATAGATTTAGATGAATTTAGTATTTTTGTAATTATGTCATTTCTTAAACTGTCTTGTGATGAGCTTGCCCTTGGTTGGTCTGTTCTTCTGGACTTAATATTTTCTGTTTGAACTTCCGGATTTACCTTATATACTCTATATCTTGGTAGATTTCCGGTACTTGTTTGTACTTGTTGCATTAAGGTTATTTTTTGGAAATGGCTTAAACTGCTCGAGGTGCTTTCCATTAATTCTTTTATACTCATTATGGTCTCACTACAGATTGACTCATTTTCATTGTATTTTGGAGTTTCTACTTCTGTTCTATATCCGTAATTATCTTGTCTAAGCTCACATTTCTTAAAATGTTCTTTTACATCACTAAAGTTTAAACTTCCTTGTTTACATCCTTTGCATCTGAATTTCTGGCTATTATCGTTCTCATACATCTGTTTTGCTTTTATTATGACTTTTCCTACCATAAAATCATCTTCTGGTATTATTTCTATATTCATGTGCTCAGTGTCCACTTCTTCATCAACTTCTTTTTGGTCTGTATAATTATAATCTGTAAATCTTACCGAAGTTTGTCCTTTACTATTTGTATACATTAAATGATCACTTGGTTTGAGTATTTCCTTTTTACTTAGGTTCTCTAAATTCCATTCCAGTCCTGTATAGTCCTCCGAGTCTATTTTTAAAGGTTTCATTACTTCTATTCCTTTGTCTCCCATCAATCCTACTACGTCTTCTACTTTTAGTTTAAATTTTGTATTACTGTTTGTTGCAATTTTTCCTATGAAGCCTACGCATATCAATAAATTGTTTCCTCCTATCATTTCTTCATATCCTTTTGTCTGAATTCCTATTTTTATATGATCTGCAAAATCAGTAGAATTTAACATAAAACCGGGACTGCAATAGAAGAGTCCTCCATTGTTTGTCATGTCTACTTCTGTTAAACCTATTATGGATTTCTTTAATTCTGTCCATCTATCGTCATAAATGGTTATTAATACTTTTGTTCCTAGGTTTTTTCTTGTTAATCCTTTTAAACCTATTATTATTAGACCCATATGCATTAAGGTCAAATTTGAAGTCCCTAACCAATCCGTGTATTTCCCACTTTACCGTTGATACAAGCTGTTTAGTAATTGTTGATATAACCTGTTCAACTTCGTCTGTTGGTGTTCTTTGTGATAAGTCTGTAATTACTTCTAAGTAAGCTTCTAGGCGTTTTTTTTAATCGTTTTTCCGTCCTTTTAAGTCTTGTAAATCCCTCTATAAATTCCAATAATTAATACGTATTTGCTTAGTGGTTGGATGTGTTTTCATATAAATTCTTAACTTATCCTATTGGGTAGTATCTTATTTTATCTGTAAAATATTTTTTATATCCTAACCGTCTTTTTATATCGTATTCTATATTGTCTAATTCCAGGGTACAAACTTTTTTACTTGAACGGATTCTTTGTCACTTTGATCTGACTTATCTTCTATATTATGTAGAATTTTTATAAACTCACTCTTAATTTTTCTGAGTTTTTTTACTTCGTTCTGTACTGCGTGGGCTAGTGTATAGTGAAGACTTATATATCTTGAATATCTAATAAGTCTCATAGATAGTCTGTCAGTCTAGGAACCTTGGTCCAAATAGAATCTTAAGGCTCTGATACCAGAAATAGTCCAAGAGACAATAGCTATTTTATTTCGGTAGTAAATGCCTTAAGCTACTATTTTACAGACAAGAATATATACATATATATATATTAATTATCCTTACATAATAATAAATTTAACAATATGTTATAATAATAATAATTAAAATGAATATTTTATTTACTAACAACATACTCCAATATTGTAAGAGGGAGTTAAGCTGGTTTAACACCATATTTGCCTACATATTTGCCTGGCATTTGGATAGGGGTGTGCAAAAACCGAACCGACCGATAAATCGAATCGAAAAAAGTGTTATTGGTTTATTGCTATTGGGTTATTGGGTTAATGGTTTTTTAATGGTTTTATAAAAAATAATTATCGGGTTATCGGTTTGTTATTGGTTTTTTATATTGGGTTATTGGGTAAACCGATAACCCATTAAGACCAGAATTTACTATTTTTACCTATACATAAATATTAAATATTAATCTCAATACCTTACTA
The DNA here is from genome assembly GCA_018342035.1 of Solanum appendiculatum. Classification (NCBI taxonomy): domain Eukaryota; kingdom Viridiplantae; phylum Streptophyta; class Magnoliopsida; order Solanales; family Solanaceae; genus Solanum; species Solanum appendiculatum. The sequence goes on from JAGDQO010001168.1 coordinate 53,095, forward strand.
GTTACTGTCTTTGTCCTTAGCCTTCAATTCACACTTCATTGTGACTTTGAGTTCATAGCTTCATATTATACAAAATGTCAAAACCTAAAGTAAGAACCCTATTCCTCTCAATTTCTCTTTGTGTTACACTTGTATAGCTCTTTTCATGTTTGTTATTATTGTTTCTATTTTATGAGCATTTATAAAGTTACATTATTGTCTTGTCGCGTCAAATTTATTAGAGAAGTCATATATTTGTTTTATAAGCATTTTCTTATTGGTTAAACCGAAAACCGAACCGTTAAGGGCCAAAACCAATAAATCGATAAAAAATATCTTATTGGTTTAACGTATTTAAAAACCAAAAACCGATAAATCGAATCGATAATACATAAAACCGAGCCGAACCGAACCGACCGATGCACATTTAGAGGGTGATCTAATAATTTCAATTAAAATAGAATGATACTACTGATCAACAAAGAATATTATTGTTGCGTTTAGCGTATAAATATTTTGAGTATCATGACCAAATTGCCCCTCGTTAAACCATGTCTCACAGTTTTTTTTGTCAGCTCCTTTTTTTACTTTTCTCTTTGACAACCTACATGGCTATTTAATCTTCAAAGAGTTATCCTGAAAAATAATTGGATATGTTTGATTAATATATTATATAAATAACGTAAGATTTCTACACATAAACAAGTAAAATTGAATTACAAGGTCTTATTTTTTTAATAAACTAGTGAGGAAAAGTTTGTGATGTGTACCAACTAAATATTTATTTATAAATTTTATTTTTGAATCATTTAAATACAATTTTACAAGATTAGATATTGATTTGGTAGTTTAGGGATTCAAACCTTATTTTGAGGTTCCATATTTAAATTCTAAACACTATATTTTAATTTGTTTTAACCTCCTGCCTTGATAAATTTTTTGGATCGCTAGAGTTAGGACTGTGTATCGGTCGAATCGGTTCAATTTTTAAGTTTATTGGTTCGACTTATTAGTTATTAGTTTGTAGACATGCTAAATCGTTAAGAACCATTAAGATATTGGCTTATCGATTATCGATTTATCAGTTATTGATGATCATTATCGGTTCGGTTATCGGTTTAACCGTTAAAATTTGACACAAAAAATAAATGATTATAAATCACTTAGAAACACGGTGACAAACCAATTAAACCATATATATGTATTGATAGACTTCATTTTGCTCAAAAGCAACACTAACACATTGTAGAATAACCGAAAGTTTGAGACTACCAAAAATAAAAATATGAAATTAAATCCTAAGTCAAAGACTTTATATACCGAATGATATAAATATAATTTATTAATTTACTATTGTGTTATCGGTTAACCCGTTAAGAAAAACATCAAATCGCTCAAAAATCGATAAACCGATAATAAAAAAAAATTAAAACTGTTTTCAAAATCGTTAAACCAAAACCCATTATCGATAAATCAATAACTTTTTTTAAATTCAGATTATCGAATTCGTTTCGATTTTGAATTGTCCTAGCTAGCTTGAGTGAACTTCCTTTTTTAATAAAGCCACCATAATGGTGGGGATAGGCTAGTACGCTCCTAATGTACGCATTGATTAGAGCAAAGAAAAAATATAGCCGATAAATTGAATTTTTCTCTTATTCAGCTTGAATTACGTGAAGGATGACAGAGATCTTATTTTTTGCAGTTGTTATTAACATATTCAATGTAATCCTATAACTGAAGTCTCGAGAAGGTAGAAGTAAGAATGTAAACCATGAAAAATTTTAATGAAAAAATATAATACAATGTTAGAATAATAAAACCTGACTAAATAATTTAAAAAGTTTATGTAATCATATTGAAATAGTTGCGTTGAATTTGATAAGTTGATGTAATGATATTAAAATAATATTGATTTGTTGTTGTACTTGAAATAAGAGTACACCAAAAAATAAATTTAATTTTTTATAAACAAACAACAATAGATTTTATATAATGCAAAAGATTTGACCGTTTGATAGACTTTAGAATGTTCAGTAATGAGAGAATAAACATAGTAAGGAGAATAAAAAAAGATAAATGTATGAACAATAATGTTGGTTATAATAATCGCCAAGATATAAAAAAGTCAACAAAATATGTAGCCACGTGAGAAAGGATGCGACAATTAACTAAACACTATTCCATTTCTCAATTGTTACATCGATCTCTGCATTAAATAAAATAAACAATTTCTATTATATTTTCTACCTAAAATATTCTTTTCATATATATGTTAGGGGCCTAAAAAATTTGAAGCCCCAAACTATTGCTTTAGTGACCTTATATGGTCAAGACGAGCCTGAACATGAGGGTGTGTTTGGTGCGAAGGAAAATGTTTTTAATTTTCTTATATTTGGTTTTCAAATATTTTCTCTAGGAAAATAAGCTCTTTAAAAATGAGGAAAATGACTTCTCGAATGGAAGTAGGGAAAATAAGTTGTATAAGAGACGTTTCAAGTTTCTTGTCTCTTCTCTACCCACCTAACCCATCCAATCCTCACCCCTTGACCATTCCACCTTCTGCCACCCCCGAAACCCACTCTCCATTCTTACCCGTCTGCATAACGTTTTGCTAGATAACGTATATCTATTGAGAAAATAATTTTTTATTTATTTACCAAATATTAAAAAATAAGTAAGAGATTCACTTATTTTTCAAGAAAACAATTTTCATGAAAATATTCATACTAAGCAATAGAGTTGAATCCAAAATGGAACCATATTAACAAAGAGAGATAGATAACTAACACCAATATAAGTTAATGTATCATTATCTAGGGCCATATTTAGGATATATGAGGTGTAGATTTTTGGTACGTAACTTAATAATTTCTAACAAAAAGTCATACAAACCTTTATTTTCTTTTCTTTTCTTTTTTCTTTTCAATTTGAGATCATTGACAATCATAAATTTCAAATTTTGAATATATCCATATCATTATCAACTATTCTTCTGAGCTCTTATTCTGAAAGTGGGAGTTCCATCCATGTCATTCTTTAATCATTTATGTATAATTCCCCTAATTAAGGAGAGTTCAATTTTGTGTGAAGAATAAGTTATGCTTCTTCTTTTTCTCCCAAATTTGTCAGATAATCTTCCAAGCTATTGACATCCCTATAGCAATATTGAAATATAAAGTTGCTTTAATTTTTTAAAATAGTGATTTTCCTTATAAGAATTAAGATGCATGATCTACCAGTTAACATTGTCATGATCATTTATGATATCAATAATAATGATGAGTGAATCAAATAAACACCAACATTATAATAATAACAATTGGTGTATCACCAATGAATTCCTATAAGGATGGCCTTAGATTTTGCTATATTATTAAAGCAATCTCCAAAGTATTCTCTATGTCATAATCAAGCGCTCCTTGTTATTTCTAAAAAATCTTTGTTCCTCCTGCACCATCTGAATTCTCTTTGCATATGGGATATTTGATACTGATTGATTCTGCTATATTATTAGATTTCTATTGTATTGCTCCATCTTGAGGATGACTTTAGTGTTGAAGTGTATGATCATCTCATCTAAAAGATTCTCAGGATCTCTGCTTGCTCTGATAACATATAGAAGTGTGTGAACATCTCTTGATCTAAAATCTCAACCTGTTAGAGAGGACACACTTTCATTACTTTAATTGTATTTTCAACATGCTTCCTCGCGTGCGGACCTGATTCTCTTTCGGATTTTGTTATATCATTAGAGAAGCTTCTAAATTTTTTTTGCATATGCTATAGTCAAGTGTCCTTTGTCATCTCTAAGGATCCTGAATTCTCTTTGCTAATTTCATCAATATTCAACTTTAACTTGTCAGAACTGAAATCTGAGACGAACTTTCAACTTTAATGGCGTATTTTTGAGTTTGTTCTAAAAGCAGGTAAACATGGGGAATATTACAAAGGGGCACAAGTTAAACAGTGATCCATATTTGTGCACGTAGCTTGGGGATCGCATCCTTTAATGAGATAGGGACATAATTGGGTCACTATGCTATAGCATGAGTATTGTCAGACCAAAAATCAAACGAAGACATTTTTGTTTATTTTCAATAGGCGGAATGAGCCGTAAGACTCTTATACTTTGCTCGAATTGTCAATTGGGTTCTTTTATTCACGACTTTGTCAATTGAACACTTAAATTTAATTAAAATAAAAATTTTAAACCCCTCTAACCATTTACCAAACTTATATAACATTAAAATATTGAGTTGGACCAAAAGCATATTAGACAGGCAAGTGATAGTACAAGTAGGCTAATACGCAGAGACCGGAACAATAACTGAATATCAACTTTTCTTTAAACGAGTTTACTTGAGGATTTTTTTTTTACTAAGTATAATTTAGTGCGATTAGTACACTATTTTTATCTTGCTAATATTACAAGGTTTGACATAAAATTTTCAGTTAAATTATTAGCAAGGTATAGTATTGTTCCTATCAGGAGGCATTAGAAATAAAATCAAACACATATTGGAGTATCTAAAAAGGACTATCGATATGTATTTATTTTGTTCTAACAATTGTTGTTTCGTTCTTATTGGTCACACTAACGGAAGATATTAATTTGACTCACTCAAAGTTCGATTTCAAACAAACTGCATGTGCATATGTGGGAATGCTATCATATCTTGGGGATCTATAATGCAATCTATCATGACTATTTCATCAAATCATGTTGAGATAATAGTTATTTATGAAACAAGTTAAAAATGGGTGTGGCTAAGGTTAATGATATATTTTATTCGAGAAAAATGTGATTTCAAATGTGATAAATATCCATGATCTTATATGAATATAATTCAACACGCATAGCCAATTATAATTTATAGAAGGAGATAAAATAAAACATATTTCACCAAAAAAAAATATTCTTCACACGTGATTTCGAAAAGAATATATGACGATATCAAAGTGGAACAAATTCGCTCAAGTAATAATATGGTTTATTTGTTTACCAAATCTCTACCAATTGAAATTTTCTATAAGATAATGCACAAAATTGGAATGTGAAGATTCAAGTCTTCGGATTGATGTTTTCATCCGAGAGAGTTAATACATGTTATGTTGTACCCTGTTTCTCTTATAAGGATTTTGTCTCATTGAGTTTTTCTTTTAAGATTTTTTTTTTAAGGCAGCCAAAATGTGTATAATTATATGTGTACCTTTTTTCTTCACTGGAATATTTTCTATTGAATTTTTTTCTAGTAAAATTTTAAAGAGGTACAGTATCTATCAAATAGACATTGAAGAGGAAGTGTTATAAATATATTTATATTATGATAAATATTTATTTTATTTTTTTGAAAAAAAATTAGTGTTTATTATTTTATAGGACCAAATTAATTTTTCCCTATAAATTAAAGCTTCTATTCATTATAAGATCATTCCTCAAGAGAAATAATAATCTCTATTTTCCCTACCTTTCTCTACAATATTCTTCTTACTTAACTGTATTATTTTATAACACCTTCTTAAATTAATTAAGAAAAAATAGGAGACAATATGTACGTTGTAAAGGGAGTTAAAGGCACCTCTACATTGTTAGTATAAAAAAGTTATTAGGCTATCAAGTTATTCAAAGAATAATTATAAATAATTTTAAAAAGAAATGTGAAATTTGCAATCTTAGAAATAAGGCATATCACATGCTACAACAAATAAGACGATTTGATGATATAAATAATTTTTATATTAAACAATATATATTATTCAAAGATGGTCAAAAATGTCTTTAAATTATCACAAAACAATATGTATATTTGAATAATATTCGTATTTGACTTATATCAATATGTATATGTCATGGATTGATTTGTATGTTAGATAATTTCTATATTTAATTTTGTATAATTTTTGACTTATACATTTTGTGTCCTGATATTACGTAAAATGTACAACTAAGGCAAATAATACAATACAATTAAATGGTTACATACAATAACCTATTGAACTTAAATATACATATACAAATAACGTAAAAGGAAAAAATAAAAGTACCTCAACATCTTCATCCTCTCGTTTTGTTATTAATTATGCAGCATATACAATTAACTAAAAGTATAACCAATTTATTATCTCATATACAACTTAAATCATACATATACAAATTCAGAAAAACTAAAACAAGGCTATACCTCAAAATCTTTTGCTTCTAGAAGATGGTTCTTGTACTTTTTTTCCAAGAATCATCAAGTCAGAATCATTAACTCTTTTTTCCTCTTCTCTTTTTTTTTGGAGCTTTTAACATAGATTTGTTGCATTCGGATGAGGTCATTGCGAAACTTAAATGTGGTCACATTCTCTCCTATATTTGAATCAATAGCTTTAGATTTGGCAATGGAACTTGCAATTCCTTCAAAATCTTGAGTTAATCCCAACGAAAAAGATGGAGATTATTCCTCCATGATTAGAACGATGGAGATTGTTTTTCCATGATTAGAACAATGGAGATTGTTCTCTTTGATGGAGATTTTTCCTCCGTGATTAAAACGATGGGACCGAACGGATTCGAGATTTTGGCTGTAAAATGATGAAAATTTTGAAAAAAACAGAAAAGTTCACCAAATAAAAAAAAATGAAAAAACGATGGAAGTTAAAAAAAAAAAAAAGAAGAAGAGATTACCTGGATTGATTTTGGACGATTAGGAAGTTGATTCAAAATTTTCAAAAATTGATTTTTGAATCAGTTGAGAGATTTATAGGGTAATGAGCGGATTAAGCAGAAAATTAGTGAGTGGGTTAGAGATACGTCATGAATAAATTTGTATCAAAGGGATAATGAGATTCTACACGATCCCATACAAATAGGTGGTCCCACATAACCATTTTCTTAAACAATACCCATTTTCTATAATTAACTAAAACTATAGTCATGTAGCATAATTAACTACTTAAGGTTAGCTTAGTTATGTAATTTTCCCTTATTTGTTTTTGCTTAAAATACACCTCACTTATACCTTTTGTCAAACAGTCAACACTGCATTAATTTTTTTTAATTTAAATTCCAGATAACATTTTATTTCTTGTCCAATTTTAAACTCTAACCTAATTAAATAAATTCACTCACCCAATTTTCTAATTTACCCGACTCAAGCTCGTACCGAACTTGTTTGTTTTTTTTATTATACTCATTAAGTTTATTTTTCATGAAAAATTGTCTTCCGAAAGTCAATTACTGCATAGAATAATAATATTAGAAAAATGACCTTTAGAGGTCGGTGTTTAGCAATTTTTTAAAAAGAAAAATTGATCTGCGGAAATTTTTCGCAATTTTTTTGGCATTTAAAAACTGACTACGGTAAAAAATAATAGTCTCATAATTTAAATAATCGATTTTTGACTATTTTTGTAGTGATTTTATGTTTTTTCGAGCTGATTAGTGTTTGGTGGGTACGTTAAAATAATTTAAATTGTCAATAATAAAATATCACGTTTTTAAAAAAAAAAATTCAGTCTAAAGGACCTAAATGAGCAAAAAGTATAACTAGATAGATATTCTTAGCAAAATAGGTGGATGAATCCAAATATATATTTAGACATTTTACAATAGTCCAAGTGCATTTTTTGTCCTTTTTCTTCCATTATTTAAACTCAATCACCTATGGTTAAAATATGTACCAAGGAGGAATGTGGATTACCATTAAATAGGTAGACATGGAAGTTGTCCTAATATAGAGGATAATTTGTAAAGTAGTGAAAAGCAGAAAAGGAGCTAGCATAGCCTTGCAGATTTCATGTCACGGGCATCACTATAGCTATGAAGCTGTAATCCATAAAAAGTGTTGATCTAATAATCCATAAATTTTCACTAATGTATCCGAATTGTTGTATTAATGTATCTGCGCTTTCACTAATATATCCGGATTGAGAAATCCCTTATTTTAATAATGTATTTGTATTAATGTATCCGAATTGAGTTAATTTTAAGGGATTATTGTAGTTAAAAAAAAAGTAAGAATAGATAGTAATTTCATCTTTACACTATGTGATTTATGTAACTTAAACTTCTTTTTTAGTTAATAGTGTAAATTAGGATAGAAAGAGTATTATATTCCTCGTAGCAGTATAAATACTCTGCATGCCATTACATTTGTTCAAATCATCTTTGCAACGATTTGTGTGCTTTAGCTTCCTTACAATAACATGGCTTCTAAAACGAAAGCCTCATTAGTTACCATTTTCCTCTCCTTCAATCTCCTTTTCTTCGCCATAGTCACTGCAACTAATACTGATTGTGCCTTCTGTCCTCATCATCCTCCTAGTAGCGGAGGTGGCGGTTCGGGCAGTCGAGGTGGCGGTTCAGGCAGTGGAGGTGGCGGTTCGGGCAGTGGAGGTGGCGGTGGAGGTGGTGGTGGAGGAGGAGGAGGAGGAGGTGGAGGCGGAGGCGGAGGCGGAGGTGGAGGTGGACAAGCAAGGTGTCCAAGAGATGCTTTGAAACTTGGTGTGTGTGCTAATATACTTAATTTGGTGAATGTAGTTGTGGGATCTCCACCAACTTTGCCATGCTGCAGTTTGATACAGGGACTGGCAAATCTAGAGGTGGCGGCTTGTTTGTGCACAGCCATAAGAGCAAACATACTGGGGTTAAATCTGAATGTGCCAGTCGCTCTTAGCCTCATTCTCAACAACTGTGGAATGAATAATTCTGGCTTCACTTGCTAAGATCAGTAATTTATATGCTTTTTCTTATATGTCTCTATCATTTTGCGTTAGCATGAATTTCCTTGTTTGTTGTCTTATGATAATTATATAGTAGTAAACAAGCGAACTTGCAACATGAAATTAAGCAAATTCGCGAATCAGTTAATCATTTTACATTTGTACTCAAATGTTTACTACTATTATATATGGACTGTCTTTTCTATCTCATATAATATAAGAATAAGAATATTTATATTTTGGGTTTCGTTCGACTACTTTAAGTTTTTTCTTTTTTTGGTCAAAAGTAAAAAACATGCAACTCCACCTTGTGCCTTCACTATAGTACGCACCTTATGTAGTTTGAGCTTACTCAATCATTATAAAGTGATAGTTTAGGATTTTCTAACGTTAGACTACAATATTTACATGGAAGTGTAGTGAGTTACTAAATGTTATTTGGGGCAATATATGAGATCGCCACAAAATATGCACATTGTAGCGACTAAAATCGCCACAAAAAGTAAACCAATATGCCACAAATGAAGTTCCACAATATTCCTCTGTTGCCACAAATGAAGTTCCACACATCGTAGCCACAAAATGGATACGTACTCCAAATATTTTCGTGCAAATAGCCTGTAAACGACAGAGGGATATTGGCTAGCATCATTTACTTATGACATTTCGCCGTGGACAGCTTCCGTTAGTAGTCTTAGTACTTTAATTTAGGGCTCAAGTAGAGTTTTTTTATTTATTGATACTTTATCATTGTAACCTATAAATAGTAGCTTTCACACAAGTGTATAATATGTTCATTCTGATTCCAAGAAATACAACAGAAACACTTTAACATTCTCGTGCCTTAAGTTTTTATTATTCACAAAGTTTTTGTTCGATCTTTAACATTTATTTCATTGAATTGTTCTCGGAGCTAAAGCATTAGAGCTCTAAAGCTTCATATGACTCACTTTCTATTTTGCTTTATCGATCACTTTCACATCGTTTTTACTTATTAATACTGCAATATTTAACTAATAATCAAAATTTAACGAATTAAGCAAAGATGCACATTCTTGGCCTCATACAAATTTAAGTATTGTACCATTTTTCCGATAAATAACTAGTGCAGCTTATTTTTTCTAATTTCATTAGAGAAGTCATTTTCCTTAATTTTAAAGAATATGTTTTATTTTCTAGAGAAAGTTTTCAAAATATTTGACCTACTAAACATACAAAAGTTGCAAAACACTTTCTTCATACCGAACACATCCAAAGAGTGAAGGAAAAGGCAAACTAGAGCGATTTTGAAAGTAGGTCATTTTTTTAAGGCAAATTTATACCACTAGACAATGGTTTGGTGGTTTTTTATTTTATTACTTAATAATAAACATAAAAAATCCTCAATAGAAATAAGTACCATGGCCTTTCACTTGCCCAGGCCAGTACACATCTCTTCTGGGCGCTAGCCGGTTCGCCTTTCTTTTAGCAATTTAAGCTAGCCTTACATTATAATCCTAATTAACGAGGTACCTAATGATTTTGAAAGTAGGTCACTTCAAAGCTTATGGAGATATTAAACTACTAATGAGTAATGACTAATCCGTGTGCTGCGTGCTGTTGAAATAAAAAAGTTTCTCAGGGAAGGAAATCACTTTTATTGCTTACAGCTCTATTGCTAGCTAGCTAGCTAATGGAACCTTCTACTATAGTGATGCCCGTGGCCCGTGACTTAACTGGAATCTGCATAACATATTTTAAGCAATGACCCTTTACTAATTTCCCTCTAATTAACAAAAATTAACCTCCACTAATGTATATTCCTATTTCCTCTTCACATTATCTTCACACCGACGTATCACAAGATATCATTTTCTTTCTTTATTCCATTTTCCTAACTATCTAGATAATTTAAGAAGGAAATTTGAATTTGGTTTTTGTTTCTTCTCTCTATTTTTTTGGTTTACGTACTTTTACTGTTTTACATTAGTGCAGCTTTGGCAACGTCCAATTCAAACCGTTCATACTTCAATTTTTCAATGGAGACAAATTTTATAATATGCTCAAAGAGACCATAGTATTTTTTTAAAAAAATAATGCAGGGACTGAGGTGTTTTATATATATCGGAATATGCATACAAGAGGGGTGCTTGACTGCTTGGCCTTACCTCCGAATATAACACAAGGATACAAATTTATCCTTCAAAAAAAGGGCAGGAGAAGCTATCTTAGACAGTCCAACCCTCGCAAAAAAATAAATCAAATATGCATCATTACTTGATTACAAATATTTCTCCATCTCATTTGATTTATCTGCGATATTCATTAGTCACATATTTGGAGGATGTAGATCAAACATATTAGTCTCAGCGAGAAAAAAGTTTCACATGCACATATATTCTCTGACTTTAGAATATCTTAAAGTTCAAAGTTCAAACGCACAAGCAAAACAAAATAATTAAAAGAAGACAATAAGGGTGTAGATATCGTTTGTTTTGACATGACAACTAAACTAATATACTTCACATCATGACTTGCAGGAGTAATTAACGTAATTAGGTTAATTAATGCAACAACCACATCCCGTGATTCTAAGGCTCCTACTTATATTTCAAAGCTTTGATGCTTTATAAAAATGATATTCCATGTTAAAAGAAAAAAAAATAGTAGAGACTACAGACCACAATCTGATCAAACTATAGAATCGAACCGTTCGTTATGAAAGAAAGTAATGACAATGGGTGAGGATTTATATTAAGGTCCCAAGTAATTAATATTTCTTTCGTCTCAATTTATGTGACGCGGTTAAAATTTTGAGATTCAAACTTTTGAACTTTAACTGTCACTCAAAAATAAAATCTTAATATTTTTTTAAAATAAAATTTCTATATTTGAAAATTACGTTAAAATTTTTTTTAGTAGAAATCACTATAATCAATAACATAAAATATTTAAAAGATATATAAAGAAATTTCGGTCGAAAAACTTATAAGTTCACTTGTTGTATCCATTTAATAATTTTGAGGAAAAAAAAAAGATTAGCTTGTTTAGTTCCAATTTACATGTTTTTCCATTTGATAATAAATTAAGATGAAGCAGTTTATAATTTATAATTGGATTACAGTATCTAGATCAAGTTTGTCTTGACATACAGTTATGTTCATACAGTTCAACATTTGAGTTCTCAGATAAACGCATAGGGCCTATATTTTTAGGTGAAAGTTGGCTATAAATTAAAAAAAATTGTTAGTACATTCTGTAGAGATGCCTTTGATCAGGGGAATTTCTAATAAAATACTAGTGAAGACTAAAAAGCAAATATTTAGCAACAGCCATGGAGTTAGCATATAATCAGCTTTAAGCTACTAACTACTAAGAAATTAATCTTAGTCAAATCAAATCCTTAACATTTTCAACACCACGCAAGCCATGCACTACCAATATTCAAGGAGAAAAATTTTCAATAATTGAATGATTAATATTATAAGTTAGTTCTGGATATACATACTGTACGTTTACAATTGTTTATTTATTGAAACAACTAGCCTAGTTACAAGTATAAATACCCATCGTTACTAGCATAATTCACCCATCATCTTCAGAATTATAAACTCCTTTTCTCATTAATTCGTATACTCATGGCTTCCAAAACTCAGGCCTCAGTTATCCTTTTCGTATCACTCAATCTCCTCTTCTTTGCTCTTGTAACTGGAACAGATAATTGTGGCACTTGTGGAAATGGTGGTGGGAGAGGACAAAGGAAGTGTCCAATAGATGCTTTGAAACTTGGGGTATGTGCTAATGTACTTAATTTGGTGAATGTAATAGTGGGGTCTCCACCAACTTTGCCATGCTGCAGTTTGATCCAGGGACTCGCAGACCTAGAGGCCGCGGTTTGCTTGTGCACAGCCATAAGAGCAAATGTGCTGGGAATTAATTTGAATATACCACTCTCTCTAAGCCTCGTACTCAACAACTGTGGAAGGAATCCTCCTACTGGCTTCACTTGTTGAGCAGAACATCATTGATATCGAATTTCTCATCTTGTTAGTGTGATCATATATGTTAATTTGTCTCTGTGTTTGTGGAATTTTGGACGACCTCTCGTTCAGTTCAGAATAAGTGGGCTTTGCATATATATGCAGCTTCATCACTTCACTTTACATACTTCTGTCATGTGGTCAACAGTCTGTCTTTATGTAACGTCTCAATTCAATGAAAATAATCAAATGTTTTTATTCCCTTTGCCGTAAACGTAAATTAAAAAGAAGCATTTTAGAAAAGTTATACTCTTTCTATCCCAATTTATGGTAGCACTTTTTTATTTTCGAAATTCAACTAATTCGCTCACCCGTTAGCAAAAATTGATAAGTACAGTCCAACTTTATTTTGTCTGAAAATTTTATAGTTGCTATAGTGAAGTAGTGTTATATATGTATTTTGCCATTTAGATTGTCATAAACAAAAGTACGAAAATAAATAACTTAATGATTTTATATATCAAAGAAGATGGAACTTATTTATTAGTAACTAATTTAATTTTTTTTTAAATAGAAATAATATGAATGTAAAAAGACAAATAACAGAAGTCTTTTCTCGTGAAGTTATGATTATAATGGATGGTCACCATTTAAATATATTTTTTCCTTTTAAGTCTTTTGCTGAAATTCAATTTGAAACTAAAATAAAATCAGTGCAAACTCAATAGGGAGGGGAGTATCGAAATGTATCATTTTTTTTTATAAAATCATAGTATTCAATCATCGTACCTCTTGTCCCAATACACCTCAACAAAATGGTGTATCGAAACGTCTGAATTGAATTATAATTGAAAAGGGACTCGCTCTTTTTTCCCCTGCTTCTCTTTCATTTCAATTTCTGGGAGCATGCATTTAACACTTCTACATACTTATCCAATATTTTCATATCTTCTTCCCTGTCCTTCAAATCACCTTATCAATTACTTCATAAAAGTTCTCCCGCTCTATAGTTTTCCTAAAACTTTTGGTTGCCTTTGTTATCCCTTTCTTCGACCCTACAATCATCGTAAAGTTAATTTTTGTTCTCTTTCTTATGTCTTTATATGGTATATTTCTCCTCACAAAGGTTACCTATTGTATCGCGTCTTCTTCAATTTATATTACTAGCCATGTTGTGTTTACTGAAAATACTTTTTCTTATTCCTCCATATTGTTGATCACAAAATCCTCCTCTAATATTGTTTTCTCCTTTTTTCACACGAAAGCAAGTAATGACAATGGGTAAGGATTTATATTAATAGTTGATGTCCATGATGAGTATCCATTTAATAATTTTGAGAGAAAAAGATGAGCTCGTTTTGTTCCAATTTACCTGCCTTGCTTGTAGGATTCTCACGTAAAGAATAAGAGAAATCAAGGATTGTATTGATGATTAAAATTATCGAGTACATACTCTTTATATAGGGAGTGAATTGTAGAGTCCTAAGCTAGATATACTTAGAGTTCTACTACAATAACTATTACTCCTATAATAAACCTGCAATTATAAATAATCTAACTATAGCCGTAATCTAATCCTAGTCGACTTCAGCTAGTACAAGAAGTAGCAGCCTAGTCGATATAAGTAGCCTAGTCCTAGTGTGACCCCAAATCTGTTGTACACATTGATTGGACCAGACTGTTCAACATGTTCCATATCTTCAGTTTCCTTTATCTTCGAACACTTTCCCTCAAACTAAAGAGTGGAGGAACGGTTATTCCTAGCTTGCTTCGAAAACCCAGCAAAAACTTGTTTTGTCAATGCTTCGGTATGAATGTGATGTCAAGTCGTTACTTGTGGTAGTTCATATGTAGATTGATACGAGTAGTTCCACCTGTAAAAACATTTAAGAGCAGTATGGTTGTTCCTATCACATATTTGACATGACCCAGTACCAAACACTTAAAAGCAGTATGGTTATTCCTACCACAAATTTGACATGACCCAGTAACGTTCCTCTCCTTATTTCCACTTGAGAAACTTTGATTGTTCGGAGAACCTAGTCCATATTGACTGTTCTGAGAACTTGTTCCCTGTCCAGCAGACTTGAAGCCTCTCTCTGAAGCTAAAGTTATTGTTTCCTCTTCCCCTGTCCCTTTAGGCAAAGAATACCATGTTATGGTTTTGTTGTGTCACCTCTTCTTCATCTTCCCTTATATCAAAACCCCTGAGAGCATTAACAAAATGATTAAGGGTGGGATATGGTGCCTTACTTAACATGACGGTCTTGAAGGTCTTGTATTTGAGACCTAAACCTCTAGCAAAATTGATTACTTTGCTATCTCCATCCACAGGTCTGTGAATGGCTGCAAGGCCATCACATATGCCTTTGAATTCCTTGATGTATTCATCAATCTTTTTGGTTCCTAGCATAACACTTTGCAGTTATTGTTTGAGCTGAAACTCCTTATCTTTTGTTGCTTGAAGATAAGCTTCTTTCAAGCATTCCCACATCTCCTTGGCACTTGAGCAGCCCACGATTAGGTACATGACTTCTTCTGTCAAGGTGCCTGAGATTCAACTCCTTGGCAGCATATCTTTCTCCTCCCAATCATTAATGTTGCCACTATCTTGTGCATTCTTCTCAACCGCTACAGCTTTCCTAGCAGTCTGTCCAGTGGAACAACTGCTTTTAGTTGGTTCATTCTCTGTGATGAAATAGGTTAGTCTCATCACTTGAATCAACTGACATATTTGTGTAATTTGTTGGCTTAAGTTTAATAGAGCAAGCGGCAATGAGGTGTTGAAGTGAGGAGATGGACAAAGTGTTGGTAGAGGGGGCCATTGCAATTGAACGTGTGATTTTTTTTTATCAATACTCAGAGAGCTCAAGAGCTTATGTGCTCTGATACCATGTAGAATTCTCACGTAAAGAATAAGAGAAATCAAGAATTGTATTGATGATTAAAATTATCGAGTACATACTCCTTATATAGGGAGTGAATTGTAGAGTCCTAACCTAGCTATACTTAGAGTCCTACTACAATAACTATTACTACTATAATAATACTGCAATTATAAATAATCTAATTCTAGTCGTAATCTAATCTTAGTCGACTTCATGAGCTAGTACAAGAAGTAGCAGACTAGTCGATATAAGTAGCCTAGTCCTAGTGTGACTCTAACTGTACACGTTGATTGGACCAGATTGTTTAACCTGTTTCATATCTTCAGTTTCCTTTATCTTCAAACATTGCCATTTGATAGTAAATTAAGATCAAGCAGTTATGTTCATATAGTTCAAATTTTGAGTTCTCAGATAAATGCGTAGTAAGAAAAAATTTTAAGGCCCATGTAATGAGAATTGAGGATTATGTGCTATTAGCCTATTACCTAGATCTAGAATAAGTATGTATGCAGCTTCATCACTTGTGGTTGTGGAATTTTGGACGACCTCTCGCTCAGTTATGTGGTCAACAGTACTCTTAAGTTTTTGCGTTTATGAAAGTGTTTCCGTTAGAAACATGTCAATTCAATGAATCAAATGTGTCGTTTTTAAGTCCTTTTGTCGTAAGCAAAATTGATAAGTAACATTTCAGAAAAGTTATTATCCTTGTGACACAATTTATGTGACACTACTTTTTATTTTTTGATATTCAACTGATTCACTTTCCCTTAAGCAAAAGTTGATAAGTAGCATTTCAGAAAATTTCAATTCCTTCTCTCTAATTTATGTGGCATTTTTTGTTTTACAAATTTTTATTTATTTATTTATTTTAATTTAAGCCATCACCTTGATTGTGTGCCATAGGTATGGGGTGATGGGTTAAGCTTGACCCCTATCATGTTTATTATTTCACCAAAAAATCTACATGTTAGAAGAGAACTTGAACGAGTTCTCGGCCAAAAAAAAATTCTTAAACTATACCTCCTACTTAAACTACATCTTAAAATGCAACTATATGTGTATAAATTATAATGTATATATATGTACTATGATTTTTATGGAGCCAAGTACATATGTAGTTGAATGAAAATGTTATATATGATAAACTTAATTATTGAGGTAGGCTACCAAACAGAGAAGAGATAAATAGTTAAATACTGTTGAGTCATGCTGTAATAGTATGCATGCAGGAAAACAAATAAATATGGAAATTTGATGAGTTGTTGTATTAACTATTAATTGTGAATGGGTGGTTTACGGTGTGGTGGGTCGTAATCCATCTCTATAATGCCTCCATATAAATTCTTCTTATTTCCAGTCTTGGAAGCCATGTGTATTTCATGAGTTGTTGACCATCTTGCACCCTACAAAACCATTGCATTTGAATAACAACTCATGTTACCTCAATAGTTTTCTCATTCAACATCATCTAACAACAATACTATGCACACTTGAAGGGTGTGTTTGGTGGCGGGTTCAGGATTTTCATCAAAGGGTTTAAAAAATAAAAATATTGCGTCTAAGTACTTTAAAGTGCCCAATGTGAAATTTTGGAGAGAAAAAAAACGATGCATTACTGACTTGTCATTCTCAATTGAAACATGAGGAAAGGGACAAGTCCATCTGCCGTACTAAAGTGAAGAGTCAAGAACATATTAATGTATAATTTAATTATGGTAGTATTTATTAAATTAAACCGCAATGATCTTATTATAAGATATATAATTAATACTAATACAGAAATTGGCATATAACAAAATATAAAGGTACTTTGTTGGATTTACCTTTGTTTTTGTTGCCTTGAGCAAACGTACTGCGTGGGGCGAAGTTGATAGAGACAAATCAGACCCAATCATTTCACTATCTGCATGTCTAGTCTAATCCCATCAATAACATGTAAATCATACATACTAAGGAAACAAACAGTTGAAATGAAAGCAAGGCCAAATTATTCTACGTTTATATTCCACTTGGACAAGACTCAATAAACAAATTAAACGGAGGAAAAAAAAATAGAAAATTTCAGAACTTCATATTCTAGTAGGAAATTATAAACTATGATTGAAAGCATTAATTCAAGAACGTGTAAGCTTAACACACAAAATGAATTGTCGTCGTCTGTCAAATATATTTTTTGTTTACCATGTGTGTGAAGCTCCATTTTAATTTATGTGATGGAGTTTGATTAGAAATGAATATCTTTCAAATAGTATCATATGAACCGAAATGAATGGAGAGTAAGAGAGCGCACCTGAAAATGTGACTTCAGTATCATAATTCTTTTCCTTGTGAAAGTTTTGGATTGATCTTTCGGCGATTGCTTGAGGACTGTTTCCTACAGGAGATGAATCAGTGCTAAAATAAAGCTCCTCTAATACAACCTGCTGCATGTGCATAATTTTGCAAGTAAATAATGTTCATACCATAAAATAAATAAATAAGACATAGTTTGCAAGTTTCAAATCTTAATGATAAGTTGAATTGTACCTTATTAGCTAGTGACTTACGAGCAATAGATGGATGGCTTGGAAAGTAAATGATGATGATGACCAAAAGTAAGAAGAAAGAGAGATAAGATGAAGATGAAAACAAAAAGGGCATCATTATTGATATTAGTCTTTTTCAAAGGATTGGTTCATGAGAAGATATGTCTAAAAGCTGTACCAAATTTATAATGGAGGAGAAATACACAATGAATCAACCCGACCCAAGACTCACAAGTCAAGGAATTTGATGAATTAGGATAAACTAATCCTTCATTTGAAATGACCTTAAAATGGTCCGTCCAACCCAATCATAAAAACATCGGAGGCTAAGACGGGCTAGCCCTTTATTTTTTCTAATAATTTATTTTATTTTTTAAGATATTTTTAAAACACCTACAGACGTTTTACGCCCAATCATTCCGGATAACGCTTGCATCCTCTGTATTACCGCGGCTGTTGGCACAGAGTTAGCCGATGCTTATTCCCCAGATACCGTCATTGCTTCTTCTCCGGGAAAAGAAGTTCACGACCCGTGGGCCTTCAACCTCGCCCGCGTCTTGGTTGTTGGTGGAGAAGAAAACCCGCCTGAAAACAAAGATTCTATTTTCAAAGGTTTCAAAGGCTTGAAGGAGCGTAGCCTTATTCAAAAGGAATTGATAGGATTTTCTCTCTCCGATTATCTCCACTTGCATTTTGGTGTATTCTTCTTTCTTTCCTTGGTCTTTCGTTCCGTCATATTCCTAATAACTTATCCAATTACAACGTATTAACCGCTAATGCACCTTTCTTTTATCAAATCTCAGGGACATGGTCAGTCATTTCAATCTTTTTCTTCCAATTCTAAGAAAGAAAAATCCCGAAAAATCCGTCAATAAATGACGAACTCCATTATACAGATGATAGGACAGGGCTAAGGCAGTAATCTCGACGGAGATTAGGATGAGCTTTGCAATCCCCCCATCATATAAATAATATTTTGAAAGGAAGTATTGGTTTGAAACTTCATTAAATATTACACTAGCTTCTAATTTTAGCTTTTTAAATAGTGTGTATATAATAACTTTAAAATTGATGTAGAATTTTCAATTGACTTCAAAAGAATGTAATCAGACAAACTAATGATATCACAAAATAATAAATTATTATATAGCAAGAAAGAATAATATTTAAGTCATTAAATTGATGACATTCCAAAAAAAAAAAAAAAAAAAACTTAAACTGGAATACCTCTCAACTGTGAAATGTAAGCTTTTTAAAGTTAATTTTTTAAGTAATAAATTTGATTTAAATTATTTTGGTCCACGAACCAACCCAGGCCCAGCCTCAAGGGTCAATAACCTACTTGGGCTGGACCTATGAGCCTCAATTTAAATTGGACTCAAAGAAAGGGTCATTCAACCAAATATTCCTATTTTATGGTGCTCCTTCAACAGTGTTAAGTAAAAAAATAAGTAGTCGAAAATATTCTTAATATTGAAATAATAAACAATTTTTTACGGGGCATAAATTTTTTAAATTTTATATATATTATGATATCCTATAAGTTATGTCATAAAAGGCTTAACAAGTTCAATCGTTGTCATCAGAATAACAAACAATTTTTTTACACCATAAGTATATATATTTCTATCATAATATTTCACAAATTATGTCGTATACAGATCCAAAAAAGTTTTCTCCTAAAAGGATACAAAGCATATGTCCCAAAAAGTATAACTCAATTTTATGAACACACTACAACAAATTCTGAAGAAAACACTATACTATTTGTGTTGCATAACTTAATTCCTACGTCAAATGAATTGGCTCTAATAGATAAGAATATTTTAATTCACAAATTTAAATGAATTTACTAGTATAAATATAAAACAAAAAATCAAGAAAATAAATAAAATGATTAAAAGGATTTGAGAGGTATTTTTGTTTTTACATAAATTAATCTCATGGTATTAAATCTTATGTATTACTATTATCCACCGACGGTGAACACTAAAATTACACAGTCGGCTATTTTTTAATTAAATAATAAATATTTTCGTATATTACCTATTATTTAAATAAAAATGACAAAATTGTATTTAAGGTAAGTTGAACTCTAAATCAATTATGTAATGTTTGTTTAGGATTCTTACTTTGTCTTGCCAAAAATAGGAAAGATCTCTTTCCACGCTTGTCTTCTTCATTAGTTTCACGCTCGCCTTGAACACCATTGAAGCAACTCACATGCACCGTTGAAGCAATTTGAGACAAACATTGGCACCAAAAAATATATATATGGTAAATTTTAACACATTATCGTTTTCTTCTTTAGAATTTGATGTGTATAGAATTAAAAAATACACCCCCTTTATCACTTCTTCATTGATTTTTTGGGCTAGTTATGTGAAAGTTTTTGAGGTTCAAGAAAAACCTAGGTATGACCAGTTTTCCCGGCGGCCAGTCACCTCCGGTGGCAGGCCATCCTTATTCTCTGACAGAATTTCCTCCTCTCCCGTCTTGTTCCCAACTAAACCAAAGTTCAGTCCCTAATTTGCCTACGGATGGTAGCAGAACAAGATTGTCATCTGATGTCTCTTATGCTAATACCATTAATCAAATTGCTAGTAATAAGTCTCACGAATCGCTCAAGAAGGAGATTACTATGGTGGAAGGTATACCTCAAATCAAATGGACGGAGAAGAGGTCGGCCTTATGAATCAGTTGGAAGACCTGGAATTTTCTGTTATTGGTAAATTCACGTACGATTGGGCTGATCTTGAAGAATTACGAAAAATTATTCCTACTCAATGTGGAATAAAAGGAGACTGCCAGATTGGTTTGATTAGAAGCAAGCATATTCTCATTAGATTGTCCAAGCAGGAGGATTATGTAAATCTCATATCAAAAGGGGCTCTCTATATTAATTGCAGAGATGGGTATGCATATCTAATGAGGACACTAATTTATGATTCAAGGTTTAAAGTGAATGAAGAAACATCAATGTCGATGGCAGGGATATCCTTCCCTAACCTACTGCCGACCTTTTTTGTTAAAGGATGCTTATTTTCTCTTGCGAAGGCAGTAGGTACACCTCTTCATCTTGATCAAGCTACTATCAACAGGACTAGGCCTAGTTGTGCTCGAGTGAAGGTGTTGGTGGATTTAAAAGGAGGTTTTCCTAAATATGTTATCATGAACATTGAAGATGAATCCACTGGGGAAGTGAGGTCTAATATAGTGGATATTAGATATGACTATGTGCCTAAATATTGTTTGGAATGCAAGATGCAGGGGCATGATTGTAACAATTGTAGAAACAATATTCACAAAACGAAATGGTAGAGAGCGAAGGTCAGAATGTTCAAGATAGACAACAGAAGAAACAAAATATGCATAAAGAAACGATGCAACAGCCTCCTAAATTTCAAACAGGGAAGGCCAGAGTATTATCAAGTGGGAAAGTCGTAGGGGATCCTGGCAATTGGAATGTCATAAAGGATAGGAGAGTAATAAGCCAAGGAAATCAGTCTTTCCCCCCTTCAATTTCCAATTCTTTCCAAGCACTGGCAAGTGATGACAACACACAATACGATTCGAATACAGACCATGAAGTAAAAGAACAAGAAAATAGGAAGGAAGCACAAATGAAAGTACTGGAGAGTAATAATGTAAACAAGGAATCAGCTAAGGGTTGGGTCTCCAAATCCTTCGGTCCCAATCCCCAAAAGCAGCAAGAAATAGTGGTTCCTCACAATGAAGGAAATGATTTTGTCCCTATTCAACATCAAAAAGCAGTGTTAGAGAATGCAGTGGCTATAACTAATAAAACCAGTAATAACCAAAAGGTTACTGAGGAGAGGACTATGGATTCTGATGAAAAGAAGACAGAGTACCTGGAGATAGAAGATACAAAGGAAAACAACAACAATAGTCATGATGTGCAACAATCCAAAGGATATAATCATCTGGCAATAGTCGAGGTTCCTGAGGTGATACAGGTTGATGCGATTCAATTATTCAAAGTGGAATCTCCCAATAAGGTTCTGCATGATATTGTGACTCATAATATCGGAGATAGTAGTGGTGATACAGATTCTAATCAAAGCGTAAAAGGTAATTATAAAATAGATAGACCTGAAGACGTCCTGGACAACATTGCAGTGGAAAGAGATCTATCACCTAGATTATTGAAGTCTGCGAGAAAAGGAAAGAAGCAAGGTAATGGGGAGCAGAGTCAGCCTATCAGGGTTTGGCCAAAGAGAACTAAATCCATATCACATAAATATGAAGGCTTTAATATGGAATATTAGATCAGTGAAGTCCCAACAAGCGTTTCAAAGGGTGCAAATGTTACATAAGTTTCATAAGTTTTCATTTATTGGATTGGTGGAGCCTTTTCAAAATGTCAGTCAAATTAACAGATACAAGAGAAGATTAAAGAAGCATACTGCCAGTGCAAACTATTCTGGAAAAATTTGGTTCTTTGCAAATCATGATATTGATATTACAGTGATTAATGATACAGAGCAACAATTAACTATTAAGTTAGTACAGGCTAATCAAAGTCATAATTTTTTTGTTACTTTGGTTTATGCTAAATGCAATGCTAATGACAGATTACTGTTGTGGGAAGATGTTGATCAACTTGCAACAGTAATTAATGAGCCATGGCTGATTGGGGGTGATTTTAATGTGGTTTTAAATTCTAAAGAAAAAATAGGTGGCTTACCCATTCTTGTTGCTGATTATGAAGATTTTGAGAATTGTATCTCATCGTGTGACTTACAGGAAGTGAATTTCAAAGGAAGCCCGTTCACTTGGTGGAATGGGAAAGTGGGGGAAGATTGCATCTTTGAAAGGTTGGATAGGGTGTTAATTAATCAACAGATGCAAGCATGGTGTAATCATACTGAAGTTGAACATCTACCAAGGACAGGATCTGATCATGCTCCCATGTTGTTGAATTGTGAAACCTATGTGGTTAGACATAGAAAACCGTTCAGGTTTTTGAAGTTCTGGACAGAGAATGATACTTTTACAGAAGTGGTTAGACTGAATTGATGCACTACTGGATCCCATAATCCTTATTTGGATTTCAAGAAGAATATTAAAAGAGTGAAAGTTGCCCTGACAAGATGGAGCAGAGAAGTGTATGGAGATATTTTTAAGCAACTTGTCATTAGGGAGGACATTATGAAAATTAAAGAGAAGTTATTTGAAGAAGAACCTTCTGTGATTAATAGAGAGGTGTTGCAAAGAGCACAAGCAGAATATAAGAAATATCTTCATTTTGAGGAGATGTTTTGGCAGCAAAAAGCAGGGTATGATTGGTTTGAAAATGGATATAGAAATATCAGATTTTTTCATAGTATAGTTAAAGGTAGAAGAAAGAGGTTACATATCCAAAGAATGCAGAATAGACAAGGAGATTGGCTGGAGAATGATACAGATATTGCCTCTGAGGCAGTGTCTTTTTTTCAAGATCAATTTTCTCAAGAGGCAGAAGCAGACTCTTTTGAACTACTTAGATATATTCCCGAAGTCATATCTAATGAAGAAAATGCTGATCTTTGTAGATTCCCAGATCTGAATGAAGTTAAAAAAGTTGTTTTTGAATTAGATGGAGACAGTGCTAGTGGTCCAGATGGGTTCACCGGAAGATTTTATCAAAGTTGTTGGGAGATAGTAGGAGGTGATATTCTTAGAATGGTCATTGATTTCTTCAGGGGTAACACTCTGCCTAAATCCATCACTCATACTAACTTGGTTTTGTTGCCTAAGAAGGAGGTGGTGCACGAGTTCACTGATTTGAGGCCTATTAGTTTGAGTAACTTCATCAATAAGATCATCTCTAGACTGGTGCATAATAGGATTGAAGGTTTGCTGCCTAAATTGATATCTCCTAATCAGTCTGGTTTTGTGAAGGGCAGAAGTATCATTGAGAATGTTTTATTAACTCAGGAAATTGTTTCTGATATCAGGAAGAGAGGAAAGCCCAATAATTTTCTTATTAAACTAGATATGTCCAAGGCATACGACAGGATCTCGTGGTTTTTTCTAATGAAGGTGTTAAGAAAGATGGGATTTTCAGAGGTTTTTGTTGATGTTATATGGAGACTAATCTCTAACAACTGGTATTATGTGCTTATTAATGGGCAGGCACATGGATTTTTTCACTCTACTAGAGGTGTAAAACAAGGAGATCTTTTATCTCCTGCTTTATTCATTATCTCAGCAGAGGTTCTTAGTAGGGAACTAAATGCATTGTTTGATGATAATCAATTTGTGGGCTATGGATTACCTAAGTGGAGTGATAATTTGAACCATCTAGCGTATGTAGATGATACTATTATTTTTACTTCTTCTAATAGGTATTCTTTAGAGAAAATAATGGAATGTTTGCAGGAGTATGAAACTGAATCTAGTCAGAAGATAAATAAGCACAAGAGTGCTTTCTTTCTTCATCAAAATGTTGCAGGAGAGGTACGACAGTTGGTAGAGTAGTGCACAGGATTTACTAGAGGTCGATTTCCTCTAACTTATCTTGCCTGCCCCATAACTCATACTAGGAAAAGGAAATCTCATTATGATGATCTGATAAAGAGAGTCAAGTCAAAATTGCAGGTTTGGAAAGGGAACATGTTGTCCTATGGGGGTAAAGAAGTCTTAATCACTAGTGTGCTGCAAAGTGTTCCTATTCATGTGTTGTCTGCAATTGTTCCTCCTAAATGTGTTTTGAAAGAGCTTCATAGAATCTTTGCTAAGTTATTTTGGAGTAATAAGGTTAATACGAGAAGTAAACATTGGGCAGCTTGGGATAAAGTTTGTTTGCCTAAGCAGGAAGGTGGATTGGGTTTTAAATCACTATTTGTAGTGTCACAAGCTATGTATGCTAAGCTTTGGTGGAGATTTAGAACTCAAAATACTTTATGGGCTAATTATATGTGGAACAAGTACTGTAAGAAGCAAATACCAGCACTAGTTCAGTGGAAGGGAGGTACACAACTATGGAAATTTATGTTACAGAATAGGGAGTGTCTAGAAATGCATATATGGTGGGAACCTAAGGGTGGCTCTATATCTATTTGGTATGATAATTGGACTAGACTAGGTCCATTATATCATCTACAGCCAGAACACTCTTGTTATCCTATCACTGGGGTAGACATATTTATGAAGGAGGAAGGATGGGATTATGAGGAAATGCAGTATCATTTATCTGATGAGGTTTTGCAACATGTTAAAACCCATTTAGATCAGGTAAAACAGACAGACGCAATTGACAAGCCATCGTGGACTTTAACAAGTTCTGGACAATTTTCAATCAAGACTGCTTGGGAATTATTGAGGAGAAAAAATGCAATTTCTGAATGGTATAGGAAAATCTGGGTAGTTGGGCTACCATTTAAAATATCATTTTTTGGATGGAGAGTGTGGACAAATAAGATCCCTGTAGCAGCTATCATGGCCAGTTGGAATCCTAACATTTCTCCTCTATGTAATTGTTGTAATGTTCCAAAAAGTGAGACTGTGGAACATTTATTCATTAAAGGAGAAGTGGCCAATATTGTGTGGAAGTATTTCTCACAAGCTGTTGGGATCATTGGTCCGAGGATACAGGTGAAACAAACTATGAAGAGGTGGTGGGATTGTCAAGGAAACAGTAGGCAGAAGATGATTTGTCAGGCAATGCCTAACATTATCATGTGGTTCATGTGGAAGAGAAGAAACACAATTTTGCATGGAGGGACATACTCTGTAGATAAGGTGATATGGGACATAACTAACTTGACTCAGAGATTTCTTATAAAGAAGTTTGGTTATGCAGATGTTCCTAAATCTTGGCCTCATATGATTGCAATTTTAGATGGATATAGGCCAAAATTTCAGTATAAGCTGGCAAAATGGTGTCCACCTCCTATAGGTTGGTGGAAATGCAATACAGATGGAGCTTCAAGGGAAATCCAGGACTTAGTTCTGCAACCTTTTGTGTGAGGGACTCTAAAGGGGATATATTGGGTGCTAGAGGTCTGAAAATAGCTGATTATACTAACTTGGTTGCTGAGGCTATTGCTATAAGGGAAGGACTTTCATATTGTTTTGAGAAACAATTATCTAAGGTCATAATTGAAACTGATTCTCTGGCATTGGTGCGCATCTTGAATGGAGAGTGGGAAGTGCCTTGGAGAGTGACAATGGAGGTCAACTCCATTAATAGGCTAAGGAATGCTTTGACAGTAAGAGTACAACACTCCTTAAGGGAGGGAAATACTCTTGCTGATTTTTTTTGCTAACTTCGTTTTTGATTTTGTAGGTAACTTTGAATACAACAACTTTCAGGAAGTTCCAGTTCAAGCTAAGAAAATTATCAACTTAGACAAGAACAACATACCAAACATAAGAATCAGGCAGGCAGGTCTTTTCACATCAACAATGTAGGTCTACTAATCTGATACAATGTTAAAACGTAAGTGTATAATCAGAGAAAAGGTTAAAATCTGCTATATATTAAGTGAAATCTGAAATAGTTTCTGTTGGTTAAATATACCATGCACCTAGTGAGAGCTTGGGGTGTCACATATGGTATGAAACCAAGATTCACATAGTATTATAGTAAATTCCTTTTCTTTTGTATTATACACTTATTTGTTGTAAGTAAGTCACTATAGTTACATTAATATTTATTTTTCTTAATTGTGGTGGTGGTATTAATCTTCGGATTCATTCCATCATGAAAAAGGAAAGAAATGTTAAGGTAACAGAAAGGATCGAAGTTTCAGTCTTACCATAAGTGTTGAAGATGCTCCAATCGCTAGAAAGAGCTTAGATGTGGTCATATCTTCTAGTCAATATAATGCGTTTACAGATAAAGAGAATGTTAATAATATGAAGGTGATAATTTCAGTGGTGTTCAACCCATTGATTTTAGATCTGAAAGTTACTGTACATTATCTTTTTTGGAAGCTTAGACTGGAGATAAGAAAAACCTCAATTGAAGCAACAAGAGATTCTTAAATATAGTCAAGATCTGTATTGGTTCGGATTCTTCGAGAACTCAAGAAATCACCCACAGATTTGTCACAACAACAAGTCAGATGCAACAACATAAGTAAAATGGAAAGTAGCGAAATGATTAAAAGTGTTCAAATAATTCGAGGTGTAACAAGCTTACCTTTAAGCTCCATAGTTGGAAGCAACTGAGCTCCATGGATTTGCATACCAAGAAATTGAGAAGAAGATGCGAACAGTTGAGCTATTTCCCAGATTGTTACTTTTTACTGTTGTTGTTTGTTTCCTTTTTGTTAGTCTGAATTGTGGGCATTTTGTACTCCTAAATACCTATTGCATTTCTTTTAATAAAAATAAATAAATAAATAAAGAAAATACATCCCCTTTTAAACTAGGAAGAATTTTATGTTTTGTGTGATGAATAATAACATCAATTTTATTATGTCTTCTTCGTAACCTGAAAATGTAATGCATTTGAACTGCATTCTTCGTGACCTTTGGATAAATTTGACAGTAATCATGACCTTAGCTTTTCAAAATGATGTTTCTCTAATTGGTTGGCTAAATAATTGAAATATTTAGAATGTTTGCAGATTCTTATTCAAGGAAGATAAATTACAATTATCATTTAGTACTTTTATAGTATTCAATAATCTAAAATCTTTTCATAGTGAATTTGAATTAGCTTATAAGTTACAATGTATATATTCTCATGTTCTCTGAATACTCATATAAAATTTCCATCACTCAGATAGAATTACATGCTCGAGTGTTCAGTTTTTTAACGACATAACTCCACCACTGATTCTCTTGAAAAGAAAAAGACAACGAAGGGAAGAATCTCATCAAGATATTTAACAGATCTTCATTAATGTTTAGTGTGAAGAAAATGTACATGTTTCTTGGTCGACAATTTTGTTTTTTGAGAATTCAAGAGAAATCACGGTGCGACAAGCCATTTATCTGAACAAATATCTTAAAAGGTCACTCAAGTATGTGAAATTATTTGAAAAAGTCACTCAACTTGATTTTGTATCAATAAAGTCACACAACTTATGGATTTTGTTTTATAAAATCACTCAAGTTAAACTATTTTTCTAGAAAATCATTATAACCAAAAAATAAAAGAGATAATTGCGCAAACCACCCTTCAAGTTTGATTTTGTAATACTTACTTTCATTATAGTTTATAATATTATGCTTACCTCTCTTATTTTAATTATTTTATTAACATAAAAAATTATGAATTAATTAGATTTCCCTTTATCATATATAATTTAATTTAATTAATTTTATAACATCTTTTTATTCAATTTCTCAAGAAAATCTAACTTCAAAAGTATCAACATTTCTATTCTCTTGCTTGAAAATGTCGTATTCATTCATGAAGAATTGAACGGAAAATTGTTTGATTTTTTTTCTTGAAAAGTTGTATATTTAATTTGTAGTCATTTTCTGAGCTGAAATGGTAAATCCAATTAGGATGACAAAACACATGATATTCTGGCTCATTTTTTGCATCAGATGTCCACTCGCAACCACAAAATCATTACGATCTTCTAGTTTTCCTTGGCAAAAAGGCTATAATTACACTTGAAATTAAGAGTAATTAAGCTCGTCATAATTTACGCCCTACCTCAAAAGCAACTGATGTTTTATTCTTTAAGATGTTATTATGAGCAAATATGCCTAGTGTATATATGCTTTTGTACAACAAATTTTCTCACTGGAAAGAAATGCTACTTCTTAGGTGCAAGGGATCTTAATTAAATCGTGATTTTTTAGGTTAAGAAAATAATTAAAATAAGCGAGGTAAGCATAATATTATAAATTAAAATAGAAGTAAGTATTACAAAACTAAACTTAAAAGGTGGTTTGTGCAATTATCTCTTTTATTTTTTGGTTATAATGATTTTCTAGAAAAATAGTTTAACTTGAGTGATTTTATAAAACAAAATTCATAAGTTGAGTGACTTTATTGATACAAAATCAAGTTGAGTGATATTTTCAAATAATTTCACATATTTAAGTGACCTTTTGAGATATTTACTCCCATTTATCATTATGATTGGTGTCAAGTGAAATTCATGATGTGAGACACGAGACATGCGGTAAATGAAATTCTTCGTAATTTAAAAGGGGGTGTATTTTTTATTCTTTACACATCAAATTCTAAAGAAGAAAATGATAATGTGTTAAAATTTACCATATATACATTTTTTGGTGCTGATGATTGTCTCAAATTGCTTCAACAGTGTATGCGAGTTGCTTCAATGGTGTTCAAGGCGAGCGTGAAACTAATGAAGAAGACAAGCGTGGTGGAAAGAGATCTTTCCTATTTTTGGTAAGACAAAGTAAGAATCACAATTATTCAGCGCACTTAAATCTAGTGGATGGGGTTCCACATTCATGAAAAGCCAGGGTTAAATCATGCTATGGAACCAAGACAACCCCTCACTATCAGTTAGTTTTCCACGTCTGTTAGACTTTCTTTCAAAAACCTTGACTAATAGAATAGTGAAATTAGAATAGGCTGAGAAAAGGGCTAAGAGAGAAGCCTAAACAAACACTACATAATTAATTTAGAGTCCAACTTACCTTTAATACTTTTTTGTCATTTTTATTTAAATAATAAGTAATATATGAAAATATTTATTATTTAATTAAAAAATAGCCGACCGTGTAATTTTAGTGTCCACCGTCGATAGATACTAGTTAAACTCATCCATGAATTAGTTATACATATGCCCAAAATTCTTATTCAATATAATACTAAATAAAATCATACATAATTTTTGATATCCAAAACACAAGTATAAAAGAATATATCCATCTCCATTAATTATACGAATTTGGTAGAAAACTAAGATATTTATTAATCTTCAATAAAAGAATCAATACAATAGTTTTAAAGATCATAAATTAATACAATATTTTTCACTGTAAATACTCAGCTATTCAGAAGACAGTCTGCTGGAAATCCTTGTGGAAATCGCTTAGAATCAGTGCAGTAATTATAAACCATGTAATTCTTCTGCACCCATTTGAGCCTCTCTTGACTTGTGTTATCTAACTCTTCATTTAACCATGAACTACTAGTTGAAGTGGCAGAATTGGCATTGCAAGAAGATGGAGAACTGTGAATACAAGCATTAGCATTGAAGTTTCTATAAGAAGCACTAAATGGTGCTTGGCTCCAATCAGTCTTGACAAGTCCTCCTCTTGTAGCCCAATCATCTGCATTCCAAAGACTCGAGTAAATCCTCATTGGTTGGTTCTTCGGATATGAAACTCCCATTGATTCACTATTCTTGTATTCTCTAATGGGCGTTCCATCCACATAGAATCTGTTCAACCAAAAAAAATAAGAGAACCCCAAATCAAGATTTATCCCAAAAGAATGTGTTTATATTTGAAGAAATTTCGAATCTTTAATTACTTACATGATGCGTTGTGGATTCCAAGTAATAGAATATGTATGGAAATCAGCAGTAGGGTCGAACCAGAGATGGAATTGTTGCTCTCTGTTTCCTTTGCCTTGGCTAAATACATTAGTGTGGAGAGTATAAGGATCACCACTTAAATTTCCCAAGAATTCAAAATCTATCTCATCATGTGTTGGTCCTTGTGATGACAACTGCAATAAATTCCAAAATGGAAAAAGTTCAATTTCAATTCAGTTCAATAGACATGTATTTAATGATTCAGCAAAAGAAATTAAGGAAAGGGGTTAATCAATTACATAATAAGCAGTGACAGTGCCAGCAGAATTTCCGGGGACAAGTTTGAGCTGCATGTCAATTTTACCAAAGAGATATTCATTCTTGGATTGAAAACCAGAGCCAGAGATTTTGTCCAGTGAGAGAGTTAGAAGGTCCCCATTGTTGAGTATTTTTGCTCTGCCATCACCCCATGTTATCTCAAATTCTTGATCGAACTTGGCTGCAATTGCAATGCCAAAAGCACTGATCATAAAACACATTACAAGTACTGACTTAGAATAAGAAGAAGAAGCCATGTTTAAAATTTCAAAGTTTGTTGGATGAATTTTAGTTGGATAGGTAGATGGGGTTTTATAAGGGTTTAGACCACCCCACCTAAGCAACAAAGAAGTAGCTAGAGCGTGTGGGGTCTAAGGCTTGAGGAAATAAAGAGGAAGGTGCAAAGTAAAACAGAAATCAGGGAAAAAAAGATTGAGCTGGAAACAGGATAAAAAATGATGGCATCAAAGCTAAGTGACAGACAGCCCATATATGATATTAACATTTTCATTGGAACTAGTTACTGCAACTTGTGTATTGTTTTCCTTTGTTTATTCAAGTGTACCTACATTGTATTAGTTGGGTTTAGCACCGCCTTATAAGATACTATTTGAGTAGCAAGAAGTTATATCCCGTGGCTATATTATCTGTGGACCAACCAGCTGGCCTTTTACAAATTTCAATTCAACATCTGCATCTAATTACTCCCACATTCGTGTAATTTTTGCACCATTTTCAGATTGGCCTTACACTTTTCAAAGTGCATTTTGCATTTCGATCATTCAATATTTTATTAACCATGATTCTCCATGCTCAAACAAGAAGAAGAAAATAAAATTCCCCTGCACTATATGGTATCCAGAATATTAGAAATGGTATCACCTCATGGATTTAAAAAGAAATCAAAAGTATTTAAAATTGAGAGTGAGTTATTTGATTCTAAGCTTGACACTTATTCTTTTCTTAAAATTAAGGACAAATTTGTAACGAAGTATAATGGAGGATTATATATGAACCGAAAGTATAACGGAACACTAATTAGATAGTGGCATCACTCATCTTGTATTTTGGGTTATTTTCTTAAGAAACGCTAGTAAGATAGTTGTATCTTGGAAGGATTAAGGAAATATTTGAAGTACAACTTCATTAAATGTTTGTACGAAGACTTTACTGGAAAAAAAAACCAAAAATCCGAGATTGAAAAGTCAGATTTTTTTTTAGTTTGATTTGGTTTATAGATTTAAAAATCTGACACAAATAATATAATTGATATTTGAAAAATCCGAATCAACCCGATCCATGTACACCCCCCTAATATTACTATCCATGATCCTCCATGTTCAAATAGCAAGAAGAAAATAAAAAGGAGAAGGATCAAAAATACCCCTCAAATTTCATTTAATAGCTAGCTTTATCCTCCCTTATACTATTCGGCCATTTATACTCCCGTCATTACTAAACTTACCACTCATATCCCTAAATTCAATGGTTTTCCCTAAATTGACCAAAATTACCCCCTTTATTTGAATTAAGAATTTACCCGAATATCTCTTTTAATCCATTCTTGAAATCGATTATTCCCACACTTTTGTAGCATTTCTTTTCGGAAAAATTACTAAAGTACACACCTTTAAGTATATTATTTTCCATTTGTCCCTATATCTTTTAAAAATAACTAAAATCCTTTATTTTAATAATGTATCCGTGCTTGTATTAATGTATCCGCGCTTTCATTAATGTATCCGGATTGAGCTAATTTTTATTTTAATAATGTATCTGTATTAATGTATTAATGTATTCGTGCTTGTATTAATGTATCCGCGCTTTCATTAATGTATCCAGATTGAGTTAATTTTTATTTTAATAATGTATCCGTATTAATGTATTAATGTATCCGTGCTTGTATTAATGTATCCGCGATTTCATTAATGTATCCGGATTGGGTTAATTTTAAGGGATTATTGTAATTAGAAAAAAAGTAGGGATAGATAGTAATTTCATCTTTACACTATGTGATTTATTTAACTTCCCTTTCTTTTCTCGTGCTTTTTTGTTTAATCGTGAAATTTGAAGTTGTTTATGAAATTCAACATTAATCTTCTTTTTCAACAACAATGAATTTGCGGTTGAAATTCAACCCAAAATAAAAAAAACATTGAATCAATTGCCAAATTATCTCAAATTTCATATATGAACTCTCCAAGACGTTCCCAATTTTTTTGCAATAATTTTCACTTAAGACACAGCTCATTTACGACATTTCAATTTTTTGAACTTTAGCTTTCAGTCGAGCTTCAATGAAGGACTGTATAATTGCTCTCCTAATCAACGGAAAACAACAAAATTAATTAGAATCGTAAGCAAAACAGATCACGACAGTATCCATTCGCTACAGATCATTGTGTGACTTACAAATTTTGAGTCAAAGCTCGAGCTCGGCCAATCCAAATGAAGAAGAACTAAAAAATGGTGAATGTTGTCACTATCCAAATTCACCCCACCTACACTAACACCTAGATAGGAGAATTCTTACCACTCAATTTTAAAATGGGGAATGCGGAAATTAATAAAACATAAGAAATATCTTTAATACTTCGAAACAAACATAAAACTCAATTATAATAATCATCTTTTACAATTAAGCGAAAAAATCCTCATAAGGAACTAGCCTAAACGGGTACAAGAGCTACTAAGAGTGTACAATATATAAAAAAAAAGAAGATACAACTTCCATCATAAGGAAAGAGAAGTAAAAGTTGCCACATGCCATCATTGTCTTCACCTAGGAAACATTATTGAATCCTGCAACCAGACTACGCCAAGTGGTATAACAAGAGTAGTATCGGTACAAACAACACCTACTGGTAGGTATCATCGGTCGACCTGAATCCACCACATAATATCATGCACATAATCAAGAGCATAAAACTTAAAATGCCAACAGGACCCACACACTTCACCTCAAGTCATCCACCTCCTTCCGTAGCCGACTCTACCATCTAAGTCATTCCATTCTCATATCAAAACATAGTCTAATCCGTCTATCATGTAGAGATTCCCTCAAATACAAGACCACTGCTAACTCTGATAATTAGTTTACTATCCTCCTCAAGCTCTCAAGCCAACACCTTACCTTGCAACGCTCTAATTATATGATATATATAACACAATTTAGTAAAACATATATATATATATATATATAACCACAATTGAAAAATATAGCTTGGACCTCCAGGAATTCCTGAAACATTATTACGGTATTTAGTATGCCATCCCAATGTACTCAAGAACCATCTCAGCATTTAAACACAATATCAACCACTCATGGAGTCTAACGGGTAACAACCACAGTATAAGGAGTAAACCTAGTTCTCTCATGGAACCCACACATATACTGTTAGTGTACCGGCGTGGTACCCGTTTTCATAGTTAGTGTACTGGCGTGGTACTTGATTCAATAATAATATGTATCGATGTGGTACCCGGTTCAGTAATAATATGTATTGGTGTGGTACCCAATCTAATAAATATATGCACCGGTGTGGTACCCGATCCAATCATATAACACACAACACAATCACCACCATAATGAACAACAATCACACTTGTACACTCAAGTAAACACATTCATGGCATGCGATTGACAATCTCATCCATTTCGAATCATGTTCTTTCTGATTTCCCTAAAACATATATCATGCACGCATTTCTAATGATATAGTTAGCAAACACATGTAGCATAAACGGAAAAACATACCACTATCACCTACCCAAGAGAATTTCTTTCTAAATATTTCTTGATCGTCATCTGATTACCACAATTACCTTCCCCGGGATAACACCCGGCAAAACATCATAATGCCAACAATAACTAATCAAGTCCATCATAAGCCTAATCCACGACTACCCATACTTTCAACCATCCAGACCCCGTGCATGAAGGCCTATGCATGAAATCTGTCAACATCTACCAAGATATAATATAAATAAATAAGGTCTAAATACTAAGTTAAGAAGGCCTAGTCTACCTGAACGCCAAACAACTGCTAAAGGACTCGAAACACCGGCTTCTGGCTCCGTGGGGCAAATCCTGACCAACGTAGGCCGGGAATCCTTGGATTTTAACCTTCCTCGTGCCAAAATCTCTTCTCTCCATTGTTCTCGAGCTTACTGTGGCTTTGGAAATTTTTTGGAGTAACTCTCACCTGTTTTTTTTCCTCTAAAAGTTGGAAAAAAAATAAAAGACATAATTTTTATTTAGGGTCTGACTCCGTTAACCTGCTATAGTGCCATGCAGGCGCTATAGCGGAGTCACCATAGCGGGAAGCTTCCTGCTATATATATGGCGGGCTAACATCAGTTCGGATCAATTATGATTTTAACAAAATTGTCGTGTACACAATTTTTAAATTGACAATGCATTTTCAAGAATTTTAAAATTTCACACGAGATGCCTTTTGAATAACGACAGATCAGATCATTACTGATGCAGTTAGAATCAGAAGAGATTTTGCGAGCAAAATTCTCCGTTTCAACACAACAGTGGACAAGAACTTGGTTTTTCGTGTACACACTTCTCCATTAACCAAGTTAGATCAACTATCAGTCTTCCTTCTTAATCTCTCTATTCACTGTTTGTGGCAAAAGTGGGAAAGAGATTGAAGATCGGCTATTAGGATTTATTGGTATGATTTATTTTAATTAGGTGTGTTGAGTCAAAAGAGATATCGAGATAAATTGTTAATTTTATGGGAAAATGGGTAATTTTGGTCAATTAGGGGGAAATCATCTAATTGAGGGGGTATGAGTGGTAAATTAAGTAACGATGAGGTATAAATGGCCAGATAATATAACGAAGAATAAAGTTAAATATTATACGAAAGTTGAGGGATATTTTTTATCCTTCTCCCGAAAATAAAAGTTCCCTTGCACTATATGGTATCCAGAATATTAGAAATAGTATTAACTAATTAATTTAAAAAGAAATTCAAGTATTTAAAATTGAGAATGAGTCATTTGATTTTGAGCTTGACACATACTTTTTTCGTTAAAATTAAAAATAAATTTGTGTCAAAATATGAGAAAAGGGATATATTTAAATCAAAAGTGTAACAAAAGGGGTATGTTTAGACAGAAAATTTAACGAGAAATATATTTAAACTCTTTTTGATATTACGTGAGTATACGACTCTTTTCCATAAAACTTTTATCACCGCACACACTCAACAACAACAATTATGACTAAGAGCTTATTTGGCATCAGTAAAATTGTTTTTAAATAGAAATTGTGATTAGAAAAAAAGCTAAAAGTGATAAGTCAAAGTATAAATGTTTTGACTTTTCTCCTGCCTTCTCAAGATTGGAATTCGAAATGATGCATATTCATCTTCATTCTATTGTAGCAAAAGAACTGTATTAGCATAATTTTTCATATAGAAAACACAAAGTGTATTTAAATACTATATCTATAAACTTACTACAAAACTAAGATGTTTCTAATCCTCAATAATTAATGCATCATTCTACTGGTTGGTACATAACAATAAAAGAATCAATACAATAATTATAGACCATGTAAATGCTTAGTTATTCTGAAGACAATCTGCTGGAAATCCTTGTGGAAATCGTTTAGAATCAGTGCAGTAATTATAAACCATGTAATTCTTTTGCACCCATTTGAGCCTCTCTTGGCTTGTGTTATCTAACTCTTCATTCATCCATGAATTGTTGGTTGAAGTTACAGAGTTGGAATTGCAAGAAGATGATGGAGGATTGGGAATACAAGCATTGGCATTGAAGTTTCTGTAAGAAGCACTAAAGGGTGCTTGGCTCCAATCAGTCTTGACAAGTCCTCCTCTTGTAGCCCAATCATCTGCATTCCAAAGACTTGAGTATATCCTCATTGGTTGGTTCTTAGGATATGAAACTCCCATCGATTCACTATTCTTGTATTCTCTAATGGGCGTTCCATCCACATAGAATCTGTTCAACCAAAAAAAATAAGAGAACCCCAAATCAAGATTTATCCCAAAAGAATGTGTTTATATTTGAAGAAATTTCGAATCTTTAATTACTTACATGATGCGTTGTGGATTCCAAGTAATAGAATATGTATGGAAATCAGCAGTAGGGTCGAACCAGAGATGGAATTGTTGCTCTCTGTTTCCTTTGCCTTGGCTAAATACATTAGTGTGGAGAGTATAAGGATCACCACTTAGATTTCCCAAGAATTCAAAATCTATCTCATCATGTGTTTGTCCTTGTGATGACAACTGCAATAAATTCCAAAAATAAAAAGGGTTCAATTTCATTTCAACTCAATAAACATGTAGCTCAAAAATTATATTAGAAAAAAAATTAAGGGAATTACATAGTAAGCAGTGACAGTGCCCGCAGAATTTCCAGGAACAAGTTTGAGCTGCATGTCAATTTTACCAAAGAGATATTCATTCTTGGATTGAAAACCAGAGCCAGAGATTTTGTCAAGTGAGAGAGTTAGAAGGTCCCCATTGTTGAGTATTTTTGCTCTGCCATCACCCCATGTTATCTCAAATTCTTGATCGAACTTGGCTGCGATTGCATTGCCAAAAGCACTAATCATAAAACACATTACAAGTACTAACTTAGAAGATGAAGAAGCCATGTTTAAAATTCTTAAGATTTCAAAGTTTGTTGGATGAATTTTAGTTGGAAAGCTAGATGAGGTTTTATAAGGGTTTATACCAGCCCACCTCACCAGCAAATAAGTAGCTAGAGCGTGTGGGGATAGGTTTGAGGAAATAAAGAGGAAGGTTCAAAGTAAAACAGAAAGCAAGAAAAAAAGATTTGAGTGTATATTGAGCTGGAAACAGGAAAAAAAATGATGCCATCAAAGCTAAGTGACAGCCCATATATGGTAGTCTGTAGCCGCATTGGACCTCGACTAAAATCGAGTTTGTGTTTTTACATGGGGTAAAGTAGACTTCACACTCAGAAAGATTCAAACTCAAAATCTCTGATTAAAAATGAAAAATTACTTACCACTCTCATCCGTCTCACATTATCATTTTCTTTGAACTAGTTTAACTTTAATGTATTATTTTTTTTATTCAAGTGTACCTACATTGTATTAGTTGGCGGTAGAACCGCCTTTAGGTATTTGACTAGCAAGAGGTTATATTATATGTGGACCAACCAGCTCTTTTACAAATTTCAATTCAAGATGTGCATATAATCCCACAGTACACCTACATTCGTGTAATTTTTGCACCATTTTCAGATTGGCCTTTTCATTTACTTATCATGTACACTTTCCAAAGTGCATTTTGCATTTCGTTCGTTCAATATTTTATCAACCATGATCCTCCATGCTCAAACAACAAGAACAAAATAAAATTTTCTTTGCACTATATGGTGTCCAGAATATTAGAAATAGCATAAATTGGTGGATTTAAAAAAGAAATCAAAATATTTAAAAATGTGAGTGAGTCATTTGATTTTGACATTACATTTTTTATAAATTTAATTATTTTCATTTCTTTATTTGTAAAATATCAATTTCCCTCCTCACATTAAACTTTTTGTTTTTTTCTCTTATTTTAAAAAAATTATATGTATTTTTTAAAAATATATATATAATTTTTCAAAAAAGCGTCCTTTAATTTTAACGTTTTAATTTTTTAATATTTTATTTAATTTTCTTTACTTATTTTGGTATTTGTTCGAAATTAACTTATTTTATTATTTGGAATTAAATTCGAAATCAAATCAAAAGAAAAGACAAAAAAATAAAAAGAATAAATAAAATCAAAATTTAAATTAAAAAAAGGAGGAAAAACAATGGATGAATGGTACTTGTGTCTTAACTCGAGGATTTGTGTACAAAGTCACCTAATAATTGAGATTTGTATCACTCCCTCCGTTCAACAATAGTTATTCACTATACTATTTTAGGATGTCCAACAATACTTGTCCACTTTATGAAATCAATGGATAATTTTACACTTTTAATTCCTAATTTACCCTTATCATTAATTATAGTCATTTCTCTATTACATTTTTCAATACATTGTATTTATTATATTCAAAGGGTGATATAGTAAAATTACCCTTCTATTTATAGTTTCTTAAGAAATGTGCAAAGTCAATAGTGGACAAGTATTGTTGGACAGAGGGAGTATTATAGTTCCTCTAATTCGTAATAATTAATTTTTTGAGTCTTTATTTAATGTTCAAAATAAGTTAATAATTCAATATTCAAGAGAGTTGTTGGAAATTTCTTTCATTTTTGTCTTTCATTTACATCTTTTAGGTGATAAGTTCAAGAGAATTAATTGCTCATATTTATAATTTTGCTTTAAATTATTTCTATTTTCAAAAATAATTTGAGAATAACTAAAAGGTTAAAAGTGTAAAGTGATGTTCAATTTATGTCCTAAATTATTTTTCTTAATGAGTGTGCATTACCTCAAATCCACCACATAATATCATGCACATAATCAAAAACATAAAACTTAAAAATGTCAATAGGACCCACACACTTCACCTTAAGTCTTCCACCTCCTTCCGCTGTCGACTCTACCATCTAAGTCATTCCATCATCGTATCAAAACATAGTCTAACCCTTGTATCATGTAGAGGTTCCTCCAACTACAAGACCACTACTAACTCTGATAATCAGTTTACTATTCCCCTCAAGCTCTCAAGTCAATGCCTTACCTTGCAACGCTCCAATTATATGAGATATGTAACACAGTTTAGCAAAATTGATATATATCTATATTTATAACCCCAATTATAAAATATCTTGGACCTCCAAGAATCCCTAGTATTTACTATGTCATCCCAATGTACTCAAGAACCATCCTAACATTTAAACATAAATTTGACCACTCATGAATCAATATGTAATAACCACTACAAGAAGTAAATTTGGTTCTCCCATTGAACATACACATACAATTGTTAGTGTACCGGCATGATATTCGTTTCCATAGTTAGCATATCGATGTGGTACTCGATCCAATAATAATATGTACCAACGTGGTACCCAATTCAATAAATGTATGTACAAGTGAGATACCCGATTTAATCATCGAACATACAACACAATTACAATCATAATGAACAACAATCACACATTACACTCAAGTAAACACATTCATGGCATGCAATTGACAATCTCTTCCATTTTGAATCATGTTCTTTCCAATTTTCTTAAAATATATATCATGCATGCATTACTAACGATGCAGTTAACAAGCACATATACCATAAACGGAAAAACACACAACCATCACCTACCAGAGAGAATTTCCTTCTGAATGTTTCTTGATCGCCATCCGATTACCCACAATGACCTTTCCGAAGATAACACCCAGCAAAACATCACAATGCAAACAATAACTAATCAAGTTCATCATCAGTCTAACCCACAATTAATCATATATTCAACCATCCAGACCCCGTGCCCGAAGACCTACGCATGAGATCTTCCTACAATCTACAAGATATTATATGCGTAAATACATGTCTAACTACTCAGCTAAGAAGACCTAACCTATATGAATGCCAAATAACTTTTTAAGTACTCGGAACACCGGCTTCTAGCTTCGTGAAGGCAAATCCTAACCAACGTAGACTGGGAATCCTTTGATTTTAACCTTTCTCGCGCGCCAAAATTTCTTCTCTCCATGGTTCTCGAGCTTAAAGTGGCTTAAGAGAATTTTTGAAGCTACCCTCACCTATTTTTCTTCCTTCAAAGTGGGAGAAAAATAAAAAGCATCATTTTTATCTAGGGTCTGACTCCGTCAATTCATTCTATTGTAGCAAAAGAACTTTATTAGCATAATTTTTCATATTCAAAACACAAAGTAAAAAAGAACACATCTATTTTATTGCTTATATAAACTTAGTACAAAACTAAGATGTTTCTAATCCTCATCTTCCACTAGTTGGTGCAAAACAATAAAAGAATCAATACAATAGTTTTAAAGATCATAAATTAATACAATATTTTTCACTGTAAATACTCAGCTATTCTGAAGACAGTCTGCTGGAAATCCTTGTGGAAATCGCTTAGAATCAGTGCAGTAATTATAAACCATGTAATTCTTCTGCACCCATTTGAGCCTCTCTTGACTTGTGTTATCTAACTCTTCATTTAACCATGAACTACTAGTTGAAGTGGCAGAATTGGCATTGCAAGAAGATGGAGAACTGGGAATACAAGCATTAGCATTGAAGTTTCTATAAGAAGCACTAAATGGTGCTTGGCTCCAATCAGTCTTGACAAGTCCTCCTCTTGTAGCCCAATCATCTGCATTCCAAAGACTCGAGTAAATCCTCATTGGTTGGTTCTTCGGATATGAAACTCCCATTGATTCACTATTCTTGTATTCTCTAATGGGCGTTCCATCCACATAGAATCTGTTCAAATCAAAAAATAAGAGAACCCCAAATCAAGATTTATCCCAAAAAAATGTGTTAGAT
Organism: Solanum appendiculatum; assembly: GCA_018342035.1. Lineage (NCBI taxonomy): Eukaryota > Viridiplantae > Streptophyta > Magnoliopsida > Solanales > Solanaceae > Solanum > Solanum appendiculatum. The sequence continues at coordinate 94,374 of JAGDQO010001168.1, forward strand.
TTGAAGAAAGTTCGATTCTTTAACTACTTACATGATGCGTTGTGCATTCCAGAGGATGGAATATGTGTGGAAATCAGCAGTAGGGTCAAACCAAAGATGAAATTGTTGCTCTCTGTTTCCTTTGCCTTGGCTAAATACATTAGTATGGAGAGTATAAGGATCACCACTTAAATTTCCCAAGAATTCAAAATCTATCTCATCATGTGTTGGTCCTTGTGATGACAACTGCAATAAATTCCAAAATGGAAAAAGTTCAATTTCAATTCAGTTCAATAGACATGTATATAATGATTCAGCAAAAGAAATTAAGGAAAGGGGTTAATCAATTACATAATAAGCAGTGACAGTGCCAGCAGAATTTCCGGGGACAAGTTTGAGCTGCATGTCAATTTTACCAAAGAGATATTCATTCTTGGATTGAAAACCAGAGCCAGAGATTTTGTCCAGTGAGAGAGTTAGAAGGTCCCCATTGTTGAGTATTTTTGCTCTGCCATCACCCCATGTTATCTCAAATTCTTGATCGAACTTGGCTGCAATTGCAATGCCAAAAGCACTGATCATAAAACACATTACAAGTACTGACTTAGAATAAGAAGAAGAAGCCATGTTTAAAATTTCAAAGTTTGTTGGATGAATTTTAGTTGGATAGGTAGATGGGGTTTTATAAGGGTTTAGACCACCCCACTTTACCAACCCGAGCGCGTGGGGGTAGGCTTGAGGAAATAAGGAGGAAGGTTCAAAGTTAAAAAAAAAAATGAATATTGAGCTGGCCACAGGAAAAGAAAGTGATGCTAGCAAAGCTAAGTGACAGCCAATTTACTGCTATTTCCAACTCTCATTCTTATCATTTTCATTGGAATTAGTTCAACTTTAATTTATAGATTGTGGTATTCAAGTGTACCAAAGTAAATAGCGTACGCGTAGGCGTAGTATTTCCTTTATTTGATTGTCATTGGCTCATTGCCTATTCTACGCTCCTACAAATAAAGATGGAAAAGATTAAGTCAAACTCAAAAAAAATAAATCATATTGTATGTTTACACTAAATTACAACGTAATACCTAGTATAAATCTCACAAGTGAAATATGAGAAGTAAAGCGTATATATGTAAATCTTATTTCTATTTTACAAGATAGAGAGATTATTTTCAATGACTTAGGAATGTTTACACTAAATTAGGTTAGTTTATTATAATTAAGTGATGTAATTTTTCTATAATAATTACTGTATTATATTTCGATTAAACATGTAAGTGTAAGTAAAATTAAAGCGTATTAGTTTGGATCTAGCATCGCCTTAAAGTATTTGAGCAGCAAGTGGTTATATCCTTACATGCATGGGCTACAAAACTGTGGACCAACCAGCTGGCCCTTTTACCATTTCAATTCAAGTTGTGCATTTAATTCCATACTCCTGCTCCATTCGTGTAAGTTGTTACGTCTATATTGCTCGGACTTTTCAATAATGTTGTCATATATTTAATATTCTTACTCCATTCGTGTAAGTTGTTACTATTTAAGTTGTTTGGAATCTTATATTATCATATGCTTTCTCTGTCCAATAATAGTTGTCAATTGTTGACTTGACAAACCCCTTAAGAAACAATAAATAATAGGGGTAATATTATTATATTATCCTTTGACTTTATTAAATTTAATGCTTTGAGAAATATGTTACATGATAAGTAGTATTTAATAACAAGGGTAAAATAGATACGAAAGGTAAATTATCTCTTGATTTTCTAAATTGGACAAGTATTGTTGGAAAATTATTTTTAATATAGTGGACAACTATTATTGAATAGAGGGAGTATTTGATATAGCTTACTATATATTGGGTCATTTCTTCACCATTTTCGATTGCCTTTTCATTTATTTATTATCATGTACGCTTTCCAAAGTGCATTTTCATGCATTTAGTTCATCCAATATTTTATCAACCATGATTCTCCATGTTCAAACAACAAGAAGAAAATAAAAGTTCCCCTGCAGGCTGCACTATATGTTATCCAGAATATTTTATTGAAGTATATATGCTTAACAGGAATTGACTTAGTTAGAACTAGTCCAAGCTTCCACCATATTAAGAGTTATAGAATAGTATTAACCATACACACGTCATCTTTATAGTGTAATTAATCATGTTGAATTTCTGGCCTTGTGACCAAGCTGGACACAGATGGCTATAGCGGTGTTTTTTTTAAAATAGAAACTAATTACAAAACTGAAAAATAAAATTACTTAAATAATGTTTAATTTTAAAAACGGAAAAGGGTCAAATATATCCCTGTACTATTCGAAATAGTTTAAATATACCATTCGTTATACTTTCGGTTCAAATATACCCCTCCAGTTATACTTTCGAGACAAATATACCCCTCTCATTATATTTTGGCTCAAATATACCCTTAATTTGAACGGATGGTTAAATAAAATCATATATAAAGATAAAAATTGTAGATTACAATTGTATAAGTATAATCAACATATAATATTATAGTCATGAAATTTAAAAAATCATGGAACATAAGTGTTTATTAATAATAGTATAGTCATGAAATTTAAAAAATAACTTATAGTATTTATTTTTTTAACCAAACTCATCAATACGCAAGTGTTTACTAATCTATTTTCCTCGTATGAAATACTCTAATTCACAGATCACAATCTATAATTTTAACCCAGCAACGTTTAAGTTAAACAACAAGAGAGACGACTGCATATTGGAAATTGATACATAATAGATATCGCTTTATATAGTTCGAGGTCAAGGAATAATTATGTCATTAAAGAGGAAAAAAAGATATATTCAAAAGAATGAAGAAAAGAGCATATCATTTGATCGAGAGTTAAAATTAAGGATAAATTTATGCCAAAATATAATATGAGGGATATATTTGGCCCTAAAGTATAACGAAGGTATATTTAAACTATTTCTAATAGTAGAGGGACATATTTGTCCCTTCGCCGTTTTTAAAAATCCAAATTGCACCATTTCTTCAAAACGGTAAAGGGTCAAATATGCCACTCTACTATTAGAAATAGTTTGAATATACCCTTTGTTATACTTTCGGTCCAAATATACCCCTTTCGTTATACTTTAGGGCCAAATATACCCCTCCTATTATATTTTTGCATAAATTTACCCTTAATTTTAACTCTCGATAAAATGATAAGCTCTTTTCTTCATTCTTTTGAATATGATGTTTTTCCTCTTTATGACATAATTATTCTTTAACCTCGAACTATATAAAGTGATATCTATTATGTATCAATTTCCAATATGCGATCGTCTCTCTTGTTGTTTAACTTAAATATTGCTTGATTAAAATTATAGATTGTGATCTATGGATTAGAGTATTTCATACGAGGAAAATGAAGTAGTAAACACTTGCGTAATTATGAGTTTGGTTAAAAAAAAAAATACTATAAGTTATTTTTTAAATTTCATGATTATACTATTATTAATAAACACTTATGTTCCATGATTTTTTAAATTTCATGACTATAATATTATATGTTGATTATACTTATACAATTGTAATCTACAATTTTTACCTTTATATATGATTTTATTTAATCATCCATTAAAATTAAAGGTATATTTGAGCCAAAATATAACGAGAGGGGTATATTTGTCTCGAAAGTATAACTGGAGGGGTATATTTGAACCGAAAGTATAACGAAGTGTATATTTAAACTATTTCGAATAGCACAGGGGTATATTTTATCCTTTTCCGTTTCAAAAAACTGAATAGTTGCTCGAACTCTTCAAAAATGTCATTAGGCGAGTTTATCGGATCCTCCAAAAGGTGTGGCCATGCCAAATCGACCCTATCCACAATCCAATCCGCTATCAATATTGTTCTCACATCCTCAATCTATCACTCGAGATATAGTAACATGGCTGAAGTGATGGGGAGGAGTCAGGAGAGAAGCTAGAATTGATTTAAAGAATCAAATAATTAACCACTTAATATGAAACCTCATTAAACTATTAATACCTAAATTATTGTTATCTACACTTATGATTCTTGGTCTTTAATATTTTCTGAGTGGCTGCTGATTGTTGATTCATTTTATTATTAGATTAACATCTATATATCAAAAAATTTCAGTCTAGGTTCTTAATTTGTTGTTCAATATTTAAATATTCTCTTCTTCTTAGATTGATACAACCAATTATATCTAGAAAAAAATTATATTTGTGTATCAAAAAAATTGATACACCTATTATTAAATTGTATCTTCGATTGATACATATTGATATAGCTAAATGTAACTTAGTATTAGGTGTGTGTGGGTGGGTGTGGGTGGGGGTGGGGGGGGGGAGTTGTATCGGTGTATCAGAAAAGACTAATACAATAGATTGTATTTGGCTGTTCACCTTGGAGACGTGATGCGGTTATGAGTACGACCGGGCGTGGACGGCATTCGGTCCTCCGGATTTTCAAGGGCCGCCAGGAGTGCACCGGACACCACGCAACGTGTGGTGCTCTTCCAACCGCTAGACCCTACCTCTGGCTGAGCCGATTCCAGGGTGGGCAGGCTGTTAAACAGAAAAGATAACTCTTCCCCAGGCTCCAATGCAATTATTATCAGATTGTATCTGTGTATCAAGAAAAAACTGATATAACTTTTATAAGAAAAAACAGTATTTGTGTATCTATTTTAGGGGGATACAATATTCAAATACTACGTCAATTTTTTTTCATTTGTGCATCACAAAAAAATGAGACAAATTGTATCTATGTATTTAGTTTAGGGGTGATACAATGTATATCGATGTTTCAGTTACAAAGTTAATATTTTTATATGTGCGAGATTGGAAGAGAAATGGGAAAGAGACGAGTAAAACTTGAGAGGGAGGGGAGATTATGCATATATGTATCTATGATTTATATATCTCAGTTTTAATTGAGATACAACCTACTCGCCTCTTTTTTCTCTAAAATTATTGTTATAAATTATAATTAGACAAATTATAATAATTGAGATACAACCTACTCGCCTCTTTTTTCTCTAAAACTATTGTTATAAATTATAATTACTATTCATAATTATGATCTAAACTATAGATATTTTTGAAAAATCCTCCTCTTGTAATTCAAGACCAAAGTTTTAAATGGTGCTTCTCCTCATATAGGGCCTAAGAAAGACTAGTCTCAAAATCATAATCTTCCTTTGTCTGAATGCATTCATGTTGGTTATCTGATCCTAGTTTACATTGGGCTGATCAAATAAATGGCTTTGCTCACAACATTGGGCTGATAACCCAATGTGGAAAATCATGTTTGTTCAGTCAAAACTTTGACAAGTAAAATTCAGGGATGATATAGTTTCACTAGTAAAAGTTGAAACTTCAATGTAATTCTTATTTTTTAATTACAACGCTAAAAAGTGATTATTCGTGAATTGTTGTATGGCGTGCTTTGTTTCTTCTTTTTTCTCTCAAAAAGAACATAGTACTTTTTTATTAAGAAATAATTTGATTTTAATTTTTATATTTTATCTTTAATAAGATAATTTATCTACGGTTACAAAAAGAAGTCTTCTTCTTAAATTTTATGTCCAAATTAATAGCACGCAACATAAAGGGGACGGAGGAGTACAACTTAAAGACGTATGCAATTACGTCGCTGATATGAATCTTTTGTGCCCATTATGTTTCATTTGGACCCATTTCAAACGTTTGTCAATACAACAATTGTTATTTTAGGATCGTTTGGGGCTGGATTGACCGGATCATAGTTTTACGGGCTAATTTTGTCACCACGAACAAATTATGTTACTTGATAATATGATCGAGATGTAACTAGTAGGAGTTCAAGTGGCTGTTTCTGCTTTGAAGAGACAATTTTGCACGAGAAATATGGTTGATTTACACTAATAACGACGTGAAACTTGGTTTTAACTGTACACACGTACCTCCGCCCTTTAAGCTATTGTCAAAGGTCCTATTCTTTGCTTGTCAACATAGCCTAGTGAATTACAGTTTACACAAGACTATGACATATTAATACTATAATCTTATAAATTATGAATTTTATAATGATGATTTAAAATATTAATAATTGAGTTCTAAAATTAATATCAAGTCCGAGTGGAAAGCTATCCCACAATTCTTTATCAAAACCCTCTTTAAAGCCTAGATCGTGTCGTTAAGGCACAATAACCGTCTTCCATGTTAGATTCATCATATGATTTTTTCTATCCCCCGTACTTTCTCGCTCTTATGGAGTTGTATTCTAGGTCAATCTGAGAGTCACTCTGAATCTAGCTATCGCATAGGGGCTCGCTAGCAGAGCTATGCTGCTCTGAGTCTCACATAGCTAACGCTACCATGACACTACGCTCCACTTGCACTGACGTGACTTGCAAACAACGCTGACACTATATAGCCATATAGGCAAGGTGCATGTTTAATAAACTTCATAATACTAGTACACTATTTGAGCAAAAGTTATTGAGTTTGGTTAAACCCGTACTAGGACTTCTAGCCTAACTTTGAGAGGGGCCCCTTGACTGAACCTACCAAAAGAAAATAATTTCGAATGAGTGGTCCCCCTCATTAGAAATTACGAACAAAAATTTGTCCAAATTCTAATAAAATAAGCAAGATCAGAGTGGTCCATGATTAGAAAAATACAATTATCATATTATGTTGCTTAAGTAAGCTAATTATTGCTCATTAACAATATAATTGGCTAATGGCTACAAGTTTAAATATTGTGGTGATCTCTATAATGAATCTAATTCGAGTAGATATCCACTATATTCCTCAATCAATAACGCTTAGTTAATTAGGTGATAAAGCATATTTTATTGCTCAATTTGATTAAGACTTCTTACTCCCCACCCCACCACTATTCTTCTAGTATTAGGTCTGTAATTATAAATTTGTGGTTGATATGAAGCAAGTTGTTTTTTTAAAGAAAGGATTGTTTTTATGTGATTCCTTGTAGGGTCGGAAATGGTACTAGCAACATATATTTTGTTATTTAAATGTTTAATCAAAATGCATAATAATTATGTGCATCGTTAGACATTGATCATGAACAATTTGGAGCACCGGGTTAACGTTTAAATTGGCCTAATATTGGTCTTACACACACGTCTTACTCTAACTTTTGCTTTGGGATAATGCAATTGTCATCCATAAGTTGACAAGTTAGACATTAAAACTCAAATAGGACCAATTAATACTTTTGCTTAACGTCAAAGAGAAGAGAAGAATTAAGCACAAGAGTAAATGCAGGGTTATAGAAAGACCAAATACTCCCTCTGTCCAACAATAGTTGTCCATTATTGACTTGACACAAGGATTAAGAAGCAGTAAATTATAGGGATAATTTTATCAAATCACCCTCATTAATATAAGTCATCTAAACATTAAAAAATGAATAGTTATTAATAGCAAGGATAAAATATGATAAATTATTCATTGGTTTTATAAACTGAATAAAAATTATTGGATATCCCAAAATAGTATAGTGGACAAGTAAAGATGGACACAAAAAATATATCCTTTCGGTGCACATTTGTGTCTAATAACAAAAAGGTAATGCATTGTTCGGATTTTAAGATGTGAATAGAAAATGATAAAAGACATCTTTTGAATTGCACCAAAAAGGCGCCCTTAAGATTGCACCTTTCCAATCTTACAATTTCATTGTCTATAATATCAAAGGTCTTGCCTCATATATGAAAGATCGAATACATCAAAATCTGAATTATTTTTCCCCTCTAAATATCAATGAGGGGTTTTCCAATAGGTCAGCAAGTTTACCAACTAAAGAATGCTTTACGTATCAAATATCAATGTGCAGAAGATGATAACGTCATTCTGTGTGGAAACAGAGGCAGTTTATAACTATAAATAAAACAACTAACAAAAATTAGCATATAGACAAGAGTATGATTTTTCCGAAACTAAACAAAAACTAGAGCGTCACAACTTGAATGACAAAGACAAGAGGAGGTTGTTCAGATTTTAAGTACCCTTTACGTTCAACCCTAAGATTGTGAGCTTTGAGTTACCGAGTGAGCAAAAAAGTGGGAGATTGATAGGAGATGAGAATGAATTGTGAATTTGTTATGAGAAAGTTGAAAAGTTGTGCGGGGATTACTACAAGTCTACAACTAAGATTGAGTCTAAAAGTGAAAAAATGTAAAGTGACGTCAAAATTTCAAAACATAAAAATTAGCGCAGAAACAGTACTATAGTTAGAAGGCTACCATATCAAGGTTACACTGTTAAAAAAATATGCCTATACAAATCAGATGTGTTGTGTTACACCTCGTCTCACCACCACGAAGTATATAGATATATCCATCCAAGAATGAATGAATAGGTACAGGGTTACACCATTTGATTGGAAAGGCAAAATCACATACTACTGATGACGTCTAACGGATAGAGTTTGATCTTTCTTTCTCAACTCAAGACCTCAATTTGTGAGAACTAATTGAATGTCCTATATTATTGCAAAGAGCATATTTTAAGAATATACGATTATTTAAAAAAAAGATTCTTTTTTCCCTTCTTTTGGAACAGGATGAAAGCTTCAATAATTTCCATTACTTGACAACGCTTTCTCACTCATTAAGAAATTTGCAGCACAACTTTGTCAGTTCAATCAGGAATAGATGCGAAAGATGAGAAATTCAATTGAATTGATGTCCCACCATAGCCATTATTTTAGATAGATACAACTTTCAATAATTGTTCTTCAATTTTTAAAATACAAGTAAATTCACTATCTGAAACTTTTGACAGGATGCACTGGCTTTATTCAATCGAAAAAAAGATGATGTACAAAACGCCCAATAACCCAGGTTCCCACTATACTAAAATGATGTATTTGATCCTTTTCTGGCACACAAGAATGTACATATGGAAATGCTAGAAACCCTCTCATTTCTTGACTTTATACAAGAAATGCATCTCCAACTCTATATATCTCTATGATCCTAGGCTAACATTCGAATCGAGGCTTCGAAATACATACACAAAAAGCAATCAAAGAATACCACAAATTATTATTTTCACACTAGAAGGTCAGGGGACCTTGATCTAGGTGATGATCCTTGGGACCCTAATTGTTGAATCTTTGTACCCACTTCAGCTACAACAAGCCTGGTCAGAAACAAACCAGCTATAAAAGCTGATCCCATCAGCATTGTAAATACAGCACTCCAGCTATTAGTTGAAATGTAACCGGTAAGTAGTGGTCCAATGGCAGCTCCAATTGAGCCAGTTCCATCAATAATGGCGGTGACAGTTGCAAGAGCTCGTGAATTGCCTTTCAAAGAGCTATGTGTTCCCAGGTCAGCCGAAACAGCGGTTGTGATCAATGCATAAGGCCCATTCACGAATACTCCAGTAATCAACATGAGGATGATGTTTATGGTCATGGAGACGTGTCCATAGCTCCGATAGAAGTAGAGAACCGGTATAGCACAGTACATGAAGCTGGCAGCAGTTATAGCTCTGGCATCTAAGCGGTCAGATATGTAACCTGCTAGGATTCCACCTACTACCCCTCCAACATCAAACAATGTCGACAAGTTTCCAGCTTCCTCATTGGATAAATACCTTCCTTCTATAGCTGCAAAAATATCAACAGGTAACAAAGAGTTCAGAGAAACTTTCGACTAATATGGTGCGATAAAATACTGATATAAAAGACTGCAATTCAGCATACCTGTGTGGCTAATGTAGAAAGGTAGCCAATACAAAAATGTGTATGCTACCAACTTTGCAAAGAAAAGGCAAAAAGCAAACGGCGCCACCCCTGGAATCTTCCATGCTTCAATAAAACCCACAGCTGATTCCTCTTCTCTATCTGATCTCAAGAAAGGCTCTGTTACTTCCTCACCTTCTTTTCTAGGAGAGAACACTTCATCTTCATCTTTATTAGCTCCCACAGATTCAGGATTAACCGGCAACAAAAGGAATACTACCACACCAACGACAGCAATAAGGGTACCAGGAACAACCATTGACCAACCCCATCCATACTTTAACAATAATGAAGCAACCAAAGAACCTGTTATATTACCGACCGAGGTATGAGCATTCCAAATACCCATTATAAGTCCCCTCTTCTTTTTTCCAAACCAATTCCCCACTACTGCAACCACTGAGGGCCATCCTGTGGATTGGAACAATCCAGCCATCATTTGGACAATTAGATAGTAATAAAAGATGTGTACATTTGCCCAATATCCAACTCCAAAGAGGGCAGTGAATACACCAGTCCCCACCATTCCTACTGTCAAAAATATTCTCAAATCCATCCGATCACCAACGTGCCCGGAGAAATACATTCCCATGGCATATACAAAAAGGAAAGACACATCAAGTTCACCAAGCATCGCCGTACCATCAGGTCCATTAAATGGTACCCAACCATCTTTAAGCATCCAAGAAAGTTTTGAACTTTGATTTTGCTCATAAGTGGTATTACGCCTTTGCCACGGAAACTTTAAACCAACATCAGGGGACTGGGGATCCAAAGCACTTTTCACAATGCTTGTAGTTTTTCTAGTAGCATGGTAACTTGTATAAGCTAAAAATGTTACAATTAACACAATGGCTTGATATGTCTTGAAAGAGAGGCTAGACTTCTTTGCCCTCTCCATCACCCTAATTCCAGGAGGCTTGCAGTAAGTTTCTTCCATAATTGGCTCTGGTAAAGATCCCATCGATTTCTACCCAAAGAAACTGATTAAAGAGGAAGATTAAAAAAACTTTCCCTCTTTTACAGATCAAGAAAACTACCTGTAACAAGATAAACAACATAGAAAATTTAAGATCAAAACCCGAGAACTGCATAACTATAAATTGAGAAACTCACAGCACAATAATAGTCCCTCTTTTGATGTGTTAACTTTAACAAAAGATTTGATGTGATTCAGTTATTTACATAATCATAACCTTAAGAAAACGGAATTGGAATTCGATTATCTCAGGTTTAATTAGTGTGGGGTTTAGTAGAATTTCTATATTGTTAATATAGCTAATTAACCAAAATTAACACAACCCACCAACGATCTCAAAGAAAGTCTTTAAAATTCGCTCAAATAAAGTATTTCACTTTTCATAAAACTATGCTAATGGAGAATTTAGAATTTAATTGGATTACATAAGAAGCTAATTCAAACATAAAATTCCTATTATTATTTGATATCCAATTACTCAATGCTGACCCAAGGAACAACAAGGACGAAAAACTTTATTTGTTTAATTTGGCAAAAGTGCGTAATTCTGCCAGAAACAACAACACCCCACCAACCAAATCAATAAAATAAGTGCATATTTTTCTTTTCTTCTTAAAATTAACTAAAAAGAAGATTCGTGAAAAAAAAAAAAAATTTTAGAAAATATTCCCATAAACGAATAATCCAACCGTAGAACTCACGCAAAGATAGACAATTTGCTAATAATATGAAAACAAAACAGCAATCGAAATTTAAAAAAACGTCGATAAAATCGAAGCTTACCTTGTAATTTGTGAATTGGAAGAAGAATGTTGTTGTGTCTCTTTGGAAACAGAAAAATCTCTCTGTATTGAATGTATGATAAAAGAAAGAAATATAAATGTATTTTCAAATATAGTAAAGTTGCTTTTGAGGAATTGATAAAAAATATGCTGAGCAAAGCTGAGAGTTGATGAACTGAAGATTGCTGCATTTAAAGCGGAGGAGAACAACACGGTTGAATTACGAAATGACTATATTACCCCCGTAACCTTTTTTAGCTGCGATGCTTGATTAGGTGTTAATTGACAGTTTTGTCCCTTTCTTAGGAGATTGATGATTTTGCAATTACTTTTTTGCCCCTTTGATATTTGACAGGCACAGCTCCTTTCTTTCTTTTCTAACAGACACAACAAAAACTATATGATTGTGATGACCACCATCAAGGAATTGGAACTAAATAGTTTTTCTTTCTTTTTCTGTTTATTAAAATAACTAGCCACATTCATATTTATAATAGTAAGAAATCAAATTAAACTAGAATTAGAAACATATTATTGTAAATACTAATAAAGCATTAATTAAATAAATATCAAAAATAACAAATCCTAAATAACTTAGTATTTTTATTCCAACTTTAAATTATTATTTTAACAGTATTTATTCATTTTTTAATGATTAACTTTATATTGGGGTTGAAATAGGCCATTTTTATCCTATTTTTACATGACAGATACAATATACTTCACACTACTCTCTCTGGTACATATTAAGTTAATGTTTAGAACTTTTTCCATACTTCAAAATAAACAAATTATTGAACGTTTAAGAAAACTGTTGCAATTTTTTTTTAAATATTTCTCATTCACTTAATAAGGTTTTTAATTACTTTACAATTTATAGTAAAACTGTTTGAGAATAATCAAACGGCTAATAGTGAAAAGTAATCTTCAATTTATATCCTTCCATATTTTTTAAAAGTAATCTTCAATTTATATCCTTTAATATTTTTTTAAAATAATATATTATATTTCAATAATTTATTTAATATACATATTTTTAATTTACTTAATATGGACCAGAGAAAATAGTATGAGTGCGTTGATTAGGACTCGGATAAGAAAGCGGTAAGAAGCAATATATTGAAATTAGAATATGAACAGTCAGAAATAGTAATAGAAAAACGTAACACGTTAAATGAAAGTAAAAAAGTATATTGTTTATATTAATAAATTTATTTTTGTCATTCTTATCTACGGGGAAAGCGAGTTATGCAAGCAATGTCCTTATTTATTATTTTTACTTATTAAGTTCTAAAAATTAAAAGATAATTTATTAATTTATTTTATTATTAATTATAATTATTTTTAAAAATAATAAATTTATTATATCTAAAAATTAATATAATAAATTTATTATTTTATGAATTAATACTTTTTAAATATTGTGTTAAATTAAATATGAATAAATAAAAATAAACGGGTCATTGAGAGTAAAGTAGCTTATCTTCATCCACCATCACTCTATATGACAAATGTGGCGCATGAGTAAAATTTTCAAACTGTTTTCTTTTTTCTTCATATTTTAATCATGTTAGTAAAAGAAAATATTAAAATGAAAAATATAATGTTTAACATTTTACAGAAACAAACTACCGTAGTCTTTAAGAATATGAACTCTAAACATTTTACACGTTTTCTCACTTTTTATGCTTTTCATCAGTGATCAACTTAATAAATTTTACGAAAATTTATGCCATCACTATAGATAAAAACGATCTTATAACGTAAAGTTATTTAAACTATATGTTAACTCTATTTAGAGATTCAATGACAAATTACAAATATTAATTAATTGCTTCCAACAATTTATCTATATGACACGATTTAAGTTAATTTCTGTTTGACTACAAAATATTGTTCAAACTATTTTAGATATTCTTACTTTATTGTAAGAGAATTGTAGCTTATAATATCAGTTTTTTGTAAGTATTTTCAAAATATATAAATTTCTTTTTGAATTAAGGAATTAACATTCGAATTAAACTAAAACTTAGATGAATTAAAATACTTCTTACTTTTTAAAGATAATTTTGTAAGATTTTATGTATTTTCAAAACATTTAAATTTATTTTAAATGAAGGAATTATCATTCGAATTAAACTAAATATTAAATGAGTTGATCTTCATGCTCCTAATTCCATCACTTTTTCTTTCTTTAACAGAATGAGCAATATTATTCTATTTCATAGATTTGTTTTTCTGTCATAAGATATTTATTATAAGATTATATATATATTCCAAAGTTCATGAACATATATGAATACTTTTGCCACAAAAATATCTAACGTAGCCACGTAATAAACACTGTATTTGCAAACCTAAACCCAAAGAGACTAAACAATATTTTTAATTTTTAAAAATTAACAAAAAATCACCCCTTAAAGTTGTTTAATTAGGAAAGCTGATCCTAATTATTCATTGACCAATAAATTAAATTATCATGCTGGTGCGTATCCTAGTATTCGGTATACTTGCTTTAATTTGCACTTAGTGATTAGTATTCGCATTGGGAATTGTGTAGGCCTAATTAAAATTTTCGCTAATGCTTCCAACTAAATATTCCACCTTGTTATAAAATAAAGTAGGCGAAATGGTCTAATGAACCCCTGTACTTATACGAGTTTGTATTATAAACTCTTCTACCTAATCTTTTATCAAACCCTCTGACTATTGACTAAGGTTATGTGGCATCAAGATGATTGAGTTGGCAAAAGTGCGTGAATTCACGCTCATTGAGGCGAGTGACTACCCTATTTAAGCTTTAAAAAATATTAAAAGAATAAAACAAAATAATAATAAAACATTTTTAAAAAAAATTAACTAAAAATAGCCTTCTCTTCAGCCATCTCCTTCTCATTTCCATCCCTACCCGATCCCTTTTTCTTTCTTCTCCACACTCTTGTCATCTTCTTTAGCAGATATTGGCATTGACACCTCCTTGAATCCACTGAATCGCCGGCGGAGGGAGAGACCGGCAGTGACGGTGCCCGCCGGAGATCACTAATTCGCAATAGAGAGAGAGATGGCACTGGCCAGCGGAAAGGAGAACGAGGCGGGTGAGGGTGGGATGTAAAGAGGTTTTTCGGTCAGATCTGATGGCTATGGTGCGGCGGCTTAGGTTGCTGATTTTGTGGTGGTTGGAGAAGGAGGAAAGGAAAATGGTGAGGGTGTACGGCGGAGATGAAGACAGGTGAGGAAGAGAGTACAGGTGGTCGTCGGCAAGAGCCGCGACCGCGACGGCGATGAAGACAGCGGTGGCAGCTTTAGATTTGGCGGTTTCAAGGTGGGAACAGGAAGATAACGCATGGAGTTACAAACTTTATAATTTAATGAATAAATTAAAATTTTATTATTTTATCTTTTATTAAATAATTTTAGTTAATAGTTTTAAAAAATAGTTAATAAAGATAATTATGACATATCATTAATTTAGATGACGTGGATTTGACATATTATTTATTTAAGGGCGAGTGAACTATACACATGATAAGAGGGGTTTAAAAATCTTCTTTTGATTGAGTGTAAGGGTTCAGTTGATAAAAATTTAAGTAAAAGGGTTCATAATACAAACACGTACAAGTACAAGGGTCCATTAGATCATTTCGCCAATAAAGTATTAGGAATTAAATAACAAAGAAAAAGAGAGAAAGAGTAGTAATGTTTTCCTTCCAATATTTCAATATCTATGTATGTATTTATTTCTACAAATAAGATAAATATATATAGAAGGTAGGTGTGTATTTGTGTCTTTCAAAGTCATGAAAGAAATCTCCAAAGCCTTGCCTAAATCTCCAAAATCTTGCCTAAATCTCAAAAGTCTTAAAGTGTGGCATAAATCGATATCCAAAGTCTTAAGTGTGGATTTGCTACATGACATCCAACTTCATTATTTACAATACTCCCTCTTGGATGTCCATGTACAAAGAAATTCTAGAAGAAGAAAAGAGAGTGTTCATAGTTATTCTTAATACACATTGTTTGCTGCCTCGTTAAAAATCTTACCAAAAAAAAAAATCCAATGGAAAAACCTTGGTTAAGAAAAAAAGAGTGCAGCGTGTATTTACTCCCCTGATGAAAACATCATTTAATATCTCGAAGTCGACACATTCCAATTTTGTATCTCAATTTCTCAAAGGTTGAAGTTGGTAATGCCTTAGTAAACATATCTGCTAAATTATCACTTGAGCGAACTTGTTGAACATCTATATCACCCTTCTTTTGAAGATCATGAGTGAAAAAGAATTTTGGTGAAATGTGTTTTGTTCTATCTCCTTTAATGTATCCTCCCTTTAGTTGAGCTATACATGCAGCACTGTCTTCATACAATATTGTTGGAACATCCTTTTTCAAAGAAAGGCCGCATGTTTCTTGAATGTGTTGAGTTATTGATCTCAACCAAACATATTCTCGACTTGCTTCATGAATGGCTATTATCTCTGCATGATTGGAAGAAGTGGCAACCATAGTTTGCTTTGTTGAACGCCATGATATAGTTGTACCACCACATGTAAATATGTAGTCTGACTGCGATCGACCTTTATGGGGATCAGACAAATATCCTGCATCTGCATAACCAATCAATTGTGACTTGGATTCATTTGAGTAAAACAATCACATATCAATAGTCCCTCAGAGGTATCTGAATATATGCTTAATTCCATTCCAGTGTCTTCGTGTTGGAGACGAACTAAACCTTGCTAACAATCTTACCGAAAAAGCTTTGTCTGGTCTAGAATTATTGGCGAGATACATTAATGCACCAATTGCACTAAGATATGGTATTTCAGCACCAACAAGTTCTCCTTCATTTTCATAAGGTCGGGATCTTTATTAATATCAAGAGATCTCACAACCATTGGACTACTCAATGGATGTGCTTTATCCATGTAAAATCTCTTCAATATTTTCTCAGTATATGTTGATTGATGAACAAATATCCCATTTTCAAAATGTTCAATTTGTAGTCCAAGACAAAATTTTGTCTTTCCTAGGTCTTTCATTTCAAATTCACTTTTCAGACATTTTATTGCCTTTGAAATCTCCTCAGGGGTTCCAATGATATTCAAATCATTAACATATACAGTTATTATGACAAATTCAGATCCATACCTTTTCATGAAGACAAAGGACAAATTGAGTCATTTTTAAATCTTTCTTTTAGCAAATATTCGCTAAGTCGATTATACCACATTCGCCCTGATTGTTTCAATCCGTATAAGGATTTCTGAAGTTTTATTGAACAAGTTTCTCGAGAATTATTGTATGCTTCAGGCACTTTGAATCCTTCAGGGATTTTCATAAAAATATCGTGGTTCAATGAGCCATATAAATAGGCAGTGACCACGTCCATTAGGTGCATTTCAAGATTTTCATGAGCTGCCAAATTCATTAGATACCTGAAGGTAATTGCATCCACCACAGGAGAATATATTTCTACATAGTCAATGCCAGGCCGTTGAGAAAATCCTTGGGCCACAAGTCGTGCTTTATATCTTACGACTTCACCTTTTTAATTTTGTTTTCGAATAAAAATCCATTTGTACCCCACTGGCTTAGCACCTTCAGGTGTTCGGATTATTGATCCGAAAACTTCACGTTTTTCAAGGAAAGTCAACTTTGCTTGAATTGCGTCCTTCCATTTTGGCCAATCATTTCTCTGTCTACATTCATCGACAGATTTTGGTTCAAGATCCTCATCTTGTTGCATTATTTCAATAGCGACATTATAAGCAAAAATATTAGCAACCACAACATCACTTCGGTTCCATCTTTTTCCTATCGAGACATAACTTATTGAGATCTCTTCATTCTCATTAGTTTCAGATATCTGAACCTTTTCTATTAACTCATCATTTGTTATGTCTCGGGGCTCTCCTTGAGCACCCGCTTTCATATTATTATTATTTTCTCATTTTCTTTTTCGAGGATTTTTGTCCTTAGAACCAAATGGTCTACCACGTTTCAAGCGTGGTCTAGAATCATTTGCATTAACAGTTTGTTCTATCGGAATATCAACTCGAACAAGAGCATTTGTAGCTGGAACATGAGATTTAGTAACCCTTGAAAGGTTAGTAAATGCATCTGGCAGTTGATTTGCAATATTTTGCAAATAAATCATCATTTGAACCTCTTGTTCACATTGATTTGTTCGAGGATCTAAATGAGATAGTGGTACTGCATTCCAATCTATCTTATTTTCCAATTGCTTATTTTTCTCCTCTAATGTTGGGTATTCAGATTTATCAAAATGACAATCAGCAAATCTTGCCGTAAATAAATCTCCAGTCATAGGTTCCAAGTATTTTATAATAGAAGGAGATTCATACCCAACATATATTCCCAACCTTCTTTGGGGACCCATCTTTGTGCATTGCGGTGGAGCAATTGGAACATATACCGCACATCTAAAAAATTTAAGATGGGAAATATTTGGTTCCTTCCCAAAAGCCAACTGTAATGGGGAGAAATCATGAAAACCGGTTGGCCTTATGCGCACAAGTGCTGCTGCATGCAAAATAGCATGCCCCCATACCGAAATAGGAAGTTTTGTCCTCATTAGTAATGGTCTAGCTATCAACTGGAGACGTTTAATCAATGATTCTGCTATACCATTTTGAGTATGAACATGAGCAACCGAATGTTCAACTGTTATTCCAATGGACATACAATAATCATTAAATGATTGAGATGTAAATTCACCAGCATTATTAAGACGGATTGTCTTTATTGCATAATCTGGAAATTGTGCTCTTAACCTTATAATTTGAGCCAACAATCTTGCAAAAGCCATGTTGCGAGTTGATAATAAGCACACATGTGACCATCTTGTAGATGCATCTATCAAGACCATATAAAATTTAAATGGCCCACACGAAGGGTGAATTGACCCACATATATCACCATGTATACGTTCCAGAAATGCAGGGGATTCAATCCCAATCTTAGTTGCTGATGGTTTAATAATCAGTTTCCCTTGGGAACAAGCAATACAAGAGAATTCTTTAGATTGAAGAATTTTCTGATTCTTCAAAGTATGCCCATGTGAATTCTCAATAATTTTGCGCATCATATTGTAACCGGGATGGCCCAATCGTTCATGCCAAATGATGAAATCATTATGATCAATAAACCTTTTATTTATCATAACATGTGATTCAACCACATCAATTCTTGTGTGGTACAACCCAGAAGAAAGTGCAGATAATTTTTCATGCACAAATCTTTTTCCCGCTTTTATTGTAGTAATATAAAGGTATTCAACCTTTCCTTCATTAGCAATCTCAATATGATAGCCATTTTGGCGAATAACCTTGAAACTTAACAAGTTTCTTTGAGACTTACTACAATACAAAGCATTATTAATGACCAATATTGTTCCTCCAGGTAGTAATAAGGTGCTCTCCCAGAGCCCTCATTTATTTTTGTACTACCATATATTGTATTAACATTGGCCTCTTTCATAATCAAATGAGAGAAACATTTCTTTTCTCTTAATATAGTGTGAGTTGTAGCACTATCCAGAAGGCACATGTCTCCATTACTCATCTTGAATCCAATTGAAGACCGAAATTTTTTATTTATCTTCATAAAATAAAAGTACATCATAAGAGATAAGATAACTAGCAACAATGCAAGGAAACTTAAGCCTTTATATTATTTTATTTTTAAAATTTTAAAATAAAAGTAACATAAAAAAATGATAATAAAAAACGCATAAAAACAACAACATATCGTACATCATAAAATAAAATCAAACATTAGTTATGATCTCCAAAGAAGTCTTCAACCTCCAAATGAGTAATATCATTGAGGTCATTAAAATCATCATTCTTCAAAGCCAAATTCACTTCAATATTATCATTGTACATTTGCGAAGGTCTTGCCTCAACATTATTTTCAAATGTCAAGTGTGACTCCACCCGAGCATTATTAGAAGATGTACCACCTTTATTTGCCTTTCTTTTGAAGGAATTTTGATAAAGCCTGACAAAATGCTCAGGTGTCCGACATTCATTTTTCCAATGGTCTTTCATGCCACAACAATGATAGTTGCCTCTCAAAGGATTACTTTGAGAACTCATATTGTTCTCTCTTTTATAATGACCACCACGACGATAATTATTATATCATTTTTTGTCATTGCCAGGTCCACGCACATTATTATGGCCCCGATTTTTATTTTGTCTTCTTTCAGACTGGCCATGTGCTTCTACCACATTTGCTTCTGGTAATGGAGCAGTTCCAGTGGGACGGGCTTCATGATTTTTCAACAAAAGGGTATTATGTTGCTCAGCCACAAGAAGGCATGAGATTAAATCAGAATACTTTTTAAATCTCCTTTCGCGGTATTGCTGTTGTAACACCAGATTTGAGGCATGAAAAGTAGTAAGAGTCTTTTCCAACATGTCCTCATCTATTATATTTTTCCCGCATAATTTTAATTGGGAAGTTATTTTATATACAACATAATTATATTCACATATAGTTTTAAAGTCCTGTAATCGTAAGTGTATCCATTCATAACGAGCCCATGGCAATACTGTTGCCTTAAGGTGATCATACCTTTCCTTTAAACCAGTCCACAATTCAAGTGGATCTTTCACTGTCAAATATTCGGCCTTTAATCCTTCATCTAAATGATGACGAAGAAAAATCATAGCCTTCGCTTTGTCCTGACTCGATGTTGCATTACCCTCGGTAATGGTGGTACCAAGACCTTTAGCGTCTAGGTGAATTTCAGCATCGAGTACCCATGATAGATAATTTTTACCAGAAATTTCAAGTGCCACAAACTCCAATTTTGATAAATTTGACATGATGAACACTATCATAAAAATAGTCAAATTAGATTAGAATAATAAAATTTTAACCATTGAAAATTAAGAATAACATATGCAGTACTCTATAGTAAGAACATTTATTTTCACCAATTAATAAAGTTTACTACCATCTTATATTATTTAGAGAACATAAAAACTAAAAATATTTGAATGTATACTTGTGTTTAGAATCTGAAAATAAAAATAGTTATATCACCGAAACATACCTTATAAGAGACTTCGTGCTGATAACGTGTTATAAAATAAAGTATTAGGAATTAAATAACAAAGAAAGGGAGAGAAAGAGTAGTAATGTTTTCCTTCCAATATTTCAATATCTATGTATGTATTTATTTCTACAAATAAGATGAATATATATAGAAGATAGGTGTGTATTTGTGTCTTTCAAAGTTATGAAAGAAATCTCCAAAGTCTTGCCTAAATCTCCAAAATTTTGCCTAAATCCCAAAAGTCTTAAAGTGTGGCATAAATCCATATCCAAAATCTTGAAGTGTGAATTTGCTACATGACATCCAACTTCATTATTTACAACACACCTTAGTTATTTAAATAATTGGAGTTGTATCATGTAATTAAGTTACAGCATGAATGCATGGTTGTACTATTTAACAAGCACACGCAACTCTTGACTAGAATAATATATAGGACAAATTATGGAATAATGTTGTTCATTTATTTATTGTGTTTAAGTTCCATCTACGAAAGGTATTAAAAATTATCAAATCTCATAAATGATAACTATAATCTATAAATATCATTTTATACAAATGTGAAATTAGTTAATAACGTGAAAATTAATAATACAAGTTATCTGCTATAACAATGTCTACACTGTTACAAATGATTTAAGTTATCAGTATATATCTATATAAATGATGTAAGTAGTACTCTATTTGTCCTAGTGAAATCTATTTAATTAGTTAAGGTTTTTGTAAGTTCAAGCTAAAAGAATGTTCTTGCAAGCTAAATTCTAGTTAAATTTTCATTTATAAACACATTCAAAGTTAGGTATTCAAAAATTTTACTATATGATTTACTGTTCTTTTTAAAAAAAATTATTCTCACCTATAGGGTGTCCTACTACCGTTCTCTTCTTTTTCTTCTTCTTTTATTTCATAATGCTATTTGGTGGTGATACGTTAGAATTATTTTTAGAAGACGAGTTTGCTTAAATTTGAAAATTTGGTTGAAACTTTTATCATTTATATATAAAATAAAAAAAATTCAACTGAGATGTTTGTCTAAACACAACTTAACTTTCAAATATTATTTTTTAACTTCAAATACTTTTTTTTTTCAAATATTATTGAATTCACATCCAAACAACTACTCTAATAATATTTATCTTGCAAAGTCAATAACAATAAGAATCATTTGGCCTTTCATAATTTTTACATTTATTGATTTGATCCCATGAAAGTAAAGACGTGCACATAATTATGGAAAGGACACTTCTGTAACTTCACATCATGCCAATAGAACTACCCCAGTATGTCGTTTGTGAATTCAACCAAATGTCAGGGGTATTTTTGTCATTGAATAAGCCGACATCAAGGCTATAATTGAGATCAAGAAAACAATT
Organism: Solanum appendiculatum; assembly: GCA_018342035.1. NCBI lineage: Eukaryota > Viridiplantae > Streptophyta > Magnoliopsida > Solanales > Solanaceae > Solanum > Solanum appendiculatum. The sequence continues at coordinate 116,342 of JAGDQO010001168.1, forward strand.
TGGGTGGGGTGGGGTGGTGGGTGGCTGCGAGAACGGATATTCGCACAACACAAATAGCATAATTCCTTACGTGCAGTGTGTATATTTTCTGATTGACTGGACCCACACGATCCTACGTGGCAAATTTGGTGACATGTGAAGTGGCTGACATGGAATTTCTCTTGGCTAGTGTTCTACGATAAATAAAATATTAGACACGTGGACATATTTTACTCTATCGTGAATGGTGGATTTGTTTTATTAAACGATTAGTTAATTTTATAATTGCACCACTTAGCGTAGCATGGTAGGTATTAGTGACATAAGATGCATGGTAATCATTGTCATATTTTATGTACAAAACCAACTTCACTTTGCCATATATTTTTACACTTTGTGTGTCTCGATTAATTTAATGGGACATCTGTCACCTTCCAATCTTCCATCAGCAACAGGTAAGAATCACTAGTGTTTTTTGTCTCTGCTGAGTTTTAAACCTAAGATCTCAGGATTCTCAATCACTTCATTAATTATTAGGTCATACCTTTGGATGCGAGTCAAACAAGTTTTTTATTGACTATTTGTTTTTAAAGTCTATTAATTAAATATTTAAATTATTAATTACTATGGTTTATAGTATATTTTATATAGCTTTCGAATAAGAAAATTTTATTTCAAAAAAATTTAAAAATTTCATGTCCGAATTTATCGTTTAACTAAAACTTTAACTCTTGAAATTCGAAAATAATCATATAAATTGAAATTGAGTAACTACATGTTAAAACTAAAAGGATATAGATCAGTATTCGGAACGAGACAATCGTTTGATTTAGTGTAGCTATTCAAAAGTAAGTTAAGGAACTGAGAGTGTTAATTAAATCCTATAAATGTATTTTGGACAAAGCGTAACAAGTCTTTAATTTTGGTGTCGGTGTAAATGAACAGACTCATCAATTTGGTGAGTGATTATGTTTGTATGTATGACAAAGATTTTCCCTCCATTTCTATTTATATGTCACCATTTTAGATCTCACATGTATTAAGAAACTAAACTTACTATTCTACCCTTATTTAATATTTTTTTGAAATCAAGTTTTCAATCAATGAATATGAATTAATTTATTTTGATTAATTAGTTTGATTAATGGGCATGAATTATTTACTTAGTTTTTCTATGTTAATCAAATGGATATTTTCAAGGCTAATAATTCACAAGGGTAAAATAGGAAAAATAATATCATTTATGCATTGATTTTATGAAATAACAAATATTAAAGACCATCTATTTATAGAAAGAACGACAACGAAGGGATTATAAGTTTAAAGTTGCTTTAAAAGATTACAATCCAAATTTTCTAAATTCTGGTCCGATTCTTTTCTGAATCCTTTGCATAACAAAAACTTAGTGCATTAAATTATTCTGCTCTTAATTATTGATCAATTTATAGTTTCTCCATTTCGCAACAATGTCCTTATTCTATTTTGAAAAAAGCTTCATATATTTCACCCCGCCCTATCACATGCCAATAAAAAAGAAGGGAAAATTATGCATCATAGCAAATTATTAATTCAAAATAAATGTTATAATCACAGTTTCATTTAATTCCAATTCGCAGCAAACTCTCTTGCCATTAACCCCTCTCCCTTCTCTCTGAAATCTCGCTCGCCACTCTCCCTCGCCTCTCTCACTTTATAAAAAACACAAATGTATAAATTGTGTTTGTGTTTATATAAAGCGAGAGAGACTGTATATATAAATATAAATACATATATATTCGTCCTATACACTTATAATTATACAAATACAAATCGTCTCCTGCCCGGTTCTCTTTTGTCTTTCTCTCTCTCTCTCTCGCGCTTTATACAAACACAAATTATACAAAATACAATGTATAATTTGTGTTTGTATAAAGAGCGAGAGAGATTTGATATACAAATACAAATATTTTAACTCGATTCAATTGTATACGAATTCATATTTTATGCAGATATACAAACACAATCATTGATACATATACATAGTAGTTACATATATACAATTATCTAATCGATATACATATACAATTCACCTCTCTCCATTCTCTACCCTCTTTCGCTCGCCTTTCTCTCCCAATCTCGCTCGCCACTCTAGCCTAATACAGAGAACATATACATATACAAACGCAATTTTCATAGACACAGCGCCTGATTTATACAAATCGTCGTGATTTTATACAAATCGGATGCTTCATAGCAAACATAATTTGGCTATGGAACGCAAATAGCAAAACTATAACTATAGAGCGCTAATATAATTTTTATCTTTGCTATTTCTAAAATTTACTCAAAAAAGAACCTAAACCAAGGGAGGATGAACCGAACAAAAAATGGAAAACTTTTATTCTCCTTCGGAGTGATTGAATGGTAAATGCAAGGAAAGGAATGGAACGGAACGGAAATTTAGTACTTCGTCATTTTATTGCTTGGTTTTAACTTGACAAAGAGTTTTAAAAAAGTAAATACGATTTTTGAAATTTTATAATTTTAAATTAAAAATATGTTAAACGTATCAAAATAATTATTCATGTTATGATCTTAAACATGTCGTGTAAAATGTCGAAGAATTGTTTTTTTTTTTAAAAAGCAAATATTTTTTTGTTAAATGAATTAAAAAGAAAAATACACCAAATAATTTTTTTGTTTTAATTTGTGCTTTTGTCAGAGAACTTTCCTGTAACAAAATCTCCATGTCAATACATAATGGGCCTCAACAGCACTTTCTTGTCCTTTTAGGACAAGACAACTCTTTGTATGTGGGCATTTCCATACAATCCAATCTCTATCTTGCTTTAGATCTAGTGGGCACATCGTATATAAATTGAATACAATTAACTCTTGGATAAACAAAAAGTAAAAAAAAAAAAAAAGTTTTTTAAAATAGAAAAAAAAAACAGTTAATAAAGTTACAGGTTGTATTTTACACATTTTGGAAGAATCACAATTGAAATTACGAGTAAAAGGTGTGAATATTACAAATAAAGTTATCTCGAAATCAAAATTCTAGCCATTTTGAACATCCAAATCTATATCCATTGATAATATAATTAACATGACAAATCTATATCAATCGATAACAGCCACGACTTATATCTGCATTTTTGTTCGTATATCAAATTGACCCCATAAAATTGCAATCAATTGTGGGTATGACATATCTAATAATTATACATTATGTGGTTTGCAGTCATTTATCAAAAATGTCCATGTTACTGACGGAAAGGACACTTATGTAATTTACTCCCTCACAATTCTTATAAAACTCGAGGTTATTTTTGTCATTGAATCAGCCGGCATTTGAACGAATTAAAATGGCGAAACCGAGGGTCATGACTCATGGCTGACTGCCAAAGAGATATTTTTAAAATTATTTTTTATTTTGTTCGAAACGGATATTCGCATCCACAAAAAGCATAATTCCTTACGTATATTCTCTGATTCTTCCTCCAGCATGACGCACCTCACTGATCCTACGTGGCGAATCTGGTGGATGACGTGGATTTTCTCTTGGACCAGATTTTATTTACCATCCTTTTGGAAAAACATAAATATAATAAAATAATAGTTAATGGTTGTCTAGTCAACAGATTCGTCTACTTGTGCTTTACCATGAATTAGTGGACCAATTGAATAACAATGGTCGGTTATTGGTGGCTACAGAATCAATGAACCTAAAAAATAAAGTGAATCGAAGTAATGTTCGGATCTCCTCACAGCAATTTCCACTACGATAGAAATTGACAATGAATTTATATAAACTTTGATAAGAGCTATTAATAGCGACGGAGTCAAAAAATTACATGGGAGAAAATTATTTTACACTATTTATATAGTGAGTTTAATTGAACTGCCTTGTCTCTCTTTAGGTCCGCCACATATATTTCTGAGGGTCAAATATAATATATTAACAATTAAATTATTTTTTTGTCTGGTTTGAAATAATTGAATGGTATGGAGGAAAAGAAGTAGAAATTTTGTTAGCATGCTTCAATCACTTTCAGTTTGGCTTTTGCCAGAGTTTTCCTTACTTATCCCAAAATCCCTAGACCATTAAAAATCAGGAGGAGTGGTAGTCCTTTCAGTACGAGTGTATAGACTTCAACAAAAGAGATCTAGTGGCTAACACGTTTTTCTTTTAGCAGCAATCATATTCGGTGATGATTGAGTTAATGTCATTACATTTAGAATTGTTAAAGTCTTTAGCGGCTTTATGTAAAGTGTTGATTATAAATATATATAGGTATAACTCTCTCTATTCCATATTAAGTGAATTTTTGAAGCTTTTTTCATTATTCAGTGTTTAAGATGGATGTTTGAATATTTTTTTTAATCATATCTTTCCTTTCATTTATTGAAGTTTTATATTTTTTAAAAGATAAATTACACTATTTACAAAATTATATTTATGATTTCACAAAGAGTAATAGTGAAAATTATGTCCTCGCATATTTTTCTTAATATGTGCATTACCTCACAAATTCATTTTCTATGGAATACAAGGAGTATATCACTAAATAAAATATAGCAATAATTATATTATTACTGCTAAATAATTGCTGCAAAAATCTTTTTTGTGTTGAAGCGATATGTGAGCATATGACAAGTTCTTTCTTGCAATCAAGTGGGGGACATTGTAACAACTTGTTTGTGGTCTGAACAAGAATTATCCAAATAACTTCCTTTCACTTTCTTTGAGAACTTGGAATTAAGACAAAAGGATGGAAAGATATATCTCATTATTCATTACACTTCTTATTTTTTCCATATCAAGCAATCCTAATTAATGAATGAAATATCATAAGAGGCCACCCAACCTGTTTTACCTTTATGAAAATCCAAGTTGTAACAGGGATGGCAGGAGAAGTACGGATTCGATATAATTCACTAACTTTGATCCAAACATTCCACATATTTATTAAGAATATACTAAATATGTACATATAAAAAACTTCAAATTCTTTGATCCGCTTTTATTTCCATGATGAGCTGACCCCAAATGCTCTTTTATTTCCATGTTGAGCAAATTGGTAGGAACAACTAAATTATTAGAAATAAATGTGGGACATTAATTCTAGATCTGAGAAACAGCTAGTTAACTCATAATTACTTCAAGGTCACTACTAAATTGGGTCTGACTTTAATATTTACGTCAATATTATGTATACCGTAAGCACAATATTTTAGTTTCAGAATTAGATAATACATGAAAAAATAAAGAAAAAAGTAGACAAAATGTCCATTGAGTTAAAATTTCTTATAAAAAATAACTCAGTTGTCATTAATAACCCAAAATGGTCAAGTTGTTACCAACAAAGTGGAGGTAATATCTTAAATAGTCACTCAACTTTGAATAGTTCACTTATAAAGTCACTCAACTTAGGCTTGCTCACTTAGAAAGTCACTCAACTTTGTTTTACAACTCAAAAGTTACTCAACTATTGATATTTCACTTAGAAAGCCACTCAACTATTAATATTTCATTTAGAAAGTTATCCAATCAATTTAAATATTTTTTTCATTAAATTTTATTGAAATCTAATTTTTAATTCAAACTATTTTTTAAGAAATAATAAAATATCTATTTTATTTATCTTATCGACCCACTCTAATTATTTAATTATATTTTTCTTTTGAAAAACGTACCGTAGCGATTGACAAAAAAAATTCCTTTTTCCATTCTAGGAGTTGTCTAAGTGGAACTCATATGCTGAAAAATGATTTATTTATTATTATTATTTTAAAAAAGGTTGGAATCAAGAAATAATTAACAACTAACCCAAAAAACACACGCTGTAGCAATCTTATTACTTTTTTAAAAAAAATAGTTTAAAACGAAAAATATATTTCAACAAAATTTAATAAAATAATTAAAATGAGCATCTTATTATTTTTTAAAAATAAGTTTAAAACAAAAATTATATTTTAACAAAATTTAATTAAAAAATATTTAAATTAGTTGAGTGACTTTCTACTTAAAATATCAGTAGTTGAGTGATTTTCTAAGTAAAATATCAATAATTGAGTGACTTTTGAGTTATAAAACAAAGTTGAGTGACTTTTCAAGTAAACTACTGTAAGTTGAGTGACTTTCTAAGAAAACTATTAAAAGTTGAGTGATCATCTGAGATATTAACTCCAACAAAGTGCATTTTTGTTTTTCTTCTTCTCTTCCTTCTGCTTCGTTGCTTTCCTTCTTCATTTTGCTGCCTTTTTTTCTTCTCTTCCTTCTTCTACGATCCTGTCCTTCTCTTCTGTGATTGAAAATGTGAAAAGAAGCTTAAGACTTCATGTTCAATCATTAAAGCTTCTTTAAAATTCTACGTGTCATAGACGTGGATCGTTTCAGTATATCAAAAGACGCAAAACATTGAGATGAGCTCATATCTAAAATTTGGGATTGATTAGAGGTGATTTGAGTTGGCCAGGATTGAAAAAAAACAACATGCAATGTATAAATACTGTATAAACAACATATATGGATGTATATATATCTCTAATACATAGTTATACATCATGTATACATTATTTAAATAATATTGATATATTACATATACATACAAATATTTTTGTTGAATTATTGCCTACAGCTACATAAGAAGCCCAAAAGTAAATGATCACATATGGACATAGAACTAATTGGGACTTAATAGTCTAGCAACGAGTCACTCTGGAATCGGGCAGATGTTGCTAGTTTCCCCCATTGGGAAATTAAATTGTGTATACTCTTTTAATATTCTTGAAATCTTTATCAAGATTGAGAAAACATCTACAGTGGAGAGATTGAGTGTAAACTAACACTAACTTGTACATAATCCTAACTAACAAATACTAACTCAGCAATACATGATAAATAAAGTATCTTCTCTTACATTGCTAGTCTCAATATCCTCTATCTCTCAAATTTGAAGTGAGAGAGTCACAACCAACATGTAAAGCATTGGTGCGAATATCAACAAGTTGCTCCACAGTGTCAATATGATGAAGTGAGATGAGGCCTTCTTGTAGCTTGGACCTTACAAAGTAAAGTCAACTTTTATGTGTTTGGTCCTCTCATGAAACACAGGGTTCCTAACAATGTATGTGTAATGTAGACAGGCTATCACAATACTTTTATCCAACCTATACTAACACATTCTCTGCAATGCCTTCCGGTTTAGCCAATTACATGCCAAGTGCAACACAATAGTAATGGTAGGGGACTTGTCCAACCTCATCTTTTTATATAGTGACAAGGTTGTCAAATTGATGTTGACTCCCAAGTTACACAATGTTTTGGTCATTACCTATTGCCCAATGAAAATGTGAATGGCAAAACTTCTAGGGTCTTTCAGCTTTGACAACAATCTGTTGTGGATCTGAGACGAGCATTGCTCATTCATAGCTACTTTAGCATGTTTTGTAAGTCTTCTCCGGTCACTACATCAAAAATGATCTTTAGCGCTAATTAATTAACAGAAATAGCTTAATTGCCGCTAAATATATTTTTCTTAGATGCAATTACCACTTTTGTAAATGTCCCTAAAGCCTACAGTGACATTGAATCCATTGACAATTAATTAATGTTGATAAAGACTTGTACATAATTATTGCTGCTAAAAGCTATTTTTGTTGTAGTCTGTCAGCCACTATATCCTTCAAATACTTTGCATATTGGAATGCCCTGCATCATGTCAACAAGTACATTAATGATTACCTGCTTTAATAGATCGAAGAATTTCATCAATGTTGCCTCCTCTCTTACTTTGATATGATTTTGTGGGAATGAAGGAGGAGGCTTAGCAGCTACCGGTGTAGGCTGCTTCACTGCTCTTTCTTTAACATAATATGATTAGGAGATAGATCACCCAGAGGTCTTTCCTTAAGACCTCAATGGAGTTTTTATAGCATTACGAGCCAAGTGTGAGAATTATGTCTATTACCCTTCAATGGAGAAGGTATCAAATTGTATTCTCTTGATTATTACTGAGATTTATGTTATTAAGATCAAATAAAACATGAAAACCTCTCATGTTACTGGTTGAGATGAGTAAGGTAACAAGTCCATAATGACGGACTTTGTCTAATCAATTAGGAAATAATGCAATCCAAAAAACTCATCATGCTCGATACCAATGTTCTCAATTACTGTTTGGACTAGTAATATGTAATCTTTCATATGTCATTTAGTCAATTTACTCTTTTATAATGAGAACCTGAAACACCATAAATACTCATGTGACAAAATGAGAATCAATGTTAAAACTTGCATTCAAGTGATTGTCAAATTTTGTGAACTTTTAGATAAATTCAAGGTGAAGAGCAAGGGAAAAACAAGAAAAAACTATGAAAGGTAACTAGATATAAAAAAGATTTTGTTTGCCTATTGAATTTTTATACTTTATGTTATGAACTCTTCTGCAATGTCACTGCTCAAGACATTATTGACATAATAAAACACATCCCTCAAAGTACTATTTTCTTATCTTATATACCAAAGAAAATAATTCACTACTAAGTAAAACAATTCACTATTGTATTTTATAATCCATAAAAGGCTATACCTTGAAAAAATCAAATGTAAATCTTATCTTACAAGAAAGATCCATGTTAGATTATGAGAGATTGCACTAACTTGAGTATTATGGTTCCCTCATTTCTTCTGCTTAATGAAGTAACCAAAGTGTACACTCAGAAGAAATTCTTATTTTTTTGATAGTATCATACCTGAATTGCAAATTTATGTTGATATCATCAATCATGTAACCAGATTCAATCATATGGATTATAGTACTACTCAACCATTCCCAACAATTTCTCTATTCTTAACACAAATGACAACCAGAGAGAATTTAGTAGTTCGTTTTTGGATTATAGCTCAGAGAAGAAATATGATCGAATTTTAGAGTCCCAGCCCCAAAACGAACACTTTTTGAACCCTACATATCAAAAGGTCTCTAAGAAGACGGATCAAAATGGACACTTCGCCCATAAATGGGCGAACTGTAACTAACAAATTTAACTCCAAAAAATGTTACACAAATTTTAATAACAAATTAAATTAATCACGGATACATTGATATAAATAAATTAGCAAGTAGATGAACCAGAGAGAAATCAGGAGAAACATAAGCTTATCTGAAAAGATAGGCAGGGTAATAAAGACAAGAAAGGAAACCTAATGGATATGGAGATTTAAAAAGAGATGAAAGAATAAAATCAAAGACAGTTGAAGAAAAATAAAGCTCAAAACAAGAGAATTTATTCCTATCTATTTAAACCTTTTTCGATTATATAAAGTTTCAAGTTATTATATTCCAAGTTTAATACATTGAGTAGGCGTTTGGACAAGCGATATGAAATCATTAGATGAAATTAATGTTTGGATATGCGATTTCACTTTGATTTCATCTCATGATTTAATATCATAAGATGAAATTTCAAATTCTCCAAGAATCATATTTGAGATTTTTCAAACACAAAAATTGACCCACAAATTTATATTTTGTAAAAACAACCCTACATATATATCTACTAACTAGGGGTGTACAAAATCGAACCAAACCGCAAATCGAGTCAAATGGAAAAAAAAAACCCGATAAATTGATTGGTTTGACTTGGTTTGCTATTGGAAAAAAAAACTTGACTATACTTGGGTTGGTTTGATTTTAACTAAAAAAAGTTAATTCGATACCAAATCAACCCGACATTAGATATATAATTTTTAAAATTTATTTTATACATAAAAGTATTTACTTTGATGTAATTTCTAAATATTACTTATACGTTTTCATAATTTTTATCTTTTAACATATTTTTTCAAGTTTTTTTAGGCTTAGAATTTTGAATGGTCCAATAAAGGTTATAGTCCATAGATATTAATTGTCACGACCCAAGGTACCCCCTAGATGTGACATGGCGTACAAGACCCCGAGAGGCCTCATACAAGCCACTTAGCATACATTACATACAAGATAATAGAGAATAAAAGTTCAAAAAGAGATTTCATATCAAAGCTTTTAAAAGAAACAACGAAAGTCTACATCTCATGTCTCAAAGCCAATCTAACATAAAGAACAAGGTTTGGGACGTAACCCAATACAATCCAAAAAAAAACTGAAAAGAAATACATGAAAAAGAAATAAGAACTAGGCTATGTCATCGGATGGATGAGGACTCACCAAGTCTTCTATCAACTCTCTAATCAAACTCTAGCCAAGTATGCGTTAGTACAATCAAGTACCAAGTATGATAGCAATGCACATAAACACGTAAATCATGCTAGAGTGAAATATAATCATCACATGCAATGGCCAAACTTAAAACATGATAAGCATGAAACATAAAGCATATATCAAGGCCAAAGCAAGCTAAATCATCTTTCTTTCTTTTCTTTACTTCATCATGAGAACACTTGATCATTAACTTGTGGGGAAAAGCCTTAACCGACATATAAGACCATGTGAGCTATCAACATGAAATTCGGTGTCTGCCCTACACCGAAAGAGGGTTCCCCATCTTGCCAAGGTAGGACCATAACTTCTTAGCTTACGTGGATCCACTAGCTAGTGTCTATCAAAGACCATCATCCTATGGTGGCACATAGTTTATGGGACATGGGGACTCGCCACTCGTCCACTTGGTGCTAAGCATAATTCCCACAGATTAATCATAGTTCATTTATCATAGGTAGACATGGGTGATCGCCTCTTGTCTACAGTAGGGAACATGGGTGATCACCTTTTGTCCCTTCATTAGAATAGCTCCTTAAGAACATGGGTAATCGCCCCTCGTCTATATTAGGGAACATGGGTGGTCGTCTCTTGTCCCTTTCAAAAATCATGGTGTGAGCATTACGTGAGAAACCCTTTCACAACTCAACAACAGCATCATCATGCCATAACTTTGGTACTTCACTCTCAAAGCACCCTTAACTCATTATTAACTTCATATGAGACATACATAAGTTCATTAGCTTTATCTTTACTTAGTTCATCATGCTCATAGTTCATAGATCATAGAGTTCATATGGATTTATGCAAGTTCCACTCATATCATGCAAATTAATGCAAGCTCATGCTTAGAAAGTCATAATTAAGACAATTTACCCATACTTGAAGGAACTCACATAATAGAGGAAAATCATGCTTTTGACTTGATCATGCTAAATTCATCGGATTATCCTCAATTCATCCATAATTCATGCTTAGTTTCATAAAGATATCATAAACTTCATCAATTCATAGCTCAACCCAATAATCAAAGCATAGATTATCAAATTGGGGAGAATTAGCTTGGGATCATGGGGGTTCATGCAATCTTTACATCAAATCATATAATTCACGCTAATTCATACACTAAGTTACTTTATCATGCTAGATCGTGCACTAGGAATCATAAAATCAACAATTGAAATCATAATTGAAGAACCCACAATAATTGATCAAAAACTCTAATTCAATTGGGAAAAGTAAACCTTGAAAATCTTGAAGAAAAGGGAGGACCAATTGGAGGAAAGGATTCCTAATGGTGAACACTATCATACCTCAATGAAATCCACAAGAAATTGGAGAAAATTGATGGTCTTCAATAGAGGATCCTAGCTTTCTTCGTCCTTGAAGCTTGAGAGAATTCTTCTTAGAGAGAGAAATATTTGAGAGAGAAGAATTTAGGAATGATTTAGAATGAGTAAAATTAGGCTTAGGAACTATTTATAGGGTCTAGGTTAAGGGTATAACCGACTTAGATTAATAGTTAATCAATTAGGAAAAAGACCAAAAAGCCCTTAACTAATAACTGTCGAGGGCAATCGACGGTAGGGACCTACGGTCCGTAAGTCAAATGACGGACCGTACTGTCTTTCCGTCAATAAGTTCATAGAGTATCAATCTTGGGTCCTACAACGACGACTCTAATGTACGGCTCGTAGGTCCATTGACGGACCGTACATTGAAGTCGTAGGTCAAAGTTTTGAGTCAAAAATTAAAACTAAGTCTGGGGGACACCTACAAGAACTAGCTATGAACCGTCAACTGGACGACGACTCGTCCTGTTGCTCCGTAGGTCAGGGTTCAGAGACTTGAAAATCCTGAAGTACACAGTGCCATCGACGGTTTCCTACCTACAACCCGTCAATCCTCCTACGGTCCGTAGGTTGCCTCCGTAGGTCAGTGGTAACAATTCAGCATTCTGCACTTTCCTTTCTTAGAAAAACTTGGGGTGTTACATTAGTAACTCTAATAAAGCTCAATTCAAAATCAAATCAATACTAATGCTAACAAAATAAATTAATTCAACACTAAGAATGACAATAATATTGAATATTTTTATGGTATCATTAAGGTTTCTTGTTCAGAAATTACTCATTATTCAATGATCATTGACTAATGAGTAATTTCTGAACAAGAAACCTTAATGATATCATTACAGTATATATATATATATACACACACACACACACACAGAGATTTAGCATCAATTAAGTGAAATTATTAGCCTTAATGATATTAATACAGTATATGATACCGATTTAGTATCAGTTAAGCAAAATTATTAGCATTAGTGATACCAATACAATATATGATACCAATTTAGTATCAGTTAAGCGAAATTAGTTGGGGGGTATATAGTGTAATTATTTAGTGGGGTATGAATGTAAAGGGGTATATGCTTGTAATTATTTTACTTTTATGGGGTATTTGCTTAGTTTCCCCGAGATAATATAGGATGTGTATGGCCTTTATAATGGTTGATCATTGTTTAAGTTTTATGTGAGAAGTCTTACTACCTCCCAAATTCTTTGAAAAAACTACATATATTACCGCTTTTAATATTTTATACCATATATTTTAAAAGATATAATTAGATACACAAATCCCTTAAAACTAGGATTGATTAATTATCTTTAAATATAAAATACAAAATTAATTATCTTAGTTTTTATTTCATATATTTAGTATGTTTCAGTCAATGTGTCTGTACATGGCAATGACGCGTATCTGATTTGATTATTTCATATATCTAAGCATGTGGTTATATGTATTTTACAGATTTTTAATATACATGTATCTAATATGATAAATAGTGTATCTGAAACTGTCAAAAATTATATTTTCTTAATAAAAAAATAATAAATTATAATGTATCTAACTTAAAATTCATATCAACCTATCTAGAAAATTAACAGTGTATCTAACAGTATGTATCTTATTATAAATAAAACTTAGAAACATAATCAACAACTTATCTAACAAGGTAGTCAGTATATCTAAAATATTAAATAGTTACTTACTATCATGTATCTATCAGAATTGTCGAGTTAAAAAATGACGTTTCATACATAAACTAATTATATCTAAGACTAATCAAAGCTTGTATTACAGAGAAAAAAAATTAAATCGAATAATTGATGTATCCGAAATAAATACATATGGATCCAAAACAAATTGGACCAAACGGATACAAAAAAGAAATAAACTAAACAAAAACAAAGAAAGCTAAAACAAAAACAAAAGAAAGAGGAAAGTGAAAAGCTTAGACACACATAGCTCCCATCTTAGTCCATCGAATTTTTCTCTCCTAGTTGGTTCCTTTCAACCATAGAAATTCGAAAATAAATTTCAACGGCGATGAGCCTAGCTCGGAGATTCAAGAATATTTCTTCTAGCATTTGAGATTAAGCAAAGATCAAGTTTGCTCCCATGGCAGTCCATTATTTTAGGAAGATTTGTTAGAATTGATATGCTAATAAATCTGCAAATCAATTAGAGTTATTAATTAAGACTAAATTACTTCTTTATTTAAGAAAATTGGTTACACAAATTTAATTCAAAAATAATAAATCGTGTGTCTCGATTTTTAAATCTGATGGATACATGTATCTCGAGGCCGAAATATGGTATAGAAATTAATGTTACAAACTATCATGAATCCTAATAATTAGGTCCTAAACTAGTGAGATTTATATAGTTTAGTCAAATTCTTTTGTGTTCATGTTGATTTCTTCCCTGTTTTGTTTTTTTTAAAAAATGATTTTTGCGACCTAAAAGGCCATTTTATATAAGGAAGCAAAGTTTATTTCTTCCCTGTTTTCTAATAAAAACTCCATTATTTCTGGTGCATGTTATTGGTGGGAGGTGACATGTATTCCATATAATTAATCGAGGTGTACAAAAACTAGTCCGTATACCATAATCATAAAAAAAAACTCTATTATTTCTTTGGTCATTAACATTAGAAACGAAGGAAAAATACTTTCCAATTTAAGTTTTATTTTGGTTTTTCGAATTTTCAACATTAGGACTTCACTTAATATTTTAGAATTTTAAACTAAATTAGTTATATCTTTATATATGCCAACAAAGTTTTTGACAACAAAAATCAATATAATGTATTAAAATAAATGGTTAACATTTTGTTAATTTGATGAAATCCTTACCTAATATAAATAATTGTTACTAAAATAACAATGATAAATAAAAAATGCATTTGTAAATCATGTATATCATAATCATTCAATAACATTAATTATTAAAGCATCACCAAGTGATATGCTAAGGAAAATAGCATTAGAAGCAAGTTTATATCTAATTAATCACACACCAATGTCATAAATCTTCTAATTTAGAAAAGGAATAAATAAGCTTCAAAGAGAAATGTTGACCTACAACCTCCTTTGAAGGAATGGGATGCTAATGTTAGAAATTGATTTAAAAAGTAATATGAGATATAAATAATTTAAAGAATAATTATATGAATAATAAATTTTATTTATCTATGAAATAAATGATTAGTAAATATAAATATGAGTTTTTTCCTACAAAATATAAATTGTGGATCAATTTTTGTATTTGAAAAAATCTCAAATCATGATTTGAAATTCTCAAATTATGTTTTTTTTTGGAGAATTTGGAATTTCATCTCATGATATAAAATCACGAGATGAGCGCATATCCAAACGTTGATTTCATCTCATAATTTTATATCACAATATGAACTCAGCATGTCCAAAGGCCTGAGATTTATGCTTATTAGATTAGATAAAACGGAAAATGACCTAAAATACCCTTAAACTATCGAATTTGGTACAAAGTACCCTTCGTGAACCTTTTGGCTCTAAAATGTCCTTGACGTTAACCTATTGGCCCTGAAATACCCTTAATTTTAAGAGCAACATTTAAAAATAAAATTAAAATTTCATTTATTACGTGGCACAATTTTATTGGTATAATTTATAATTAACCTAGACTAAATAATTTATGAAAGTGGTATTTTTGTACCAAATTACATAGTTGTGATCCAATGTTTTTAAGCATTACCCTCCGGTACTGTTTTCCTATCTTATATACCAAAGAACATTAGATCACTACTATGTAAAATAATTCACCACTGTACTTTATAATTCATAAAAGGCTAATGCTTAAGAAAGTCATATTATCTTTACAAGAACGATCCATGTTAGATTGCGCTAAACTTGAATATTGCTTAATTAAGTAATGAAAGTACTACTAGAACACATTCTTATTTTTTGATAGTAATATCTTACATGAATTGCAAAATTCTATTGATATCTTCAGTTGATTCAATCAAAGGGATTATAGCATTACTCACTCAACCCTTCCCAATAATTTCTCTTTCTTAACACAAATAACACCCATCTCTCCTTCATGAGATTCCTGCGTTCCTTTCAACAGAGAGTTCAAACGAACAGCTCATTAGCAAGTGGAAACAAAGATAGACTATGCGCTCCGACTAAAGGACAAGGCCAAGCTATTGGCTACAAAAGTTTTGGACAAATCAGAACATGCATGGTCCAGAGAAGGGTAGTAAAGCAAAGAAAAAAGGACAAATCTCAGGAAGAAGATACAGGGAACATGAGGAAAGCAGAGCTAAAATTTACACCCAATTTCACAAAGAAAACCAAGGTTTGTATAACATGAACTAACATTGATATTCCAGTAGCTTAGAGAAAAAATACGATCGAATTTTATACCAAACAAAATTAGTCACAGATATATTGATATAAAAAAAAATTAGAAAACAGACAACCAGAGAGGCAGAGAAACAAGAGCTCATCCAAAAAAGATAGATAAGGTATTGTTAGTTTTAAAAGAGTCCCGTTGGTAAAATAAGAGCTGTGAGTAAATAAAATTCCTATCTGATAGGTTTGTCCTAGTTTTTAGGAAGTACTCTTATACGTGGGTTATTATCTAGTTTTTAGGAGAAAGCTTTGTAGGATAGTTCCTAATTTTTAGTTTAAGACTGCTGTGTTTTTTTTTTTGCTACATAAAGACTGTAATAGCAGCATTGAATGGAATCAGAAAAGAAGATTTTCTTTCCACGTTTATTGCCTCTCTTTCTCTATTATATTTTTGCTTCTTGAATTTGGTTTGCTATCAGTGGTATCAGAGCAAGGTTAGATCCAAAAAGGAAAAAAAACAGAAACAAATACTGCTAGTTAATAGCTTCAGAGAGCAATTTCGTTCAAGCAGATATTCCACGGTTTGATGGTCACTATGACCATTGGAGTATGCAGATGGAGAACTTCTTACGGTCAAAGGAGTATTGACCAATTGTCAAGGACGGAATCGTCGCTCCGGCGGAAGGCGAAGCCTTAACGAATGCTCAAAAGGCGGAGTTCGAAGCAAGAAAGTTGAAAGATTTGAAGGCAAAGAATTATCTCTTTCAAGTTATCGATCGTCCCATCCTAGAATAAACTTCTAAGGATATTTGGGATTCGATGAAGAAAAAATATCAAGGTACTGCTAGAGTGAAGCGTGCACAACTTCAAACCTTGAGAAAGGATTTTGAGACTTTGTAGATGAAGGAAGGACAGTCTGTAACGAGTTACTATGCTAAAACAATGGAGATAAGCAACAAAATGTGATTTCATGGTGAAAAGATGACCGATGTCACAATAGTGGAAAAGATATTGCGCTCCCTGACGCCGAAGTATGACTATGTCGTTTGCTCCATTGAGGAGTCAAAAGATATAGATGAGTTATCGCTTGACGAATTGCAAAGTTCCTTATTGGTACATGAGCAAAAGATGAACCGCAGTTCATCTTCCGAAGAGCAGGCTTTGAAGGCTGCTACTAATACTCGTTTCTCAAATTTTAGAGGAAGGGGTAGAAGTAGAGGAAGAGGAAGAGGAGATCGAGGATATAGAGATGAAGGCAGCAAAGACGGCAGTAGGAATTTCAGAGCCAATGATGACCACGGTAAAGGCAGAGGAAGGAATTTTGACAAATCCAAAGTAGAATGCCATCGATGTCATAAATTTGGTCATTATAAGTCTGAGTGTTATACTAGGCTGCCTAATGACAAGGATGAGAAGTCAAATTTTTCTGAAAGTAAAGAAGTTGAGACATTGTTGATGGCAGTCCAAGTAAAGAAGGAACCTAAACAAAATATTTGGTATTTGGATACGGGCTGCAGTAATCACATGTGTGGAAGTAAGTCTTCCTTTTCTTCTTTAAATGAAGACTTCCGTTCAACAATTAGTTTTGGTGATTCTTCCACTGTGAGTACAATTGGAAAGGGTGATATTAAGATTAGAACCAAGAATGGTTTTGAAGAAACGATCTCAAATGTGCTATATGTTCCTGCTTTGAAAAGCAATCTGCTAAGTGTTGGTCAATTGCAAGAAAAATGATATGTTATAAGTATTGAGAAAGGTACATGTGAGATTTATAATCCTACTAGAGGAGCTATTGTTGTTGTGAAAATAAGTTCAAACAGGTTGTTTCCGCTAAAGATAGAGAATATTCACCGTTGTTTGAAAGTAGAAGTAAGAGATCCATCATGGTTGTGGCATTTTAGATATGGTCACTTGGGTTTTGGCGGATTAAAAGTTCTCCAATAAAAAATATGGTGATAGGTCTTTCTGAAATTAAAATTCCATCCCAAGTTTGTGAGGAATATGTTGTTGGCAAACAACATCGTTCTCAATTTCCAAAAGGAAAGTCATGGAGAGCCAATGATGTTTTGGAGCTGATACATTCGGACATTTGTGGCCCAATCAAGCCAGCTTCTAATGGAGGTAAACAATACTTTATTACGTTTACTGATGATTTTTCCTGAAAAATGTGGGTTTATTTTTTACATAAAAAATCTAAGGCTTTTAAAGCATTTAAAAGCTTCAAGGTTCATATAGAAAATGAGACAGGAAAGAAAATCAAGACTCTTCGAACGGATCGTGATGGCGAGTATTGCTCTAAAGTTTTTGATGATTTTTGTGAAGCTGATGGCATTAGAAAAGAGCTTACAACAGCTTATACACCATAACAAAATGGTGTATCGGAGAGGAAAAATAGAACCATCCTCAATATGGTTCGGAGTTTGCTGGTAAAAGGAAGAGTGAAAAAGAGTTTTTGGCCAGAAGCGATAACTTGGAGCATTTCTTGAACAGAAGCCCTACATTTTCTGTTAAGAACACGACTCCAGAGGAGGCGTGGAGTGGAAGAAGGCCCGTTGTAGATCACTTTCGAATTTTTTGGTGCATTGCATATGCACATGTCCCAGATAAGAAAAGGAAGAAGCTCGATGATAAAAGTGAAAAATATGTATTTCTTGGTGTTAGTGAAACATCCAAGGCATATAAATTATTTAATCCACAAACGGAAAAGATTGTGATCAGCCGAGATGTTATTTTTTATGAAGAAACTACTTGGGATTGGGATATGCAGCAGCCTACCCCAGTCCTATTTGAGAATTAAATCGAAGAACCGGCCTTAATACCCAGAAATTCAGAAGATTATGCTCCTACAACCGCTGAAATTTCTCCAATAGTAGCTGAAATTACGCCAACACCAGGTGGAAATTTTCCAACAACTTTGGAAGAAACTGATTCAGCAGCTCAGTCACTTCGACATACTCGAAAAAGGCATGCATGGATGTCGGACTATGAGGTAACAGGAATTGAGGTAAATGATGATGCAATTACTCATTTTGTATTGTTTGCGGACTGCGACCCTACAGTTTTTGAGAGTGCTGTTAGAGAAGAAAAATGGAGAAAGGCGATGGGTGCTGAAATTGAAGCTATAGAAAGGAACGATACTTGGGAGCTTATTGATCTTCCTGAAAAGCAGAAAACCATTGGCGTCAAGTGGGTCTACAAGACGAAACTAAAGGAAAATGGTGAAATTGACAAATATAAAGCGCGATTGGTGGCTAAGGGATACAAGCAGGAGTACGGTGTGGACTACACTGAAGTCTTTGCTCCAGTTTCAAGGCACGACACCATCAAAATGGTAATTGCATTGGCGGCGCAAAATTCATGGCTTATCTTCCAGTCGGATGTCAAATCAGCTTTCCTACATGGATATTTGGAGGAAGAGGTATTTATCGAACAACCTCCTGGTTATGTTAAGGTTGGAAATGAGCATAAAGTTTATCGCTTAAAAGAGGTCCGTTATGGACTAAAACAAGCCCCCCGAGCTTGGTATAGTGGCATTGAAGCTTATTTTCTGAAAATGGATTTTCAAAAGTGTCCATATGAGCATACATTTTTTGTGAAGATTGGGATGATGCGAAAATGCTTATTGTATGCTTATATGTTGATAATCTTATATTTACTGGGAACTATAGTGCCATGTTTGCTAAATTCAAGAGGTCTATGATGGATGAGTTCGAGATGTCCGATCTTGGTAATATGCATATTACCTTCTTGGATTAGAAGTGGTGCAATCTGATGATGGGATATTTATTTTCAAAAAGAAGTATGTGCGAGAAATTTTAGACAGGTTCAAGATGCTGAACTGCAATCCCACCAACACACCGGTTGAGTTTGGCTTAAAACTAAACAAAGCTGGGAGAGGAACGAAGGTGGATAGCACACTTTACAAACAAATTATGGGCAGCTTAATGTACCTAACTGCCCCAAGACCCGACATTATGTATGCAATAAGTCTTGTAAGTAGATATATGGATAGTCCAACGGAGATGCATTTGTTCGCTGCGAAGAAAATTCTTCCCTACTTACAAGGAACGAAAGATTTTGACATTTTCTACCAGAAAGAAGAAAAGTCAGAATTGATTGGCTTTACGGACAGCGACTATACGGGAGATCAAGACGACAGAAAGAGCACTTCCGGTTATGTTTTTAAGCTAGGCACATGGGTTGTTTCGTGGTCTTCCAGGAAGCAAAAAATTGTCACTTTATCGAGTACTGAAACGGAATTTGTTGTTGTTACAGCTTGAGCTTGTCAAGCTGTTTGGTTAAGAAGAATTTTTGAAGAACTACAATTCAAACAAGAAAGAGCAACTACAATTTTCTGCGACAACAACTCTGCCATCAAGCTATCAAAAAATCATGTTCTACATGGAAGGAGCAAGCACATTGACGTGAAGTATTATTTTCTGCGAGATCTCAACGACATAGGAACAATAGAGTTGGAATATTGCCGAAGTGAAGACCAACTGACAGATATCTTTACCAAACCTCTCAGGTTGTTTCCTTTCAAAAATTTGTGGAGGTTGATTGTAATTGGCACTATGGCAGAGTTCAAGAAGTTGAAGTAAAGCTGAAGCATGAGAGCTTTCAGTTTAAGGGAGGGTGTTAGTTTTAAAAGAGTCCTGTTAGTAAAATAAGAGTTGTGAGTAAATAAAATTCCTATCTGATAGGTTTGTCCTAGTCTTTAGGAAGTACTCTTATACGTGGGTTGTTATCTAGTTTTTAGGAGAAAGCTTTGTAGGGTAGTTCTTAATTTTTAGTTTAAGACTGCTGTGTTTTTTTTGCTACATAAAGACTGCAGTAGCAGCATTGAATGGAATCAGAAAAGAAGATTTTCTTTCCACGTTTACTACCTCTCTTCTCTATTCTATTTTTGCTTCTTGAATCTGGTTTGCTATCAAAGACCAAAAAAGAAACCCGACAGATACCGCAACTAGAAGAGAGAAATCAGAAAAACAACAAAGAGAGTTGAAGCAAGACAAGAGATTGTTGGGGAGGAAGCGAAGGAAAAGATGGGTGAATTTGGTCACTCAACATTTAGTAAATCCGAAAAGTACCTTCTCCCTCCTCCAAACTCACACTTCTTATATAGTTAATGCCAAAATAAAAGACTAAGCATGCGAACCTTATGATACAAATATTAATCTCATTATCCTTTCATATGCAAAAGTAAATAGAACAGTAAGTACATACATATTCTCTCAAATGTGAGTTTAGATCAAAATCTAGACCTGTATTATCACAAGCAAACGAGACGAATAAATTTGATTTTATACTTGGCACAAGGAAAAATTGCATATGGATTTTATACAAACATATAGGAGTAATAATAATTATATAGCAGTAGTTTTAGTTTTCATCTACATAGCAATAGTATTTTTTCAAAAATAGCAAATGCATTATAGATAATAAAAATAAAAATAAAAACGAAAAAAAAAGACCCCTAATATATCCCGAGTTCTTCTCCCATAATTTTCTCAAATTTAGTTATTATTCTCTCCCATAAACAAAAGGATTTTAACCAAAAATAAACCTCTGTTCCAATAAACAAAAGGTTTTTTTAACCAAAAATAAACATATGTACCTCCATAATCAGAAGGTTTACCCAATAATGAATCACTTCTGCTACAACAGAATGGACGACGGGACGCATCAGGTAAGTTCCATAACTATATTTGGTGTTGTATATTCTGTTGTCGCTATCGTATAAACTATTTGGTTGGATTTTTTTTTCCGAAATTTGGTGTGTATTAACTATTTTGGTTGGTTTTTGATAGTGTAGTTGTAGTGAATTGTAGTTATGTTTTCGGGTAGAAGTAGTAGCTGTATTGAGAACAAAATTGGTACAAGTACTGAAGTAAATGATGTTGTATATTAGCTTGATATTTTTTAACCAATATAATTATTAAATTAGGTTTATCAAATATGTTTTTACTGACACCAACTTTATATATTTTTTATTCAATATATTTTGAATTCGATTGGATGTATTTCTTGGTACATATTTAGACAATGATTGATAGTTTTTAAATCTTTTGTAAACACCATATTTGAGATGTAATTAATACCAATATTCTTTAATTTTCTGGTATATATTGTTGCAGAATTTGGTAAATTTTGGTACACGTAATGACATAGCTGATGGTGTTATTAACTTGTTATTTTTGAACCAAAAGCTATTGCGTAATTAAGTTTTCCAAGTAAATTATAGACCAACATTCTATATGCATGTGGTATATTCTGATTTCATAGTTGGTACATATTTGAAATGTAATTAATATGAACATTCTTTAATTTTCTGGTATATATTGTTGCAGTAATTGATAAATTTTGGTACACGTAATGACATAATTGATGGTGTTATTAACTTGTTATTTTTGAACTAATAGCTATTGCGTAATTAGGTTTAAGTATATTAAAGACCAACATTCTATATGCATGTGGTTTATTCTAATTTCATAGTTGATGTATTTTTTGGTACATATTTTGAATAAATGTTAGTTTAGGGTCATTCATAAACACCATTTTTTAGTGAAACACAGTAACATTATGTTTTAATTTGAAAATGTTAAAATCACTAAATTTTAAGCAAAATTTCATTGACTAACAATAAGTTGTAATCTAATACAGGTAGGCACGTTGATTACAATATTGAAGGAATTATATATGATGCAAACCCCAAATATGACGGCTTACTAACAACTATTGCTTCTCAATTGGGTGTTGACACAAATGTATTTGATTTAGAACTCAAATATATCGTGAGTGGTCCATCACCGTCAATGAAGATTCATAACGATATGGATGTCCAAGTCTATTTATATATTTTTATTCAATATATTTTGAATTCGATTGGATGTATTTCTTGGTACATATTTAGACAATGATTGATAGTTTTTAAATCTTTTGTAAACATCATATTTGAAATGTAATTAATACCAATATTCTTTAATATTCTGGTATATATTGTTGCAGAATTTGGACGTAATTGATGGTGTTATTAACTTGTTATTTTTGAACCAAAATCTATTTCGTAATTAGGTTTTCCAAGTAAATTAAAGACCAACATTCTATATGCATGTGGTATATTCTGATTTCATAATTGGTACATATTTGAAATGTAATTAATATGAACATTCTTTAATTTTCTGGTATATATTGTTGCAGTAATTGATAAATTTTGGAACACGTAATGATGTAATTGATGGTGTTATTAACTTGTTATTTTTGAACCAATAGCTATTGCGTAATTAGGTTTAAGTATATTCAAGACCAACATTCGATATGCATATGGTTTATTCTAATTTCATAGTTGGTGTATTTTTTGGTACATATTTTGAATAATTGTTAGTTTAGGGTCATTCATAAACACCATTTTTTAGTGAATCTACACAGTAACATTATGTTTTAATTTGAAAATGTCAAAATCACTATATTTTAAGCAAAATTTCATTGATTAACAATAAGTTGTAATCTAATACAGGTAGATACGTTGATTACAATATTGAAGGAATTATATATGATGCAAACACCAAATATGACGGTTTATTAACAACTATTTCTTCCCAATTGAGTGTTGACACAACTATATTTGATTTAGAACTCAAATATATCGTGAGTGGTCCATCACCGCCAATGAAGATTCATAACGATATGGGTGTCCAAGTCTATTTAGACCAAAAAAAATACAATCCGAATTTTTTCTAGATAAATCGATAATTCCTATAAGGCTAATTGTTGGTAGAATAAAAAATTTACTTTTACATTGATGGTTTAAAAAAGGAATAAAATAAATAAAAATATTAAAAGGCAAAATTATCTTAAATAGTAAGAGATAACAACGTGTATAAGGAGGTAATATAAAAAGTCTGATTGTTGGTACATAAAAAATATTTACTTTTACACAGATGGTTTAAAAAAGGAATAAATATAAATTATAAAAGGCACAGTTATCAAAAGAAGAGATAAACGTGTAATAATAGGAGAGATAAAATACATTATGTTTTCTTGATGAAAATACAATTCTAATTTTTTTGAGATAATAAATCATATAAACTTACCTTTTTATATACCAAATTAATATAAGTAAATGGATTTGTATAGTCTGAAAAATATGGTCATGTATTAAATATAAATTTTAAGCAATCAAAAATGTGATTTTCGTAATATTAGAGTAATAATAAAAAGTGATTGACTCATTCATAGACAACAAATGGAGAAACACTTCTACCAAAACTAAACTACGTAGAAAGTAACAACAATTAATGCTATTCAGAGAATATAAGGTAAAGTACATGAATAGGTTTCTTTACCCTTACATAGATTAAATAAAAAAGGCTGAGAGATAAAACTAAAATTGAAAAAATAAGATAGCGTGTGATAATTAAACTATAGTTAGGAAGTTAAAAAGTAAAGAAAATTAATACCATAATTATCATCCCCATAAAGTAGGCACATAACCCCAAAAAGAAGGAAAAAATTAGTACTAAATTAATTCGAAAAAATCCGTTTTTTGTCATGTTTGTAATTAAAAATCTAAGTTTATAAATAAAAAGGAGTATGTGCATATATTGTTAATTAAAGTCTTAAAGTGTATATTCTTGTAATTTTTCCTTTTTACAAATAAAAGAAAAACATAAAAGCAGCAATGAGTTTACCTTGTATTCCCCATGTGAGAGCATCCTTTATTCTTAGTTTTTAGGCCTTTCAAGAAAATAAAGTCCTTTTTCCTACAATAAAATGTGGAGGAAAGGAATCGAGCCCATTGTGTTCTTCAACTTTAGGACTTAAGATGGTCAGACAAAAAAAAACCACAACAATTTTGCAATTTTTGGGAAGGACTTCACTGGGAACTTAATTATGACAATGCTGCATTCATTGATGTGAAACATGAATGCAGTAAGTAGGAAACTCCCTTAACAAGAAGAGGGTGCTGGTAGTGAACTAACAGGCATGGACCACAACCAAGAAATCTTTTATATAAATGAGAAACACACTGCAGAAGATACCGCTTCTCATGAAAATCTAACATAAATTAATTAGATGAGGAGGAAAATCTGGTGTGCTTAAGCTCAACTTCCAGATTAAGACTAGAAAACGTGGAAAGAATAATTTGATAGTATCACCATCAAAAAGTTTTCTTAAAAACCCATTTCAGCAAGACACTAATCAAGGAAAGCCAGTGGGAAGCAAACAGCTTTAATCTTTCTCAGAGGTCAACAAAAATAACTTTATGGGATTATGCATACCTCAAACTGCATACCATGCTGGAAAATGGTGCTCTAAAAATTTATAAACTAAGTTATTTGGAGAAAGCAAACCTCAATGCCACAAAAGGTTGTTTATTGATGCTGAGGAATTCAATATCCAGTTTAGTATACAACTGGTTTACAAAAAGTGGAGAACTCATTGGTCACAAATAACACCCAGTCACCTTGTTAGCAGGAACCTAATTGGTGCCAAATTGACTAGGAACAGACACCAGACTTTCATCTACACAAGATTATTTTCTCTCCCGAAAAAGGTTCTATTTCCATCGCTCCAAAGTCCAAAGTAAAGGAACGACATAAAGGCCAGCTAAATCATACATTTT
This sequence comes from Solanum appendiculatum, assembly GCA_018342035.1. Taxonomy (NCBI): domain Eukaryota; kingdom Viridiplantae; phylum Streptophyta; class Magnoliopsida; order Solanales; family Solanaceae; genus Solanum; species Solanum appendiculatum. The sequence continues at coordinate 141,877 of JAGDQO010001168.1, forward strand.
CAGCACCGTCCACCACAGCTATTAGGACCTGGGATGCAATAATAGGTCATTCAGAATCATTACAGTTTCAGAAATTTGCTCCATTTTGATGAGGTAAATAAACCTGCTACTCACGTTTTGGGAATGCCACTGCTGGGATTTTCCTTTCAGCTGCTGAGTTCAACTACAGTGCCTGGATCGTGCCAAACGGGAATGGCATTGGTGGCACGTGTCTTATCTATTGCAATTTCAGAGTACATAAATGCCACAATTTGCAACTTCCTCTAACTCACTCTTTAAAACATCAGCATCAATGTAGAGGTGTTTATGTGAATACATTTGCAGCAAGCTGACTGGAAGATGAAGAAAAACAAATAACATTCTATTACAAGGTAACAGCTTGTTCATGAAGTGCACTTTCTCCCGCTCCATGACCTGTTTAATGCCAAAAAAGTCAACGACATCACATTATACTACCACGAGTAAGATAAATACATGGGCCATGAAAAAAGGAAGCAGCTTTCTTTCAATGTTACAACATATAAAACTACAAGAAAAAAAACTTTTAACGAAGGGAAATTGAGTCACTTGAAGTCCAAATCTGATCGATATCAATCAATTAAGACTGAAAAAATGTAGTTGTCACCCGTCGCGAAAAGCCCTGCTTTTGCTTCAGTAATTGTTAATGTTATCCAGTCATTATAAACATTTTGATGGCTGTTTCCTTTTACTAATTGTGTGAACTTTCAATGACCACACATCTAAGGGTAAAATTTCTCTTCCCTAATGTCCATTTAGACATTTGATCATCCTGGTTGATATAGAGTTTGAATACACATTTCTCCTTGTTAATATGAAATTCTAACAAAAAGGGAGTCCCAATTTATGTGATGTAGTTTGGCTTGACACGGAGTTCAAGCAAAAAAAAGATTTTTGAAACTTGTAGTCTAAAATAAGTCATTGATAAAATGTGGCTATAAATCATTTCATTAAGGATAAAATAGGCATTTTAAAGTTAAATTGTTACTAAATATAGAAATGTGTTATTCTTTCTAGAACCGACTAAAAAGGAAAGTCAGTCATATAAATTGGGACAGAGGGAGTATACTATAGATTAAAATATTGGAATATTTTTACTGATACAAAAAACTTTGGAATAATTACACCAATAAACCAAATGTAGCTTAAAGAAACTTTTTACGCTATAGATGCACATTAATACACCAACTAGAAATATAAATTTAGCTTAAATATGCTTTACACTAACAAAGATTTCTTCACAAAAGAATCAAACACCAAAATAGGAAGGTTCACTTCACGTGACAGCAGTAGTAGCATTTCACTTCATCTTCTGGTAACCATCAGCAATTCAGTAATCAACCATAAAAGCAACAAAAGAAGTACCACCGAGAGAAGAATACCATAACAGCCATAAGCACCCATACCCAAAAAGGAGCAGCAACAGCATAAAAATAAAATCAAAAGCAGCACTACTTGACAGCAGAATATCACACATCAGAAAAAGAGCAGTAATAGCATCTAAAACCAAAAAAGCATGGCTGCCCATAAAACAGAAAAATCCACAACATATCATTTTTGCTGACATGAAAATTTACTCATTGAAAGCTTCAAAAGATCAATGATAGAAAAAAAGGGGCCAAATTCAGCATTAACCGTCTCATCATGATAATACAAGAACAAGCAAAAAGGTGTAAAACGAACTAACACTGAGCTAGAAGTATCCTATAAATATGACATGGCTCAATAATAAAGAAAGGATACAGATAAGATGATTGCAAATGTTCTCAATCTGGTAGAGATACAAAACACGCAACACATGGTTAACTGAACTTATGTAAAGCAAGCAAGCAACCATCTTCTCTTTTCTGAACTGTAGTCCAAAGATCAACAACCTTCAGATTCATCTCTTTGCACAGCTCTATACAAACCTCTGAATACTGTCAACAGAACGCATTTGTTCGGATCATTCACTGCTATATGAACTGTTTGTCTAAGAGATGAAACACTTGTCTCAGTAATAAAAAAGGAAATGCAATTTAGTGACAAGGAAATTTGGAAACAAATACATCAAAAAAATAAAAAACTTGACGCAGATGATAGGCATTGAGTTACCTTGTATTTTCATGAATTTAGCCTAATCAGCTGGTGGGCAACTGAGAAGACAATGTGATTATTCTCTGCACACCACCCCAAAACGAAAAAGGAAGGTCAAAGACAAATTGACATACAACAAACAAGTTTGTTTATCTATGTGAAAGCCAAAGCAAGTAATTGATTCAAGTCCAAGGTTTTTGGATCATTATGTATCAAACAAATCCAAGGTTTTGGATCATTATGTATCTTTCCAAATCATAATGTATCTTAATGTCTACATGGAATCTCGAGCCAGCTATAAAAATTCCAGCTTGTCATAACCATATATTTTCAAACTAGGGTAGAGGGTCAAATGCCCCTAAACTTCGCGAAATGGTCTATGCATGATGATGGACAGCTCATAGATCATGAATTAATAGTGAATAATTGTATATATTAATGTAACTATATAGTGTTGTATATAAGTGTAATCATAGAGATTTGTTGTAGTAATTAAAGAGAATAAATATTGTGATAGAAAAGCAGATTTGGAGGAATGATGTAACAGATTTACAGGGATAGAACAGTTGATCTTTAGAGATATAATTTGTACACTTTCTATTTAATTGCAAGATTCTCAATTTGAGAGGCATTCAGCAGAAATTTGACATGGTATTAGAGCTTTCTCTTGGCTGTCTTGTTTCATAGAATCCATTATGGTTCGTTTAAAAAAAAAATGAAAATCTTGGTTTTGTTGATTGTTCATCGACAATCAGTCCTTAACACCTAAAACTTTTGGCCTTGGTCATTCTAGTTGTTTTCTTGAGTTATAGTATTTCTAGTTTTCATAGCTATAATTTGGTTGTGATGTTTGCATAGCTATTCAAGAGCATGAATTCACATCACTTTTGGTTGTTCAGTGTTTGTTTCACCGGAAAATTATTCTTCCTGGAGATTTCAATTTCAGTTATTTGTCACTGAAAAAGAACTATGGGGCCATACAGATGGAAGTGATCCTGCTCCAACTGATCTTACAAAGTTAAGTGAATGGAAAATTAAAGATGCTCGGGTATAGATCAGTTTCTAGTAGAAAAATTGATGCTTCTTGATACACCAACATCAATTTGAGGGGATGTTAGCAACTTAGCATGATGGACAGTTCATAGATCATGAATTAATAGTGATTAATTGTATATATTAATGTAACTATATAGTGTTGTATATAAGTGTAATCATAGAGATTTATTGTAGTAATCAAAGAGAATAAATATTGTGATAGAACAGCAAATTTGGAGGGATAATATAGCAGATTTAGAGGGATAAAATGGCTGATCTTTAGGGATAGGAATAACGGATCTTTAGGGATGTAATTTTTCTACTCTCTATTTAATGGCAAGACTCTCAATTTGAGAGCCATTCAACAAAATTTGACAATGCACTCTGTTAATAGTTGGAGTCAACCACGCTCTTGATGTTATAAACTAACACACATTTGGCCTTATTTTCCAATCCAACAAACAGAATCATTAAGAAAATAATAAAATCCATAAAACTAAAATGAAAATAAAAAATTAAATAAGAAAAGAAAGAAAAAAAAGAATGCCTAGGTGTGGGAAGAAGACTAGGTATTTTGATCCGGAACTATTTTTATTTTGTCCATGACAAAAATTATTGCCGTTTCACCATAACATTAAAAAAAAGTTTATGACTATTACAAATCCAGGGGTTAAAGTTTAGTGACCACACATGAATTTAACATGTTAATATAACTCATAACTCATCTGCCAGTGGAGCATTTAAATTAAATAAAAAAGGAAGAGAAAATTACAGAATGTACCTGAATTCAGTAGGCCCCACAGTTATTTCGTCAGATATTTGCTTATACTTGATCGAAGTTGGATATTCACCGTCAGGTGATGGTGCATACAGTAAGATGTCCAGCAACAAATCTGAAAAGACCTGTTGATTTTCACTTAGTCGCCATAGACTATTAATGGCTTAATTTCCTCAGAAATATTCCGGATAATACATTCTGTGAGCAATAACATCACCTTGGCCAACAACAGCATTCTATTACACTCACAAGAAAAACTCTTCTTTCTCAATGGCCAGCAAACCATCCTCAATGTTTTCCACGGCAACATTCAAGTGATCTTAGGCATCTGTCTCCCACAAGCAGCTCTTGCCTCTAGATACTGCTTCTGGCTTTCTGTCAAATTGTGGCCTCCAACAATGAGTTTGTAAAGCACATACCATCCAGAGGATTCATTATTTACTGACAAACGTATGCCAACTCTTTCATCCGAGAATAACATTTCTTTTTTCTGTTGCCTCTGAACTCGTAGAGCTTTGCTGCAATTCAGAATCAGGAAAAAAATAAATGTGACAAAACTGAAAATGACGAAAATAAGATAAGGAGACTCCTCTTTTCAAAAAAGAAAAACAAAAAAACAAATCAAACTAATTAAGCATTCAATATACCCTCTATAAGATTTACATTTTGTTCAGTATCTAGTCTTCTTCCCAGTGACAGAATTGATCCACTAACTTGTGTTAACCTATTTGGGTGCCTATGTAGTTTATCCAAAAATCTGAACATAAATAATCAGGAGAACACACATATCCAGGATTACCTAAAGGTTGTCAACTGCGCATAGCATACAATCACTTCACAAATTAGACATGACCAGTACATAGGAGCCGCTTATCATATTCCTGAAAAAGGAATAACAAATAGGATTATGTACACCTGAGAACCTCCAGGTCAATAGATCATAAGAGAATAATATACTAACTAGAAACCGTACGCAAAAAAATAGAGTTAAGAAATACAGAGAGCCGGTGGCTTACGACAAATTACAAATGGAATTCTGAGTGTACACAAGCTACAATGTGCAGGTCCATACAAAAGTCCATATTCTGTTGATACACATGGACCAGGGAAGGAAGCCCAACAATATCAGAGAGATCACACCCAGCCTCTAGCTTGTGTTCATCATAAATCTTCTTTTCTTAAGAAGCAAATCATGTATGAAACGAGCTTCGTGCCACTTATTTTCTTCACCTAGTATACAAATCAACAATTTAAGATTACGGCCACAAGGGACATATTTATTGGCAAGCATATCGTGACATATCTTCAGTGCATGAACTCTCCAATTATTAGCACAAAGAGAACTGAGAAGACTTTCATATGATGCCTTAGAAGGGACCAATCCTTTTTTGAGCATAGTGTATGAGAGTGATAGAGCATCCATGAGTCTTCCATGCTTGCATAGACCTCTAATTAAAGTGTTGTAGACAATGTTATCTGGAGGACAACCCTGTGCATTCATTCGGTTGAAAAGACTAACAGCACAATCAATTTCACCACTTCGGAAATGCCCATCAATTAGAATAGTAAAAGTAACTTGATTTGGTTGGACGCCTTCATTTTGCATCAAATGAAGGTGCTTGTATGCATCTTCCATACTCTCTGCCCAGCAAAACCCAGAAATTATGCCATTATATAAGTACAAATTTGGCATTAGGGGAGTGTTCTTCACTTTATTTATCAGCCAAAGTGCAAGAAATTTTATTTGTTCCTGAGAGCTAACTGAGATTTTCAAACATTTTTCCTTAGGCAACATAGCACTCTGATGAAGTAGACGGAACAACTTTTCCTTAGATTCTTCATCCCGTCTCTGTGGAACAAGCCCTTTCCCATCAACTGACCTAATATTTCTAGAAACGCCACAGACCAAAGTAATATAAGTTACCAAGTCTCGCTCAATCTCACTTCTTTCCATCAAATCAACCAACTTAAATGCGAATTCAAACTCTCTCTTCCTTAAGAATTGTTTTATAAGAGAAGTATAAAGAACAGTATTTGGCATGAAACCCTCTTCTATCATTCGATCGAGGTATACACAACCCTCCTCTATCATGTTTTTCTTAACTAACCCATTTATAAGAGCAGTATAAGCATAGTGGCTTGGTTGAACTCCATATTTCAACATTTTATCGAAGAGCTCATTGGCCTGAATAGCTCGCCCATTTCTTGATAGAGCATTAATCATTGTCACAAACAAAGTTTCATCAGGATCAATTCCAGCCTCGAGCATTCTCCGGAAAACTACAAGGGCCTCGTCTATTCTCTTTTTTCTACCCAAACACCCAATGATGGAGTCATATATAGCAACACTAGGCTTCAATCCACTCTCCTCCATTTGGTCCAGAACTTCTAATGCTGATTGTATGTCGCCCTGTTTACCGTATTCATTTACCATAATCAAGAATGTTGCTTGATTTGGAACTTGACCTTGATCTTGCATAACTTCAACAAGGAACTTGGCATCCTCATGTAGTCCTTTTTGGTAAAGGCACTTGATCATGGAATTATAAGCTGACAGTGAAGGCTGAAGAGAAAGGCTTGACATCTTATCCATGCAAAGCAGAGCGCAATCAAGTTCTCCTCCTAGACACAAAGCAATCATGTATATATTGAAAGCAACACTAGCCAGAGGTAAGTTTCTTGCCGCAATTTCTCCCAAGAGACAATCAATATCAAGCATGATATCTGTAGTAACTTTACGACTGGTAGGGCTAGGAATGTAAGAGAGGTCAATACCACAACCGTTCTTGGCAATAGCCCGCAAAAATGTGCATGCTAGACTAATCTCAGACCCTCTTGGATGATTGCTGATCAAGGTAAAAAACAGAACATGGTCAGGAACCAATCCAGTGTACAACATCTTCCTGTATAAGTTATCTACTTCCGCTAACCGATTCTCTTTATAAAGTGCAGAGATTAAAGCAGTATAAGAGTGAACACTGGGAGGAACATTGTAATGATTAATGTCATCCAATAGCGTCAATGCAAAATCAACTTTATGGTCCTTGCAATACTTGGCAATCATGATTTGGTAACTTACCGCATCAGGTTCTAATCCAAATTCAACCATCTGCTGATTCAGCACCCAACCCTTGTCGAACATGCCCAAGTTTATAAACCCATTTATCAGCGTGTTGTAAGTATACTTATCCGGTTCACAGCCCAACTTACGCATTCTAAGAAATAACATCATAGCCGTTTTCATTTTCTGGGTCTTGGAATAACCGTTGATGAGAGTCGTGTACATGACTTTATCCAAAACAAAACCATAAGACTCCATATCCATGCTCAACAATTGCGCTTCCTCAACTCTACCTCTCTTAGACAACGAAAGAACCAATGTTTTAAACAAATGAACTGTGGGCGGTACCTCTCTATCACACATTTCGTCGAACACATAGAGAGCTTCATCTAAGTACCCGCGGAAGCACAAACCATCCACTAACTTATTGTAACAACTGAAAGCCAGTAATACCTCTGAATTAATAGCTTCAACAAAAACATCAAATCCATCCAAGATTCTATCTTGACCACAAAATCCCTTAATAAGCTCATTACACGTACTACGGCAGGGCATCAACTTCATATCCACAAGTTTATCAAAAAGCAACTTAGCTTCCTCCAGTTTTCCCAAATTACAATAACAAATCGCCATGGAATTCAATACAGAATGGTTCGGCTCAATACCTCTGTTCAAAATGCAATCTACATAGAGAGCCTCAGCCTTCAGGGTTTCTCCAGATGTCACAAGTTGCCGAATGAGAAAAGCATAGCTAGTTGCATCAGGCTCAACTCCACGAGAAATGGAAAATTCAACAGCAGAGATAGCTTCAGAAACTGATGAGGAATGCTTGATGATTCTCCGAATTACTTTCTGAGCTGAATCGAACAACCCACGAACTATTAAATTCTCTGCAAGTGAAAAACACAAGGTCTTGTGATTAATTGGGGAAGTGTGAACAAATGATGTTGCTTCCGAAGGTAAAGGGGAAGTAGTTAAAGGTCTCTTTGTTCTTGAGAGATGGAAGCACAAGCGAGTGTGCAGTCCAAGTTTATGCTTGGTCATTCTAGAATGGAGAATGGCGTTGTTATGAACTGAGAGGACCACCGGCGGCAGGTCCTTATGAATATGTTTTTGAGCATATGACGGTAGAGAGAGAGAGAGCTAACAGCGTCTTCAATTTCAGTCTTCTTCTTTTTTTTGTCTGTGGCCTGCGAGGCAGCAAATGGTTCAAACCATCGGCCTCTGCACAAATGCCTTATTTTAGGTCATTCTTTAAATCAATTGGTTAAATTTGTAAGCTAAAAGAAAAAAATTACTCCATTCAGCAACTACTTTTTAAAGGTAAAATCAATTCTTTTTCCTCTCTCCTCATAAAATCTCTCTATTTTAATTCGTAAATTTCTCAAATTAATTCACAAAAATCTCTACAATATCCATATCTTGGGTAACCATATGAAATTTTATAAGAAAAAACAATTTTTTTTCATAAAAATACTAGGTTTCTAAAAAAAATTTAAAAAATTATCAAAAATCAAGCTAGTGATTCCGATTTTGAAGATTTCACATCCAAAATTTCAAGTTTAGCTCATGCAAAATCTTCTCAGACCTAAAATCAAAATAAAATGAGAGAAAATTGAACAAATTATTGTTCATAATCATGACATTGAAGTTTAAATCGCAAAAGAGAGTTTTGAATTTTTTTTCTAGGAAATTTCATTTTGAAATTTATTTATTGTCTATCATCTATCAATTGAATAATGATGTTTATATCTCTGTAGATTGTTTGTATATTCAACAATTTTGTTGATTTTGAATTTTTAAATATCACATGGCTTGATATACTTTTACTTATTGAAATTCCATCCATTAATCATCGACATAATTGTTGACAAATATGATGATGAATACTCAATAATTTATGATACACGCGGATGAATTTGAATGTAATACATGTATTCAAATAATAGTGATTGTGTTTCTTAGTTAACATTGCATATACCATGTTACAATTGTATTTATAAAATAAATGAATATTAATTTTTATATTTTGAGACATATGGTGTCTGTTAAAAATTTATAACGTGCTTTTAGTGTATATCAAATACTCCTTTAGTTTTAAAATACTCATCACAATTTCTTTTTTGAGAGTCAAACTATATGAACTTTGACCAATAGTTTAATATATATTTTTTCATCATATTGATATGAGAAAATTTGCAAGTTATAGTACTGTTCATATAGTTTTTGAATATCTAAATTTTAATTTTAAAATTGAATTAATTTAATCTAATTTAGATATGAAAATTAGTCAAATTAACTCTTTGAGAAGCAAAATGTGAGAGCTATTTTGAAATAGAGGAGTACACTACACCTAATGTATATAGAACAGGCGAATACACCCCAAATGATGGTTAACGTTTTTAGAATTGAAACAAACCAATAGAGTATTTTAAAAACCAAACAAAATATGTTTTGATAAGCAACAATAAATAAATATTGAAAAACCACGTAAGGCTCCAAGGATTTTCTGTTTTAACAGGTTTATTAGATATTCTTCAATAACATTGACAGAATGAATTGTAATTCTTTTTTTGTTTCTTCTTAGATTTTAAAGCATTTGAGCAAGCATATGAAAATAGGATATAGCAAACTATCAACTTATTGAAACAAATTTTATTATTCTAAACTTCATTATTTTTATCTAAAATTTATTAATCAATTGCTTATACAACTATGTTAACCATTCTTGTAATAATTGCTTCAGCATACGAATGTTTTTCGACATCAAAATTGATAAACTTTTACCTAAAATTAACAATTGAGAAAAATTATTCAAATAAATCAATTATAAAAATATTATCTCCATATTCTGCATCTAAAAAAAATTAGAAAAATAAATTTCATTTATATATATATATATGTAATTTTTCATTTGTTTAGATTTTAAGCATCTGACAAATGTTTCGCTTTAGACCTTCAGCCCCGACATCACCCTCTTGTGAAATTACTCGTCATATAAGTATTGAATTGAGACACTAAAGTTCAGAAATGATGCAATCTTTCAACTTTAACATTAGGACTCATTTGATGCGAGGGATACTGGATAGATTATTTTCGAGATTAATTTTAGAAAGAACTTACTCCATATTTGATTGAAATAAAATTACGGAACAAGTTATCTCCAAATTACAATATTATTTTTATCTCACATTGAGAATGAAATAACAGCCTAACTAGTTCCGAAATAACTTACCCCCAAACTAAACGAGCCAATCATTAGGATAATGCTATCTTTAGATCATGCAAACTCACGCTTCAAAACCTTTAAAATGACTATGTTTTCACAAATTCACTGTCGTGGGAACTTTATTAATTTTAGTGCTAGCCGTAGTGACCGTATGTTGGTGGTTAAGAAGTTGGTCATTAACTTTAACGACAGTGAATAAAAAATTGAACAAAAATAAGCATTGAAAAAAAGGTTTCTAGCCCAAAACTCCTCAGAACAACCAAAAAAAAAATTGCAAATACATGTTCTATGAGGGAAAAAAAAAAAAGAACTACGCTCAACTTCATGCTTGATCTCCGTTACTCTTGTTGAAGGACTCCCAAGGAGATGCTGAAAAGTCATTATCCATATTATCTGTTCTTTATTACATTGGTAGTAGAAATTTTTTAAATTTTGCTCCCAAAATGTTCTTCAATGTCTGGTCACAGTTATAATCATCATATTGGGTTTGTACTCAGCACGGGCCTTAGACAATCTAGTCTAGACACAGTTTCCATAATTTCACTGGCAGACATATCTAGAGCTTAGTCAGAGCTGAATAACTTATAATGTATCCGTTAAGAGGAAATTTCTGAGGAAGTGTAGATACCTATACATGAAGCCTGCAGGTACTAACCCAAGTGGACAAATATGTGTGTGTTTAGTGTTCACAATTATTACCTATTCAATGATCAGTTGTCGATTGCACATTAGAATCATTAGCTGCCTTATGTCCACAATTGCTGCCTGCATGAATACAGCTCTATACACAAGAGGGTAGAGGGATGGTAAGTAAGTCATAAAAGAGGTTACCTATCCAAGCTCGGATGATAGACAAACTACATGGAGCCCTTTCATATATTCATGAGCACACTGACACGCCAAATATGCAATAACAATTAACACTAAATTGCCCTGAGCCATCTGAATAACCAAATGAAAAAGATTCTGTTTTATCATCTGAATGACCAAAAGATAAAGGAACTTAAACCAACCATGGCCTGCAAGTCATTCCGCAATCCGCAATTAATAAAATTTGTTACCTCACTTACGGAATAACCATCCAACGATCTCCCTCTAGCAGCATTATCCATGCATAACTAATGAATCTGTTTTTTTAACTTCATGAGAATAGGTGACCCCAGATGAGCGGGGATCAGAACCTCTGAGAACGTTAAACCAAAACATATCATTAAAGAGTCACGACAATGAAGTTATACCTACCTCTAACTATATTGATGATAGAGAGATGATATAGTCTCAAAAGAACTGTGAGAACAAAAAAACATTTTCACACATGATGACAATGGCACTTCGGACTCAGAAGCATACATTCATGAAATTGGTGAGTTATAAAAAAGTCTACCTCTTCAAATTTCAAAGTTCAGACATCTACGTTTTATAATCCCTCTAGTACTTGTGAACTGGACTCCTGGACCTCTTGGAACCATGTCTAATAGGAGAGCGTGACCTGCTTCTATCACGTTCACGGTATCTCTCCCTGCTTTTGTTTCTCCCATTTCTGGAAGTCCCATGTTTCCAATCTGATCCCCTATCAAAATCACGCCCTCCTCTGCCATTTCTGTCAAGGGACCTGACAGGGTCACGATCTCTTCCCCGGTAGCGATCCCGTTCCCTGTCATGATCTCGATCTTTGTGCTTGTCCCTGTCAGATGAGTCACTTCTTCGTCGTCTGCTATCATATTCTTTCTCCCTCAGCTTTTTCCTTTCTTCTGCTTCTTTCTCCCTGGCTAACCTTTCCTCTTCCCTAGCCTTCTCCTTAGCAGCCTGGAAGCAACATTTACAGTCCATTGCATAGAATATCATTTGTAACTAAAGGCAGAAAAATAAAGTTGCATTCTGTGGTTTTATAAGGAAATGAAAAGGAAAATTTGGCGAGAAATACCTTGTACTCGGATAAGAAATCTCGAACCATTCCATAACCAACATGCTGCTTACCAGTGACGTGAGACTGAGTTCTCTCTGCAGCATCATTTGCGACAAGAAAGGAACCACATGTCTCGCACAAAGCCATCTTTTTCTCTTGTGCAATCATTAGCGCACTGCTCTGCAGGGATTGCTGAGTCAAGGCAGTCTTTTCAACATTTAGCATTTCCACCTACATGAATATCAAGAAGTTCAGATACTGTCAGAAGACTATACCATCACGATATTTCAAAATTCAAGATAAAAATGAATAGTAGGCCCTTAAGCCAAACCTTTCTCATGAGAGCTTCAGCTTCATCAACTTTCCCAGCTTCACCAAGAGACTCCACTTGTTCTAGCAAGTTCTTAATCTTCTCCTCCAAGACAGATAACTGCTCAGATTTTTCTGCTGATATTGGAGGAGGTGGGGGGACTTCAACCTCCTGAGCAAGGCGTTCTCGACCACGCCTCACTTTCTTATCCAAGTCCATCACCTATAAAAACCACAAATTAAGTATATGGCATATTTATTCAGAGAACATGTTGAAACAGAACTCTGAAACTCGTCAGTCAATAACCTACCAACTTCTCACAAAAATGGGCTAGTTCTGCTTCAAACTTGGGAACATAAGAATCGTGTCTTGGAGATTTCTCAAAACTGAAGAAGAAACAAAAAACTTTCAGAACAATGAAATAGTAGTGTGAACATAAGAATCGTGTCTTGGAGATTTCTCAAAACTGAAGAAGAAACAAAAAACTTTCAGAGCAATGAAATAGAAGTGCACAAATGAGAATACTTAATGCACAATAATCTTGCATGCACAAACAATTGAGATAAGCGACTTTTGGAGAGGCAGGTAAAATCACTCAAGCTACACCACTAGAAGATCTCCATACAAACAGGGAAGACTAGTACACCAGCAAATGATTTAAGAGATGAAATTGTGATGAAGTACCAACTGATAATAGGTGGTATAAGCTGGTACTTCCATCATAAAGGAGACCAGTAATCAAAATCTGCCAAAATGGCTTGTGGCCAAGTAAAATGTCAAAATCATGCTTCACGATGAGTCAGCAGTCAAAACATGCAGTTGCATCAATAACAAAGCCGTTGCATAAAATAAAAAATATTCGATTTGCTGATTGTCCTTGATACAGAGCAACAAACATGGAAGTCATTGAGCTTGGCAATACATTGGGAACCTAAAGGAAATTATTACTCTTTCAAACAAAAAATAACATTGGAACCTAAAGGATGCTGATCATTTAGAGTCATACAGGACTCATATAATCCTATATCAGTTTGCACTGGTTTTTGACCTTTCCATGGTACTATAACGGGTAATTTAACATATTTGAAACACCTTTTCAGGTATGCTAACTGATGAGCGTGAACAGGTTCAAGCTCTATGAGGAACCTTTTCAACACGTAAAGAATTTTAACTGCTGCTCTCAGTTGCCTACCAACAGAACTAGCTTTGAGGCTTCCATTTCACTCTTTCCAGCTCAAGTACGACTACTGTAATGCGAGTGTCATAATTCCAACATAACTCACAGATTATGGTTGTTAACATGAAAATTTAAAACTTATGGTATGATGATCTTACTAGTTACCACACAAAAGAACTAACCTGAAACTAGGTGTACAAGAAGTTCAACCTGCTTATGCTAATTACCACAAGACTGAAATCTTGTTTGTCTATACATAATTTGCAGCTTCATTAAGTTAAGTTCTTAGAACGAGCAATCCTTTTAAAGGAAGTAACAGCATAACGTCACATTATTTATTTTGAATCAAGATATCATATAACAGTCATATCCATCAAAATGTTGGATCAGAATTTGGCAACCAATCATCGAAGAAATGAACGTAGTTTCTATGAATTTCAGGCAGACAGCCAATTGACAGTAGATTTCACCAGCCATGTGAACCATACTGAGAAAAGAGAAGAGTATCAAGCTCCAAGCATCTTGGAACCATCTGGCTGAACTGTAGTTCAAGAGTTCCAACTTGGAGAAGCATATACAAGCTGGAAGCCTGGTGATGATACCAGCAGTTATTTTTTTGGTGTTTGTGGACTAAACGGAATTGGATATGTTTGATGGAATCTCAACTCTGGACCATTCTAGATGTTTGCTTAACCTTTTTTTGTTGGACTAAGATTACCCCTCTAATTACATAGACCATTTTTTGGACTTCGTTAGTTCCTTGGTATTAGATTGACACATAGTAAAGGCGCTAACAATTCTGTACTTTTGGTCTTTTGTAATTTGCATCTCCTTGATGCCTGTTAGATCAAGCTCCCAAAATCTGCTTATTTTGAAAAGTACTTCACAAGTACATTTCAAAAAGTAATTTTGGAGAGTTGCAGTTTCTCTTTGGCTAATCAATTTGAAAAAATTCTTTCGCCAATATTAGAGCAACAAATTATGCTTGACCAAGTTTTCAGAAAATGCTGCAGTAGAGAAGCTACTTTGTTTTTCCAGCTTTCTGAAAAACTACTTCTATTATTACTCAAAACACACTTATTTTTCCCTAAAAGCTTGTCCAAGCACCTCAATTCTCTAAAATAAGCATTTTTTTTATTTTTTTAAAAAAACACTTTTGCCTTCCCAGAAGTTTTAGCCTAACAGGCAAGAAATACCTTAATACATAAATAAAAAAATTCCAACTAGGAGAAAATTTCAAGACTGGGCAGTAAACAACCTTGGTAAATTAAGACAAGTGGCATCTCTATGGTTAAAGACCCCGGTCTCTTTTCTCTCTTATGAAAAAGTGTCTACGAGACTAGGGATACGTAGCACTCAGCCACCCACTATTGTTCCATTTCCTCAACCTTTCTTAAAAAGTTTGAAGGTGCCAGGAGTACCCACCAAGTGAAGTTCAAGCTTTCAACATTTATTTCTTCATCCATCATGTTCGTAATAAAAACTACTCTGTTCATCCTAAAAACAACGAGAAGATTTGAGTAATAGGTTCAAACAATCTTCTTCTTCGACGGTGAATTCACAAATTACTCTAATTCTATTTGAAACAAAACTTCCATTTGTAGAAACTACACAAAAAGAAATATAAAGCACAAACTTTTAGGATAAAATATGTTTTGAAAATGTTCGAAAAAATAGTAGTCAAGCAAAAGACCATTTGACTCTTACAATAATGATCGTAACATATAAAATCGGATACACCGAGTAACTTTTTTTCATTCCTGTGTCTTGATGAACTTGTTTGACCCAATTAAGTTAAGATATATAACAAGTAACCATTTCATCATGTGCTTGGCATAGAGGTAGAAACCAGGGGCGGACACATGTGGGTTCCAGCAGGTTCACCCGAACACCCTTGGCAAAAAATTAAACAGTATGTACACGGTAAATTTTCTGTATTTATTTAGATATATTAATTTTGAACCCCCTCATGAACAAGAAGCAAGCTATAGCATAGTGGTAGATCTCCTTTTAAATTGACCCTTGCGTCAGGGTTCGAATCCCATTGTGAACATTTATTTTTTTTTAGCTTCTCTTCATTTAGTTTCAGGACCAATCTTTCACGTTTTTTGTTTTTTGTTTTTTTAAAAGTGCTAAAAGAGTATATTTAAACCCAAAAAAATCCAAACATGCTAAAAGGTCTCTTATAATGGGAACTAACTATCTCTTGTAACGGAACTAACTTTTTGTACCTATAAACTATATACTACTACTTCCTTGAAATTATATTTTGTTGGCTTATTCATACATTTATACTTTTATTTTTTGAACCCCTGAATGAAAATCTTGGATCCGCCACGGGTAGAAACCTCACAAGTCAAATTGGCAGATAACAGTATATCAATGTTCTTTCTAAAATTTGGTTGGGGAAGGAAGTGTTGCAAGGAAAACTAACTAATTTTCTGCATGAAGGCCTAAAATATATCTCAGTTTGAACCAAAAAAATGAACAAGCATTGCAGGTCCCAGAGAACGAATGGACGATTCGATCTTACCTTTCCTTCAACTTCGCTTCATGAATTTTCGTGCAGGGTCCTACATAAAACAAGTAAAAAACAATCAGGAGTAGCTTCAAGATTACCATATCCATGATTAAAGAAACAATTTTTTTCAAACACAACAAAAGATTTCATCAACCAAATACAGGATTAGGACTTTGGAACTGACCCAAATCACTACGAGTATTCACGAACAGATCGTGGGGGCAAAATCGAACCATATAGTAAGCACAGACTTCCTTGTCATCCCATTTAACTTCCTTGAACCCTCTCCTCTCGTCTTCAGTTAAATTCCGAGCTACATATTCAAAAATAATAACATATCAAAATTGGTACTTTTCTGTATAAACTGTACTCTATACAGCAAATCAAAGATAACTAAGCTTAAAAACTAAACAAATGATTCAAAGATAACTCATTCATTGGACACAATTAAGGTAGAAGAAAGCATACCTGAGCCCATCAGTTCATCCAACAAAGCTCTCTGAGCGTCCATTCCTGAAAAAATCTGCAAAATCTTGAGGCTAACAGCAATCAATTGAAAGAATTTAAATCAATTGGATGTGATTCTTCTTCGTTCATATGTTGGGAGTATAAATTAGGGTTTCAGAGTGGAGTTTGATGACAAGTCGGAGCCGACAGAGGACAAAGGTATGTTTCTCCGAGAAGGGCCTTATTGGGATTGCTTGCTTTTTATTATTTTCTACTTCACTCCTCAACTTCAACTGAAAAATTATAGTACTCCCCTTCTATTTTAGATTTAGGGAAAATATATCCTTAAATTTGTCATTTAGAATTGATATACATGAATTTTTTTTTAAATTTACACATGAAATTTGTTTTTTTACATGTGTTATTATTTATCATACAGGGGAGATGTACTAGACAAGTTCCGAGCAATGAATTTGATCAAGTACGCATACAGGGGTTTTAAATCTGAGAATCTCTTCATTTTTATCTAGAGATTATGAGTTTGACCTCTGCGTATATTTTTTTAGCTAGAAGCGTCACCCTTAGAAAAGGGTCATACAACGCGAGTTTAAAACTAGTCGAACTTCAGTGTTGATATCAGATACCAGCTGAAAGAAAAATCAAATATCAAGGATGATTGAGATCCCTTCATCTCTAACCAAGGATCTCTGGTTAGGACTTGAATTCAGATATGGGAAATAATCTTGTTTGGAGTGTCAATCTCAAAAATAAATCTTGCAATACTCGAATTCAAATTAATCGAGCTCTCATACAAGTATTAAACACCAAGTTAGAAATCAAAAAATATATAAATTCAAATTCACATACTTCGCGGAAAAAGTTGATAAATACAAATAAATATTTTTATTTAAAATAAAAAAATTTAAAACCATAGAGAAATAGGTTGATAAATCTAAAATAGACGTCACCCATTAATAGTAGCAAGTTAAATTTTGCTAATTTTAAATAATTGGATGGAAAATATACTACTCACTTTTTTCTATTTACAACTTAATAGTAAGTAGTAAGTACATGTATGACTTCTGGCAAAGCCACACAATCCTTAAGTTGTCAATTTACTCTCTTTGATTAAAAAAATATGTTGTGCATAGATGAATTTAATTTATGTATGATATAGTCATTGCTGAATTTTATCAATTCTAAGAAGTTTTTATAATAGAGACAAATACAATTTAACTATCTAAATTTAGAAAGATTGATGATATTTAAGGCAAAATGGTCTGGTGGACCCTTGTACTTGTATGCATTTGTATTGTGAACCCTTCTACTTACCTCTTTATCATCTGGACCCCTGAACCCATCTAAACTCAACATTTTAAACACTTTTTTTACTCTTGAGTTGTGCGTGTACCACAAACGCCTGACACATAATTTTAAAAATAATTATAAAATGACACGTGTATATATACATCAGTTCATGTCATTTTGACATTTTATTATATTTAATTAATATATTTGTGACTTTTTATTTGCCTTTTGCCACCAGACCACCACTATCCCCCCACAATCTCATTTCATTTCTCTCTCAGCTTCCTTAAACTTTTTCTTTTTCAACCTCTTCTACTCTTTTCATTGAAGAAAAAACACCAGCAGCAGCAATCATGGCTCAATCAAGGCTATCCGTCTCTGTTTTCATCCAAGTCGGAGAAGAGAGGTTCACCGCTTGAGTGGATAGTGTGTCAGCGACGGTCTAGACCAGTATATGTATATGGCTGTATATACACACATTTTTTCTTTTTCATTTTTTTCTTCATTCCCACAAAATTGTTTGAGTATTTTTGTTGGTTTTGTTCGATTTTCAACTTATCTATGTAAAATTTGTAACTTATTTTCGTATTTGTGTGTTGTTTAGTCTAGATTTCATCTTCTATTTATGTCTTTGTTTAATTTTTAGGTTTTTAGTTGATTTATACTGATTTTGTTGAAAATTTTTGGGGATTTTGCTTGTTATGCTTTCAATTACATGCTTCATGATTTCTATTAGATTATAGGATTTCAACAATAAACAACTTTCATGATGATGTAGAAAACTACAATAGGATCAACTAGAAAAATGAGGCAAAGAATTAACTGGAAATGCAATTAAAAAAAGAGAGAGGAGTATAACGATGAAAAAAAGGAGAAGGAATTTGGAAAAAGAAGATCGAGAAAGAGGCAAGAAAAAGCTCAAATTTGTCTAATAATGGTGTTAAATGAAAATGGGGAAGAAGATGGCTTTATAAAACCCTAATGTGGTTGTTAGACCCTTTTAACCAGATCTCACGCTCCCCAAGTGTGTGTATCACACGCCCCTTGATTGTGTCTGCCACATAGGATGCCAAGTCAAAAAATGTGTTTAAAATGCAGTGTTTCGGGGAGTTCAAGGGTCCAGTTGACAAATGATTAAGTAAAAGGGTTTAGAATACAAACTCATACAAGTATAGGGGTCCATTAGATTATTTCGCCTTTTTTTAATCATCTGCTTTTAGAGAAAAAAATATAATTCTATTTGTGATCATTTCACTTGCTTTTAGAGAAAAAAATATAATTCTATTTCACATCATTTCACATCACTTGCAAAAAATTTAAAAGCATTATAGGCATGAACATAACTCTATACTGCAATATTTAATATTTTTAAAATTTAATTGTCTCTAAATCTGTCTCAATTCCTACATGTGTCTAGTAGTAGATGAAAAATATACCATGTAAATTAAATTGTACAAACTTTTGTGAAATTCGCAAAAAAAACTTAAATGCTAAAAAGCAACTACAATTAAAATAAATAAATAAGAAAAAATAATTTTATTGATCAATCTTAATTGTTAAGTATAATTTTGTTGCAATTTCTATATGATTCGTGGGTTTTCAATATATTTATCAAATTGCAAAATAATCCAAATCTCGTCGAGATGTATTTTGATTGCTTGGAATGTGGGGTAACGCTTCGTCATTCTAGGTAGATCTCTGGGAGAACTCCTTTGAAGAACCATGTAGTCGATGACGATATCTGCTCCAACGTTTGTTGAATCCTTAATTAGAAAGTTATGTAATCTTTGATTGATAGTTGTAAGGAGTAGGCAATTCAAGTGTGAATGAACTCTTCTCTCAGTCTGATTAGTTCATGTGTATCGTCAAATTTATCATAAATGTTATCTGATCAAGTTGCTCGTGATTGGTTAATACAACTCATTTTAAACACTTGGCGGGTTGTGATTGGTCATTAGTCTTACTTAAAATTGCCGCATTATTTGAATACGTATCATCCTCTTATCAAGGGCGGAGCTATCTTTACCTAAGGGGTATCAAGCGACACCCCTTCGTCGAAAAATTGCATTATTATATATAGGTCAAATTTGATTAGGTTTAGTGTAGTGGTGAAAGGGTTGCAAAATTTACTTGAGGTCGTGTGTTCTACCCTTACTAGCATCATAATAGTACTTTTTTGCTGTAACTATTTTTTTTCTTTTTAAAAATTTATTTTATTAGCTTTCTCGTATATTTACTCATTTATATTTTGATACTTCTTAATGAAAAACTTGATTTCTCCACTATCTTTTAATTTGTCTTGAACTTTACTAAAATGCCATGTCATTTTGATACGTGGTATGAGTTTACACCTCAAGATGAGATGAACCTTGTTCTTGAATTTAATAAAGAAAAAATTATATACCGTATGATATATGGGAGAACATATTTACCAGTTTTAGTCCATACTTTAACAATTTGAGAAGCTGGCATCCTAGTTGTCACTTGCTATCCACCTGTTGATGTTCGCTAGAGACATAATCTCTAATATTATTTAGAACAAATATGACATTCGATAGGAAAAAAACAAAAATAGATTTACTAAAATTTATCGAGTAAATTTTAGAATAAATTTAAGTAATAGCAAACATAATAGATATAATAAGGCTCTATAGCTATAGTTTCGATAATTGCGCTTCATAGCTATAGTTCTGTTTGCTATGGAGGCTCTGATTTGTATATTTCGTGCGGTTTGTAGATATTTCGCTTGTGAATATACAAATAGGGTAAGTATATACAAATTTTGAATTTATACACTTAGGAATTTTTCAGAATTCCGTTTGTATATTTTTCTTGTCAATATACAAATAGGGTAATTTATTGTGCATTTTTTATAAATCGTATACAAATAGCTAGGGCAAGCATATACAAATTAGGGATTTATACAATCAGAATAGAATTATACAAAATTTTGATTTATAAAATCAGGCGAATTATACAAATTAAACAAATAGCAAGATTTAAGAAAACTATGGCTGCGAATCACAATTTTCCAAAACAACAGCTATAACATTTAATATCGTTTAAATATTTGCTATTCTACACAATTTTCCCAAATTTAATTAAGAGATATTAAATGCTTTATCGTAAAGTCTAAAGTCAAATTGTACTATCCACATATTCCAACTTTGTCAATTATAGAATCGGGCAAGAACAAGAAGTAGAGTCTTTTCAAGTGAACTCACACTGCACATTTTATATTGCAGATACACAATATTAGACGTGACAAGCATATAATATTGTTGCAGATAAACAGAATAAATAAAGAGAAATGGGATCAAGCAGATAAAAATAAATCATAGTACATTGTAATGGAATAAATAAAATATATTGAAAGAGTATATATTTTATTTAATAGAAGAAGAAGTGTGCATAATTTTTGTATAACAATATAAAAGTATGTATAAACACCTTATATATACTAATATATATTTTAAGAAGATTGATATATACAGTATAATATTGTATCATATTGTATATTGTATAATATTGTAAAAATGAATGGTTTCTATCTTGAAAACTAACTAACTAAGTTCAATGATTTCTTAATGATCTCATATGATTATGAACTATGCAATCACCTTAAAAGTAAATCTTATGATACCACAACATGTTTTTTTTTATTTTTACTATACATGATTATGATACGGTATATGTTTCCCTTGAATGCAAGTTATGAAACTTGAACTGCAAACTTTATGACGCGAGATGAACTCAAGTTATGAGTTATAATTTTTAAAACTTATGAAGATGAGCCTTCAGGATAATCTATGATCACATGAGCTTAAGTGAGTTAAATGGTTAACAGAGAAGGCATGAGTCTAAACAATAATTGCCTGAAACTACGTTTGTCGATGTAGGTTAAGGATCGTACTGTTGGTTAGGGGGACTCCTCAGGTAAGAGCTAATTATGGATTCACATGACATGTATTTATGTCTCATATCCTGCAAGATATGAGATGGTTTAGCTAATCAGGTCGAGATCAGACTTTATGCTCTCACATGGTGATTTATATCAATTATAATATTAGACTCTCATAATAAATTAAAATATGATGAAAGACTTAATACTAAGATAACCTAAATGATTTGAATCTCTTAGCCCTTCTATGTTATGATTATAACTCTATTGGTTATTTCTATTTATCTTTGATATGTACATTCATGTTTCATTCTGCCATTTAATATATTATACTATTTTGTATGTACTTTCGTCCTTTTTATCAGGAGCACTGCATTTTTTACTGATGCAAACTCAGGTACACAAACACGTGATCAGGCTGCTCGCTAGGATCTATATATTTTGCTAATGATGATCCCTCTCTATATTTTGAGGCTTAGTCTACGGATTTTCTAGTATTTTATGACAATTTACTTAAGGTATACTAAGAGGCCTATCCCGATAGGCATTTCTCCATTATGTTTAGAGGTTTCATAGACATACAATTAGCTATGTTCAGTTTTGGGCCTTCGTGTCCTTTTTCATGGATTTCAATATTATGACACATCTTTATAATAAGTATTTCTTTTGCAAGGCTTGTCTCTTCAAATACTTTTAAAAATTATGTTTTCATCCATATCTAGATGTATTTTCATGTTTCATGCCATGTAATGGATACGTTCATATCATTATTATGAAATGTTTATCTCGCCCAAAATCTAAGCCCGAAGCGTGACAGGTGCCTACGTGTGTCTATCTAGTGAAGAAAATTTGGTGTTTCTTTCGATTGGTTATCAAACACTCATATATCCATTAGATGGGACAAAACACCCATTTGGTGGTAGCGATAGTTCCCCTTGTGCTCTTTTAAGCCATTGATCTAACATCGCCATTTTCTATTTTATTACGACTTCCAAAGGATATACAAAATAAAATAATTATGGTTTGCACCATGTATTACTAGAAGGCCAAAAAAATAATGTCCAAACAAAAGTTCCAAGATTTATCCTACTTCAATTTGTGGCCATCCTTTAATATTCCCAAAACGTAACAATAACAACTACTCTTCTATCAAAAAAGATAGCCCAACTCAGCTCTCTGTCCAAGCAGAGCAACCAAAAAAAAAAACTTCATCCAATTTCCCTAGCTCTTAAAATGAATGACACAGTGGACAAGCTTGTAATTTTCTTGGCAAAGAGAGATGGAATCGACAAGCTTGTCAAGACTTTCCAGTACGTCTCCAAGCTTGTAAATTGGCACGTCGAGACGACGTACCCTGACATAGCCACTCGAGCCAAGCAATGGGAAGTGGCTTCTGGCCTCAGCCGAAAAGCCTTCCGGACAGGTCGATTCCTCACGGGATTCAATGCTCTCCGAAGAAGCCCGGGGACTTCCCCGGGTTTCAGACTGCTAGCAGTTCTCGCCAATTCAGGGGAAATGGTTTATTTCTTCTTCGACCATTTCCTCTGGTTGGCGAGAATTGGAGTAATCGACCCCAAATATGCGAAAAGGATGAGCTTTATTTCAGCATTTGGTGAGTCTGTTGGATACGTGTTTTTCGTTATTTCGGATTTTATTCTCATCACAAGGGGATTAAAAGCA
Organism: Solanum appendiculatum; assembly: GCA_018342035.1. Classification (NCBI taxonomy): domain Eukaryota; kingdom Viridiplantae; phylum Streptophyta; class Magnoliopsida; order Solanales; family Solanaceae; genus Solanum; species Solanum appendiculatum. Next base: position 165,324 of record JAGDQO010001168.1, read on the forward strand.
GAGAGGAAGCTATTGATTGAAGAGAAGGAGTCTAAGGAAACAGAAGGGGAAATTAAGAAAATTAGAATGGATAGAATTATGAGATTGATGGGTGTGGCTGCTAATATTGCTGACCTTATAATAGCCTTAGCTGAAATTGAACCAAATCCATTCTGCAACCATACAGTTACTTTAGGTATTAGTGGTTTAGTTTCTGCATGGGCTGGTTGGTATAGAAACTGGCCCTCCTGAAAATATAGTATAACTCAGATTGATGAAAATTTTCAAAAAGTTATCATATGAATGTAACAAAATTCAGTTATCTACTTCTACACAAGTGTAATTTTCCCACAAAATATGTCAATTGACACTTGACACCCTTCGAATATATCTACATCTGTCAAGATATATTCATCATGTTATAAAACTTTAATGAGCAGAACTGTTTCTAATGTGTAATATTCACAACATTAAAATATTTTAACCTTGTGAGGGGTGGTAGATGAAATTTAATTGGTGTACAGCCAGGTGCAAGTGATACAAATTATTAAAATTCATTGAATATGGAAGATCCTAATATTTCACTTGAGAACAATGGACTTGAACTATATCTGATTTCCAGAAAAAAGAGTATTCATCTAATAACCACTTTGGCTAAAGATATACCATACGGTGAAGGGTCTGTTTAAAAGTTGCCTCGTAATATATGAGAGTATGTAATTGTTATGATGGTAATTACGTAACCTTATAATTACACAAAATGTGGTTATTATCAAGATTTATTTATTTGTTGTAATATAATTACAAATGTCATGTTTGATTGCACAAGTTTAATTATACAATAAGATCTTTAAAATTTTAAAAGTAAATGTTAATTACAAAAAAAATAAATACTAATTTTTGAAAAATATGTGACTAAATAAAAACGTAATTTTAACAAAAACATACAGCTAATACAAATACACTTGCACAACTCTTTTTTTGTTCGGCAACAATGTTTATACAACGTTATACACACTTTTACTAGAGCTGTCCATTTTTTTTGGGGCCAGAAAATGGTTAGCCCAACCCACGAGTACGTGCCGAACTAATCCATTTTTGTAAAAATCTATTTTTTTATAATTATTTAAATCAAATTATAATGTAAAAATATTATCATAAATATTGATAAAACAATACTGCATGATGTTAGTTGTTAATCAAATACACAAATAAAACTATCTTTATAAGATTTATTAAGTTTGACTTCAAGTAAAAGTATAAATAATTAAATAGAAATATTAACCTAATTGTTTTCCAATAATCATAATAAAACACAAAAAATATGACAATGTTCCATAGGCTACACCTACGTAGTGATTCCCTAGAAATTTTAGGAAATTTTTGTTTTATGTAGTGCAGATTTTATAAACATAATTTGTATTTAAATTTTAATATTTGAAAATTTAAATAAATTTTGAGTTTGGACTCTTGTTATTTTTAATACTCTATTTTATTTTTATTTTTTAATTAATTTTTATTTGGCCACGGACCGGCCCTACCCATATTTCTCAAGCCCCACAAATCAGCAAACTTATTAGACTGAGATAAAAAGTTCTTTTCTTAAATGAGCTCCAAAAATCTCAGCCCAGTCCTATCAAATCATGGGCTAGGCCTCGGCTGGCCTAACGGGCCTAGCCCATATTGACCGCTCTAACTTTTACGCGGTTATACAAAAATTGTGTTTGATTTTCTACAAACTTCAACTATAAATTCCATTAGAAATAAGTCAAATCTTTTTGGAATAACTTCAAATTTTAAGAAAAATTGCTTATAAGAACTCTGCACTTAGATTTCGATCATAACTCCTTGGATTTCGGTCTTCGTTCAATTATAATCGAAATCTCAGGAACACATAACACATTCCATCTTTACGGGGTTCTATCACCCCTTATTTTTTTTATATTTCTTTGCACCTTATGTGTTGACGTGAAGTCACGAATCAAATCAACTAATTGCATTGATATACACGTATCAATACCGCCACATGTATATATTTTTTTTAAAAACTAATTTTTTATATTTAACAAATTCTTCTTATTCTTTTAGCCTTATATTTAAAATAAGTTAATACACATAATTATTTTCTTTGCATTGTATTTAAAAATTTCATAATCACACATAAATTTTTTTTTCAGTTTTTACCTGCTTTCATTGTTTTTTTTTTTAATTTTTTTTTTCTTTGCCTTCTCTTTGACGCTGATTTCAAATTTAATTCTAAATGAATTGTATTGAAAATGGGTTAATTTCACAGGGACATTAAAATAAGTGAAGAATTAAATAAAAAATAAAAATATTAATTTAAAACATTAAATAAAGAACACTTTCAAAAATATTGTTATTATTTTTTAAAAAAAAATACATGTAGCTTTTTCAAATTAATTAAAAGTGAAAGGATAAAGAAAAAATTTAATGAAAAAAATAAAAAGCTAAAAGTAAGGAGGAAAAAAAATATTTCACAAAGAAACAAAGGAAAATTATTAAATATATATAAATTTTAATGTTAATAATTGTGTGCATAAACTAATTATAAAATGTTTAACTAAAAAAATATATATGTCCAATATTGATGCTTCTCATATTTTTCGCCTCTCATTTGCTTCGGAAAGAGTGAACACACTCTTTATGTCACCTAAACACCAAATGATATATCTATTACACTTCAAAATAGTTCGAGGGAAATAGGACCCCCATAAATAAAACGCGTGTTCCTGAATTTTGAAGTGAAAGTTTTTTTCTCTAAGTTATTTTATGCGTTGAAATATTGCACTATATATTGATTATTGAAGCATGCAACTCAAAGAAAATCTCTCCTCGCATAATTTATGAAAAACTGATGCATTAATTTGGTCTGCTTCGTGGGCTTTAATTGCTTCCAAAGAAATCGTTATTGGGCTTTATGACAGAAAATAAACGGGCATAGTGATACAAGAGGAAAGAAATAAGATATATGTCAATAATTAATGAGGAAATAAATATAACTTTTACAAATTTTTTTGGTCAAAAAATTAAGAGAAAAGTTTAGCATTCTAAGAAAAAAGATAAATAATAATGCACTATAATGAGACATATCACTTTACTTTTTTATTATTTAGCTTTATTATTTTTATTATTTAGCTTTATTATTTTATATATATAGATTATCAATGCTTTATTTATAACACGATTATCAAAACTTTATTCATAATATAATTTTTATCCTATCTTAATTTATTGATTTTAAGTTATAAACTAGTTTTAAAAAGTCAATCCAAGTAAAAATAATAATGATACGAAGAAAGTAGAAAGAACTCCAGAGTGTGACACAACTTATAAAAAGTGCAAGCTGTGGCCGTAACTAATTGGCTAAAAATATGAATAAACACGCAAAAGAGTCGGCGTTTTTGCCGTACTAAGCAAAATAGAAAAAATCCCCAAAAGAAGGAAGTAGCGATTTTCCCCTTGTAATAAACGCCGGTCTATCTACAACAAGAATAAGTAATCCCGCCCCTACCGAATCCGACCCTTCACTCACTTCCTCTCTCAATACTTAGCAGTTAAGCTTTTACCTCATTTGACTCACTCTCTCGACGGCACGAAGAATCTGCCACACTCTACGACTGCTACAAGGTACGATTTGAATCATTTTCAAGATAAATTCTCTTTTGACTTCACTTTGATTGCTGAAATTTGATTATTTTTGTTTGTGGTTGCCGGTGGTGTAGTTTTGTAGACCAGATGGCGGAAGGAGGAAATGCGTCTAGGTATGTGAAATTGACGAAAGATCAATCGCCTCGCGAGGACATTAAGCCTGGCGAGCTTAATCAGCCTATTGATGTCCCTCAGGTTTTGTTCTCTCTATCATCTGTTTGAATTTTATCGAAATCCCGTTGCCGGTTGATGTAGAATTTTGATCTATTTTGGAGTCGTGTTTTTTGGTCGTACATTTCGGACTTAGCTACTGTGCCGGGTGTAGCAAATTGCGTTAGATCGAACTGACTAACACTCGGTATGTTTGGTGATTGATCTGGTAACATGATCCTGTGGTTGCATATTGAGTCTTTGGTGAACATTGATTGTAAATTTTTTTCTAATTAGCTAGCTTGCACACTCCTCAACTGATCCACCGGACAGTCCGCTGCAACCCACAGGCAGACGTATTTGATAAACCTGTGCATCGAGGTTGGAGCATATAGGCTCACACTAAGTGTCCTTGCTGCGAACTTTGCTTGTATTTTTATCCAACTTTATCTGATATGACCAGATCTGCAGTTCAACATTAGGCTCATTATAGATGATGAAGGATTTCTTTGCGGAGGTTTAGAACTATTTTTAGGCGCCAAAAGTTTTGGAATTACCTATAATAACTCAATTAGAGTTACATTTCTTGTTTAATTGTGGAATTTAGACAAATTCAATTGTAAGACCTAAGAACAACAACAACAAACCCAGTGCAATCCCACAAAGTAGGGTCTGGAGAGGGTAAAATGTACGTAGACCTTACCACTACCTCAGAAAACCTAAGAACCAACACTTAAATTGGTAGTAGTGTTAGTGTCATTTTTCCAATGTATCAAATTGTGTGCTTAGAAAGATCAAACCAACTTACAACGTCGATAGGATTTTTGGCGTCAACAGGACCATGATTTTGTACGTGTTGCTCCATTATTGATGCTTTTCTCATTTCAATGTAATTCCAATGAGAAGTAGTAGGGGGAAAGGTTATTTGTTTGATTAAAGAGTCCGAAGTGTCCATTACTTCCATGAGTAAGTGATTTTAAGCACTAACAGGCAGCTGGATTCTCCCACTTTCATCTCTCTTTAGTACATTATGTTTCCATCAATCAAAGGGCATCAGTATAATCCTTAAACTGGAAATTCTATTTGAGTCTATCTAATCCTCAGCTCGTCAGTTTAATGCATATGCACCTATACAAGGAATAAGTAAAGGGACTTTGTGTTTTATGTTCGTACAGTCTGATTGTGATAGATTGTAGGCAATTAAACATCTAGGTTCCAGCTATGCTGAAGCCTACAGTACATTGGTCAAGCAAGACCGTTATTTTGTTCAGCACAAATTCTGATTTTTACATTCAAGCTATGATTATATAACACATTTCTAGCATGTAAATCTTGTAATAACTCTGAGTTTGAGCTCTCAAAAGAATAAGAACTTAACTTTGAGAATTATATCTGATTGTTATTAAGGGAGCTCAGTAAATATACCTGTAATGTTACACGTGGCAATAAGTCACAGGGGGGAATTTAATTTGATTCTGAAAAAAGCCAATGTGATTTTAGGGGCTAGATGCAATATAAAGTGGTAAGCAGTGATCATACATGTTGCCCTTGAATATGTTAATAGAGTCCATAAGTATGGTTTACCTTGTTGGTAATTGGTACAGAAGGAAATTTAGTTAATGGTGAGAAAAGGCCTCTTGCAATCTTTCCTCGAGGTTATTTTTCTTATCTTTAGTATATCCATATGTCTTTGCCAAATTGTTATTTGAGCCCTTCTCCTAGCGTTGGAAGATGAGAATAATTGGGCATGAGGTGTAAAATTCATAAATATTGCTATTATCATAAAGATCAACGGGTCAATCTTGGCTTTTGAGCTGCTGTGGTAAGCGTCATGATGTATCTTAGTTTGTTTATCTATCCAAACTGATGCAGTAGCTAATGCACATTAAAAGATGATTCAAACTCAGATTGCAAGAAGTAGTGCCATAGAATTCAAATTGCCGTGAAGTTGCTGGCAGCTTCCAGCTGGATGGTTAACAGTTAACTTTGCTGGAAAGCTCCTGTAATAGTTTCCAGGTGGCAGAAGTAGCTCAATATATATTTCAATTAGCGTTACAAAAGTTCCCCTCCCAACCCCTGAGTTAATTCTCTGAATGGTCACTTAAGTATTGAGAATATCCTATAAAAATCACTATTGTTTCTTTTAGACAATAAAGTCACTCAATTATTACTATTTTCCTCAAAAGATACTAAATACTTCAAAAATTTACTTCTTTCCTAGTTAGTCTGTCACATCATTAAAACCTCATTTTAAAAAATAATGAGCTTATTTAACTCATGAAACACATTTCACCAAATTCATACTTTATACCCGATCAAACATGATCTCGTTATAAAACGACAAATGAATCAAATCATACTTCCTATTAAGTCACTATATGTTCAACCAAAGATCATATTTATTGAACCAAATCATACTTTCTACAGAAAATGATCAGAAAAATACCCCTAATATATTGAAAATGGCTAATCTTTTTTTTGGATAACCCTGGTGTTCGATGGGAAGAAATCACCTAGTGTTTTTGTCTCTGCTGGGGATTTGAACCTGAGACCTCAATCGTTCTCATCCATTTCATTCGCCACTAGGCCACACCTAGGTGCCATATGGTCCATTAATCTATAGATTTGAAAATACACCTAACATCTTTTTTGGCTCAAATATTCCCTGAAACTAACAAAGCAGCTTGGGTAAATTTTGAGTTTTTAAAATAGTGACTTGACATTTTCTAAATTTGCCATTAGTATTATATTAAATAAAGAATACTCAACTCCAATAGGTTCTGACCCTGTAAGGCTGCAACCCAGTTTAAAAAATTAAACCCAAGTTCTTCCATGTAACTTTTTAAAAATAAAATAAAAATTGGGGGTAGGGGAAGGGGAAATGGGGGTGGAGATTACAATATGGGGAATCGAACACTCAACAACAAGGTGGGAGTTCAAGTAGCCAATCAACTGCGCTACTAAGATTCTTCCTTATAACTTGATTACTTATTTAATTAGGATCACAATTTAAAATAATTGTTTTACATTTTAGTTAAGCTGTCATGCTTATAAATTAAGCAAATGAATAAACCATCTTTGTCTCCTACTAATTGAAATGACGTTTTTTAATAGTAGATTTTTAGTACTATAATTAGGATTACCCTGCAGATTCTGAAGTCTGAACCGAGTCATGTTTGATTGGGTATAAGATATGAGTTCATTAAATGAGTTTGATCAGTTAAATAAGTTTATTATCAAAAAATGAGGCTTTACTGGCATGCCATGCCAACTAGGAGAGGAGGAGGTTTTTGAAGGGTTAAGTATTTTTTTGAGGAAAATAGTGATAGTTGAGTGACTTTATTGTCCTTAGGGGTGGCAAAATCAAATCCAGCCCTTCCAACCTGCCTAATCCTTTTAAATTTGGGTGGGTCATTGACCCGTCCATATTAGCTCAAGTCATTTCAGTCCACCCATTAAAAATTGGTTCAATATTTAGCCCAAATTGACTAATGAGAAAGCTTGTCAAAATATTTTAAAAGACTTTTAAATTTTTTTTTTGATATGTTAAAGAAAAACAATAATTTTATTAGGTACGAAAATCTTTAAGAGAACAGTTAAAACTTAATAAAAATTGGGTGGGTTGGGTTGTGATCCATTTTGACCCAAGCAAATTTGGGTTGGGTTGGATCTTTGACCTGTTTGTTGTCTTGACCCATTTTGACCCATCCAATTGCCACCCCGAATTGTCCTTTTAAAAAAGGAGTTTTGTTGGATATTCCTAATACTTCGGTGACCATTTAGGATATTCCAAATATCTTATCGTATATCACATTGCAACCCCCCTTTCTATTCCTGTGCTTTAGTTGGAAAGCTACTGCTTCGGCATTTGAAGCGAGGAAGCGATGCGAAATGAAGACTTGTCGCTTTATAAATGTTTGCGCTTCAAATAATAACACACCATGTGATCTCGACGAGAAGCATTTGGTTCTTGAATCTAGGAGTTGGATTAATACGAAAAAAAGGGTAGTCCAGTGCACAAAGCATCCCATGTTAGTAGGGTCTGAGAAAGGGCCGCACCTTGAGGGGTGTATATCAATTTATTTGTCCCCTTTTAGTCCATTTGAAAAAAATGTCTCTTCCCTTTTTTGACAACTCTTTAGTTCCAACTTTCCACATGACATATTTAAGACCACAAGATTAAAGGGCATTTTGGTACATTGTACATATCTTTAGTTTAACCCCACAAGATTCAAAAGTCCTCTTTACTTTGTTAATCGTGTCAAGTCAAAATTGGACCAACAGATTGAAATAGAGGGAGTATGTTATTGCAGTGTGATCATTATAGTACTGAATTTATATATATGGTTGGTACTTTTTAATGTTGTGAATTGTGCTATTTACTTCTCGCTTTTCACTTCAAGTCCCAAGGACTTTGTCACTCTTTTGCGCCTTATGCCTTAGTAGCACTGCTATATATTTTGACTTAGTTGCTATGGTATCTTTAAGTAAAACTTTTTCTATGGAGTAAGGTACGATTTTAATAAATTGTACCAAGGAGGTACTAAAAAGGTACAAAAGGGAGCGTCGGGTTTATCTTAATAGTTAGAGCATCATAGCTTCCAAGAAATCCATAAGAAGGCTGTGTTGTCCAGCGTAGTTTGTCTACATCATGAATACAGGGAGTGTAGATATCTATACTTCACAAAAGAAGAATGTCGCATCATTTCCTCATACTATTTGTTCTTCCTTCTCCAACCATATGGTCCACATGATTCATAATGGATAGTGTTCAAAGATTACTTCTTTCCTTCTCAATCCTTTCTCCGTGCTAGTAAGATAGTAGACTTCTCACGTCTTGGGGCATCATCTAAAAAACTCCAAAAATATTCAAGAGGAAAGACCAAATCTGCCAATTGAATTTGCAATGAAGGAGGAAATGGTTGCTGGTTTCCAATGAATCTCCACACAAAAAATACTTAGTGCAATGTGAGTAAGCTCATGTTACCAATTCTCAAAAAAAAAAAGTGAGTAAGCTCATCTCTTCAATGCTACTTGGGTTAGATAAGCCCTCTTTTGCTGCTAACCATCCAAAGCGAGGTGCTTTGGGTGCTGCCTTTGCTTTCCATAGTATATTCCAAGGCCATTGATCTCCCAGCTCCTTGATTTGCAGCAGAGAGTAGTAGTTTTTTTACTGAATAGCATCCATTTTTGCTGGCTAAAACAAAACTGAGAATCCCTCTTGTTAACATCAGGAGAGATACGCTGCAAGTAATTTAATTTCATCCAGTATCCAATTATTTAAACCCCTTCTAAAATGTAACTTCCATTTTGGGAGTAAATTGAAATTGCATAGTGGATATGTGCGGTCATAAGATGCATATATTGGCAAGTTGTATCAGATTATATTGTGTAATATGCTTCATGGACAGGAGGATACTTGTTGCTAAGCTATAGACAGCTATTCTGCATAAGGAAGCATTCAGACAAATTCTATATAGTTTTGCGAAAATTTTGCAAAATTGGCTGGGTTGGCTGATTTTAGTGAAATATTGGCCGACTTTATTGGCTCCTTTTACAAACTTCTCCATCAAATAATTAGTGTTACTTGTACTGTTGTTTCGTCCTTCTTTATCTTGCTTTCTATTGCTAATGTCATGTGTCATCCACTTGATTGGGCAGTTAACTGGTCGGAAGTGCCATGAGTGTGGACAACCTTTGCCTGAGAGTTTTGAGCTTCCTGCAGATGAGCCTTGGACAACTGGGATTTTTGGATGTGCAGAGGACAAAGATAGCTGTAAGTTCTTGTTTTTGTACTTAGCATTGCCCTATAAATAATTGACTGTCTTCTCCAGTGCTGTTTATTATCTATTTGTTGCACTATTCCTGAGGCTTGAAATGGCTTTGGGACAGATGATGAATGGTATCTGAAACTGCCATTATATGATATAACTTTGGAAGTGTTGATCTTTGTGTTCTTCCAATTTAACCCAATTTATCTGCAATATATATTTGATCTGTTCGCTTGTTAGTGTTTTATAGTGCATCTTTTAAGTTGGAGTTATTTCTTTTTGTAAGCAACACTGCAACAGTTGATACTTGTCTTCTAGAAAAAGCTGTGAACACTCAAGATTCACAGTATCTAAAAACAACTAGTGTTGTTTGCCTTGATTCATCATCTGTAGCTTCATTACACTTTCATGTCCTGTTTTCATATTGTTAACCGAAACAAAGGTGGTTTTTTAAATCACCCAAGGCTGTGTTCTAGTGGTCAATCGAGTGGTGGGTCAAAACATTGGAGACAAGGTTCAAATCCGAAAAAGGCAGCCCGGTGCACAAAGCATCCTGCGTTCATGGATGGCCAACCTAGCGTAAACAAAAAATACTAGGTGATATCGTTTTTTCATGGTGGATAGAGTTATTACCTCGTACTTGTGCTAGTGGAGGTAGTAGGTACCCAGTGGAATAATCAAGGAGCGTGAAAGCGGATTCAGACAACACCATTATTAGGGAAAAAAGAAAGACAAAGGTGGTCTTTCTGAGACTTAAATCTCCAATTATGGCTGACCAAGTGTGGTTAGTTTGTCTGTCTGTCTTGTAAGTGGCTGGCGTTTTCACACGAGTACAGTATGTGTGCTTTGATCTTGATGACCAATCTGGTTTTTGGTTACTACACATTAAACTGGTCTTAAGAGATGAACTCTAGGGCTAAAGCTGCTAATTTTGTTTATTTTTTGATTAAGGGCCTGTTTGGCTAAGCTTAAAAAAAGTAGTTTTTAAAAAGTCAAACTTCAGTAACTTTTAAGTTAAAAAATGAAAAGTAGGGGTACCTACTTGTAACTTTTAACTTTTTTTAAGTCGTTTTTAAAATATCCAAACACTCTTGAAGGCTGAAAACTACTTAAAAGTTGGTTTGACCGACATTTAAGCTAAGCCAAACACCCTCTAAGTCATCTGAAATAGATTTGAAACTATACAAACTGGATGAGCATACTCTTTGTAGTTAAGTGACATTAATCTTCAAGTATGGTTGGATACCTTTTTAATCTGCAAAAAATATGTCTTCTATTAAACTAGTGATGTGGTCCTTTACTATTTCTGTTGGGCTTGATTTCTGGCATTCCCTAGCATCTCTGAATAAATATTTGCATCACATTCTTGATTATGATTTATGAGGCATGCATTTTGTGTCAGTTTATGTGTCATGCTTCTTCTAACACTAATTGTTTATTACCTGTATAGGCTGGAGGGGACTTTTCTGTCCATGTGTCTTGTTTGGGCATAATGTTGAAAGCCTAAGAGACGATGATACTCCTTGGTCTACTCCTTGCATTTGTCATGCCATTTTCATTGAGGGTGGAATTGCTGTTGCAGCTGCAACAGCAGCATTCCATGGTATTGATCCAAGGACGTCATTCCTCATCTGTGAAGGTTTATTATTTAGTTGGTGGATGTGTGGCATATACACCGGTCTGGTTCGTCAGTCACTGCAGAAGAAGTATCATCTCAAGGTAGTCAATTTTCCTGTATCATACACGATATTGTGCATAACTGGCTTCAATTTCTCGACTCTTGGCCTTGATTAATTTGATCGACAGCTATTTATATACACAAAAAAAGAACCTGTTCTAGCCAAATTTTGAGTTGATAATTCTGTAGGCGGCTCTAGACCAATTATGTTTTTATTGGCGTTGGACTTATACCGTCTCAACTCTCAAAACCAACTTTAATTTCTTGAGGTGTTCTGGAAAAGACATTTTAAAGTATATTATTGATTAGATATAATGTGTTCCGAGTGAGAAAATGAAATCTGGCACCTCATCAATTCTTCCTGAGTTCACTGCTAGGCCATGCGACAGATTTCATATCTACAGCTAATATTGCAAATGTGCAGAGTAACAGGCTTTTGTGTCAGATTGTACCTCATGATATATGCTAATTTCTTAACATGCAGAACTCTCCCTGCGACCCCTGCATGGTGCATTGCTGCCTGCACTGGTGTGCCTTGTGCCAGGAGCACCGGGAGATGAAGAGTCGTTTATCAGATAATGTTGCCATGCAAATGACAATAGTTAACCCTCCACCTGTTCAGGAGATGAATGCTGCTGTCGACAACCGAGAATCTGGACCATCCTCTGCAAATGGGGTCAATCAAACTAACCTTGAGGTGCAAGCTCTATGAAAGCTGTTCATCGTTGCTGTCAAATTGGTAAATCAGGTATAGTTCAAACAGGGCGTATTCTGCTACTGGCAGAGTCAGATTTGGAGCTATGTTTATTCAGATCAAAATGGAAAAATTGTCTTTTTTTTTAAGGGGTATGGTTCATCATGCATATAATTTTTTTGTGGTGAAATCTGGTGTTTCGTGTTCAGGAAAGAAGTTAGTGGATGGGCTTTTTAGACGCACAAACTAGGCTATTATAATGATATTTTGTTGTCTGCTGAAAATGCTCATGACATCGTACTCTATTTTTCTTCTTGAAATACTTATGTCATAGGTACTGCCCAATCAATTTTCTTTTGTTCTTTTTATATAAGCACATTCATATATTGTTATATATTTAGTTTATCTATTTTTCCTTGCTCATTATTGTCACTGCCCCAACCTCTTCTGTTCCCCAAAAGAAAAGTACCTGCAAAATGGAACTATTTAGAGATTTTACGCAGGTGTTAAGTTCCATGCGTGGCGAAGGAACACAAAAGTTGTGGAACACTTCAGAAAACATAAGGCCGACCTCTTTTTCCCAACAAAATGGATTTTAATTACTAATAAGATCTTGTATAGCTAGCGTATTCTTATACTATTTATTTTCTTTTTGAGGAGTGTTACATTTTATTTTATTTTATTTTATGAAGGAGAATATTTTCTATGAAAAATGGTTTTTTGGAAAACCAGTTGGATTCTTATTTATTTTCTAGTGTTTGCCTGTTTGATAATTAAGCTGGGAGAATATAATAAACATAGAATATGACTTATAGAACTTGTTTTTCCAACTTTCATTCAAGGAAGTTTTTTTTTTCTCATTTTCTAGGAATATGCTTTTCAAAAAATTTGTCCACAGAGAAATTTTCCATCAAAAAAGAAGTTGCTAAAGCATTGATATTGATATGTAGTACGTTCACTTTAACTCCCGAAGTAGGGGCAGTCGCGAAAACTTGAATATAAAAATCACACGCTTTGGTTAAATCTAATTTCAGAACACTCGTTATCTATAAAATAAAAAATATTTACCAAAAGAATTGGAGGTTAAACAGGACCTATAGAACATATGAAACCACAAGTCCTAATAATAATTTTCTTAATTCAAAATTTTACCCTTAAAAACACCCTTTTTAATTTTTAATAGAGTTAAAATTAATTTAACTTGCCGGTTTCTTTTCTTAAAGAAAGTACATTGCTTAATCATAATTAAAATACTAGTAGGAATAATAAGGATACGTAGAATAACTTATAAAATGTGTCTCCTAAAGATATACAATTATAAAGAAAGAATGTTCAAGAAAGTTTTCGCAAGTCCCAAATATGTTTGGTCTGGGAAACAACTCCTTGTCCATCTAGGATTCTAATTACAATTAAGGCACTATAAATAAACGTTCATAAATCTTTACATTAGTCTATCAATATACCTAACATCATTATACAATATTGTCTTCAACATGAACATTTTGAGTAATAGGTTTAATTTGGTGACCCCACCACGAAGTCCATGTACAAATTGTAGTAATTCTAACTGCTACAGACATTACCATCTATATAATGATGATTATTATGATACGTGCAATATGGAAGATGTATTAATTTTTGAAGAAGAAGACACGGTGGGTTTTGTTAGAGAGAAAAAGCCAAAGAATAGAAGCAGCATCAAAGAACTAATTAACTCTGTTGAGTGTTTTCAGTTTTTGAAGCCCTTATTCCGTATCAACTATAACTCCGTGTACTATTCATGTAGTTCTATAGTATTTCTGTTTTTTTTGTTGTTGTATGAAACTATGTGAGCATAGTCACTAATTAAATAATGTTGTATATGAATTTGGGCTTAATTTTAGTTGCTCTTTTCTTTGTTTGGACAAACAATTACTATTCATGATGCTAATTGTGTTAATTAAGTACTACTGCAACAATAATAACAATATATTCAGTATAATTCAACAAGTGGATAATTGAGAAAAGATGATGTGTACATAGTCTTAGTAAGATTGAAGAATATGATAATAGGAGGATTACTAATAATATCGTTGATGTGAGAAACTAAATAAAGCTTAACTACCTAGTAACATTCTAGGGTTATGTCCTTGAAAAGTATTAATTAAGAGTATTTAGTTATATTTAGTTCTTGTGTCTCTCTTAGATTCAATATTGAATCAATTCTTAGTTGTGTTTGATCACCAGAATCAATTATTGTTATAACAACTCTAGTTATAAATGAGCTCAAACATAGGTAATTCGTCCAAAATTTTATGGGTTGGGTTCAAAATATTTTGAATTCGGTCAATTTTAACTCATTCAAACTTTAACCCATTTTAATAGAATCAACTGAGCGCAATTTAATCTCCAATTTTAACCTGTTTTATGACTTTTTATTTGCATTGGCATAATGTTTGCTTCAACTCGCAATTTAATCTCCAATTTTAACCTGTTTTATGACTTTTTATTTGCTTTGGCACAATGTTTGCTCCCATATTGAAGGTATGAATTACTATCTATTTTATATCTTGTAGGATTTATCTATCTATTTGTAACTAATTTTTTTAATTTCTTGAATTGAAATTCAAATTGTGGTTATAAATTATAAAAGATAAATAACAATATGTTAAAATGATTGAGATTAAGTGAGTCAAATTGGGCGAGTCATGACCTAATCCGATTTTTAGCTCATTTGAGCCCAAAGTAAATTAGGGTGGGTCATATCCCAACTCAATTTCTATTCAACTCATTTTAATATCTCCAATTTCAATTCGACCTGCTCATTTGACACCCCTAGTTATAACATATAAGACGATTAAATAGGTTTAACTAGTTAAGGTGGGTACATATTATAAGTGAATAATCTCAATTATATATGCACTTACTCGAATGATAAACAGTATACGATATACACTTCTTTTTTCAAGTATTTACTAGTAATTAAATTGAGTAAACAATACAAATCCCACTAGTTTAGGGATTAACTATCTATCTTCTCGTGAGTTTTCGATATTACAATTTCTACCATATTTTGATTTTTAGATACATCTAATTATGTGTATCTAAATATGGAATATAACTAAAAAGTATCAATTTAGGAGCAAATAACGCATTCTTCTTCGAATATTTGAATTTCTTCATTAAAAAATTCAAAAATTTCAAATTTCTTCCCTTTTTTTAGCATCAGAAATCTTTTTCCATAGATATGTATAATCTTAACTTAGATACATATATACTTATTCGATACATAAATTCTTAATTAGATACATATGTGTATTTTGTCAAATACATATTTTGACTACCGACTCTCTTCCGCTCCCTTTCTTCTCTCTCTCCTCTCTGGCTGAGACCACAGTCACCGGCGAAAACTCCACCAAACTATCGAGGGGGCGTTTTATCTACCATGACATTGACAGACTGAAACTTTTCGGCCATGGTTGTTGCGGCTATAAGATCGTCTATCCTCCTCTCCCCTACATGTGTCTCTCTCCGGCTAGAGATCGACGTCTTCGACGAAAATTTCACCAAACCAACGAGGAAGCATTCTGCCAGCCATGACGTTGACGAACTAAACTTGTCGGCCATGACTGCTGTTGTATGAATCCTTAGAGTTAGAATGTGGGAGGAGAATGATTAGGAGAGAGAGTGGATTGATTTGAAGTGAAGGAATAAATTAAGGAGATAATTAAGTGGGTAGGACTATAATATTTTTTAGGAGTGATATATGTCAATGTATCCAACTTCAAATTTGAAACATAATTAATAAATAGTGGGATAATCGATAATTATTTGAAAATATAAATTGAATTAGTAAATATGGTACGCATACATACATATATATACTAGATTTGCCATGGCCCGTGCTAGCACAGGCTCAACATACTTGAATTTTATGTAATTTTTTACTGTAATAATACAACTTAAACAATTAACTATATATTTAAATGCCTCTATAATCTATACCAACATGACATGTTTCTTGTACATGAGCGAAAGAGAAAAGTTTATGTACATTTGAATAATTGATTGTGTTATTCTAGCCTTACATATGGATCATGATTAGATAAAATCAAACATTGATTCGGACTGAAATTTAAATAGATAACAATAATCAATAGTCAATGTACGAATCAAACATTATAGGTATATGAACTATATATCATAGAACTTGCTATTCTTATCAGATTTTCTACACTAAAATAGTCAGCATGGTGCAAAACAACAAATTCATATGATGGTTCTTGGCCATCACCATTTGTTACACAGTCAATTATCATAGCACATGTACTATTTCGAACTTGTGAAAATGAGTGGAAGATAAATCCACATTTGAGAAGGAAGAATGAAATCTGGCATATGATCAAAGTACCAAAAGGTAGAGAAAAGATCTAGATGAATTTTTACTACCTTCAAAGCTTCTTATGTTTATCCCCTCTCCTTTCTCAAATAGGTTATCTTGTCTAAGCGTAAGGTATGTTCATTTGAACTTGCTTAGGAACTTTTTTTTGGGCTGTTCTGACCCTTCTATGAAAGTTGTACACCTTTTCCTATATACACATGTATAACATTATTTTTGTAAAAGATAAAAACCTTTTGCAATTTCTTCTGTATCTATATTAAAATAGACAAATTTAGCATATTAACCTTGTAGGAAAATTGAGGAAGAGTCTCGCATCTTGAGCACTCTCTCTTGTGACATTGTTGTGCCAAACTGGGCTAAAAGATCAAGATTTTCATAAAGACAACGTCTCACCATACGAACAATGTCATTCCTTCTTTTCGTGTAAAATGTCTGACAATCAAACACCAGTAGAAAATAAAACTCACACTTCATATATACCCTGCATTATTAGTTTTAGACAGTTGAAAGATAGTTTGAAATAGAAGGAAAAGATCATATACAACATACAATTAGTTAACCGAAAAAATGTAACTTTCGATGCTTACAGTTTTAGACAGTTAAAAGAACAGAGCAGATAATTATTTTGATGCAGAGAGGAAAAAATCATATACAACATCCTATTACTTAGCAGGAACTTACTACCTTTAAACAAAATCTAACTATTGAACACATGACAGAATGAAGAAACTAACATAGCAGCATGTGGTTAAATATATGAAATATTAGCCTCAGCAAACATAGGACAGCTCATATTTGATTTCTAATAATTTGACGGTAAAAAGAAAAAGAGGAAATGGAAAAGAAAGAAATCAGAAGAGAACATTGATATGGATTCCATAAGAATGCGAAAAAATGACTCAAATATAAACGTGGAGGTGTAGGGGATGGCAAAACTTAGTCGATTTGACTTGGTATCGCCTGTTATATATATACGGTTCTTTGAGTCCATGAAGTGCACCATTACCAGAGGGTAGAGGATTTACATTATCCTACAGGGAAAAATGTATTAAGTAGTGTTGGTGTGTAGAGGGAAGAATTTTAAGAGTTGCTAAATGATCATCTGGGAATTTCATTGTCCTACTAAAAGGAAGTTGATGGGTGTGAGACGAAAAAGAAAAAAAAATTGTGGCACCAATGCAGATGATCGTGTCAAACATAATTTGCTTCACATTTTAAGTAAGGAAAAAAGCTTCATACCTTAGAGGGCCCTGAGCATGTAGGCACTTGAAATGTTAATTGTGCATCCTCCTATCATAATATAACTCCTCATGATGATCTAGAGGCCAGAGCATGTACCAGTGGTGTTGGATCATTCATCAAAAGCAAATCTAGATATATGATCAGTCTGAGAATGCACACATATCTAATTATTTATGAGTAGCCCAATAATAATCTAGAAATTTGATTATCCTGAATGGAAAATAGTAAAAGGTGCACAACAAAAATATTCTCATGGCATTGAATACAGAGCATCGTCTAAAACATAATTTGCATCTCAGGCAAGGTTCACACCTTATAAACAGATAGCCCCAAGGTCATCCCCTCTGCCTAGCTACTTAAATTCCCATGATCAATTTACAAATGAGATAGGGGCCTGTGAAAGATGAAGACCAACACTTTGATCCCTATAGTGCTTGTTTAATGAGGTCAGTAACCTGATCAAAAGCAAATGGATTATTATGGATTAGAGATACCACAAAGAATGAGCCCAATTGTAAGAAAATGAGAGAGCACATAATGGTGCATAGCCCGATTGTTCTTCCAAATTACATTTAATTGCTTTCTTTACCACAAGTTGAACTATCTACCATGCAAATGTCCTACCACAGTGTTGAAATATTCCTTGTACAAATCATTGAATAACATGTGAGGCATGTCCTTCTGTTGTGCTTTTAGACCAGCAAATATCTCTTCATCATATTCAATTACAAAATCAATGGAGACACCCGAGTGTCTACCTCTCCAGTAGTAAATGTAGCAAATTAAGAAACTAAGCAATTTATCCCGTAGTTAGACATTAGTTCAGGTGTAAATATAAGAACTCCTTTCCATGTAAACCAAGGCAACCAATAAGAAGTATCATAGAGAACCACCTTACCCTTTGCCTGTTGCAGGAACAATCTGGTGATACGTTTCACCACAAAATAATGTCAGCTGCAATTCATGGCTTTCATTAAGTGCTATCCACCTGAGAAGTTGCCGATAAAGGATCTCTAAAGACAGTATGTGAAACTCATGTGCCATAGATATTAGATAGAGAGAACTCTTTCAGGTCAGTTAAACTACGCTATTTTAACCAGAGTCGTGTCCAGAAAACTACTTTTTTTCCTCTCTAGAAGCACTTATTTTCTCCCTAAAGCTTGGTCAAACACCTCAATTTTTTAAAAATAAGCCCATTTGGCCTACCAAAAGCTTGGTCAAACAGGCTATTAAGATATAACAAATATATATATTTCAATATTCAGTCATATGTTTGTCTCAGCAAATCAACTAAAAGTCATTATACAATATGAACTCTACGATATCAATCAAGAGAAAGAAGGTTCACCTACTCTTCTAATAAGGGAAAAAAGAAGCAGCCGATTCGAATCCTACAAAGTGAACACATCTAGATAATTGAGCTATCCCATAAATTGTACGACTTATACCGGACAATAGAAACTGTAGTACTACAAAGTTAAAGGAAACACACTACATATTTAAAATACTCTCAATGAGGTATTGTATTACCTCTGATGACCATGGTACGATGGAATTCTATGATAGCCAACTCAAATTTCTCACTAAGTAGCACAACCCTAATAGGAAAAAGAAAATGAATTAAATAAGAGTCTGCAAATTTGTCCTGATTCACTAAGATGCATTGCCCTTCACGTACGTTAGGCTTTGTTAAGCTCTAGTTCACATTTCCTTTTTTTTTCTTCCTAAATGGTGATTTAATATCTTCTACTTCCTTTCATGGTATCATGCAACCTTCCTACAACACCATTTAATGTTTACATGAATAAAAATAAAGTGTTAAATACGATAACGTAGGAACAACCTCTCAACTAAAGGAACTTATAAGGAATTTGAAGGATTCATATTCTCGCCAACTCGTAAGAAAAAGAAAGAAATTCTTGGTCTATTGGCTAGAATAACAGTTTCGAAGAAGTAAAATCAGAGGACACAAATTACCAAGTTACTTTTTTGATGGAGAATATGTTAATAACAGAAACATAAAAAAACACTATTGCCTGTCATAGACTTCTTCAAATGCCAAACAAAAATTGAATATTTTTCTCTATTAAAGTATATGTTGCTAATATGCAATGCATTAGAAGTCTAAAGAGTTCACACTTGTATCATTCCATCCCAAAGGAAAGAAAAGAACAAAGAAAATATGACACACCATGAAAGAGCAATCGAATGAAAAAGCCAATGACTCATTTTATCACTTATTGTATTCTTTACTTTTAAAAGATTAATAGAATGGACCAGAAAAATGTGCTTGCACTTAACTATTTTTGCAGTTTAGATACTCATCGATTATAAGAGGAATAACGAAACAGATCTGCAAACACCAAAACCAAAAATAGTTAGCACTAATAAACAATACACACAGGTTTTTAATGTTGATCAAAATAAAGCCAAAAAAATATGAATAACAAATACTCAGTTAATTATCATATCTTGCATCTTTAGTGTGTGGATGACGAATTGACGATATTAACCAACATGGTGATCTAAGTGTTGAACAGTGGTTCAAGATTCTCAAAGGTATCCAAGCAAGATAAATTGACTTTCTTTGATAACACTCTTTGCTCATCGATGCTATAGATTTCTGGGTTGCAACACAAAAAGGAAAACGACAATAGAAAGCTCAGAAATATCAGGCACCTCATAATGTCGTACGACGTTTAATATTGTACTAATTAGTTGGTAATAAAGATTGCAATATAAATAACAACCTAGCTATATTTTCGTGGAAATGAATTGTAATTTTGAGAAATAAGTTGATGAAACTTTTTGATTAGTCAATAGCTTTTCCTGACCTGTAGGATTTTGAGAAATATAAATTAAATGAAATCACTTCATCAATTTCTATCAGAACAAAAAATACGAAACAAATGCAAATACCCAAACAAAGAAAATCTCACCTTGAAAGACAGGAATGGATGTATGAGGAAATAGAGAAATCCTAAATAAAAAGGGCTAAAATAAGAAGTAAACAATGGAAGAAATAATTGTGATTTGTGATATAGCAAAATTTAGGAACCCGACACTGAAGTTTAGAGCAGTGAAGCACAAAGAGAAGACACAATGGGGAAACTACTTATTTGAACTTTTCATTTTTACAGATAATACTCATAATAGAAAGCTCACCAGGCAGATGAACAATATTGATGGATTTCTGCTCTTGTGTTTTTGTGCTGAAGCAATGTAGATTGTAGAATGACCCAAAACAGCCCATGAATGTTGGAACTTGATGAACAAAATGAGTGTTGAAGAGAAAATAGATCAGATGACCCAGATTGAGAAAAATGCAGCTTCACCTGAGATCATGAAGAAATACTTCGGTAAGATCGTTTTCCTAACAAACAAACAAAAATCTAGAGGTTTTACATAAACATTTGCATAGAGATTTCTAATGTCTACACAAAGAGAAAGAGTAGACAATTAGTAACACATATAGATTTGGCAGTGAAAAGTTGAGATTTTACAAAAAAGAGTTGAGAAAATAGAGCAAGCTTAACAGAGGAGGAGAGAGAAATCTACAGAGAATTGTGAAGATGATGAGAATTATAAGTGATAGTGCAAAAATAGTACACAAATGGAAGCAAAGTGAGACTCCTGTTTATTCACCAATGAAAGAAAGCCAAATTTACTGTACAATTTCTGCTAACTTTAGTACAATTAGGAGATGCTATGTTCGTCCTTTAATTGATCACTTATAAATAAGGGTAACAGTATATATATAATTAGGTAGTTTTTCCTAAATTTTATTTCGGTGCATAGACCGGCCCAGGCCCAGCCTCGATCAGGCCTCAAGGGCCGACGGACTAACTTAAGCTGGGCCTATAACTAGGGGTGGACATAGTATGGTATGATACGATATTTGAAAGTTTTGATATCGTATTTTTGGTATTCGATTTTTAAAACATTATATCATTACCATACCAATTTAATTCGATATGGTTCGGTATTTTGAAGTTCAGTTTCGGTATTCTATGGTATGATAAATCAGTAATCATAATTTGTTCAATTTCGACTAATATATACTCGTATAATAAAGTATTATGACTTTGACAATTAAAAAAGTCTCAATTGTATCATACTAACACATTACACATGTAGAAATATGTATATTCAAAATAAAGTACAAACAACTCCTTTTGTTAATCAATTACATTTCAATTAAAATAGAGTAATCAAAATTTCAAATTCTAAACATTTAGTTTATACTAATACTAGGTTGCATATTTGTTAGTATTTTAATTAATAATATATATATATATATATATATATATATATATATATGTTATTTATATAACTATATACTTCGGTATGGTATTTGGTATGTTATTTTTAAATATCAAATATCGTATCGAAAACAAAAAAAAAAATGTATACCATATACCATAATACTAAAACCACAATATTAAAATTTTTGATATGGTATACTATTTCGATATATACCATATCATGTCCACCCCTACCTATAACCCTCCATCGTAACCCAACCCTTCTCAAGTAGCGGGCTGGATAATGAAACACGGTCGGGTCATGAAAAGCCCAAAAGAGAAGAAGTAAGAAAACATGAGCAAAACGAAACAGAAGAAAGAAAATGGCGGCAATAGTATGTTATGGTCCTCTAATCGATCTCTCTAAAGCGGCAGCTCACATCGACGAGTACGTCCAACTCCTCGTTTTTGTTCACAATATCACCCCAATTCAGGTACTCTCTCTTTGTCTCTGTGTCTAATGGCCTAATTAGATACTTTCAGTTCAGCATATATATAATTTTGCAGTACAAGCTATGGAGAAAAGATGGAGCAGAGGTCATAAGGACCGACATACAGGTGGCCGACGATACCCGCCCATTTTTTCCTGTTACAATATGGAACAAACAATTGGCCTCCACATTGGTTGCTGGAGATATCATTTTGCTTCAAAGTAAGTTTCTTTAAAATATTTAGAAGACATAAAACAATTCCAGTCAAAGAAAAACTTGGTTTACTCTCGAAATTTCAGTTGTGCCACATAAGTTGGGACGGAGGAAGTATTTGACCGGTGACTTTGAAATTATTGAACTTCCTTGTTGTCTTCTCTTTTCATTTGCCTATTTCTTGTTGCTTTTCCAAGAGCCCATGGAAAATAACAAATTTCAGTTTGGAGTTATATGCAAACAGCTTCTCAAACATAGTATGCAGCATTGAGTTTGTTTGTGGTGTAATAGTGCTCACCGCTCAGTCATTGCCTCAAAAGACTTTCTAAATTGATTATCTCATATAGCTGTCTCATCCTCCCTGTGTCTCACTTCCATGGAATCTGCTATACTTGTATTGTTGATCAGGTTAGCATATTAATCAGCATTGTTAAATACTCTTGAATATACCTTCTCAAAAAAAAAACTCTTGAATATGTGAGTTTGTGTGTTCTAAATTTTAGTTTTCAAATAATGATGTTGCTCCAATCTTCAGGTAATGCATATACCTTTTTCAATTTCAGATGTTAAGATTACAAGAGTTAGCGGATTAATTGAGGCTAGAACTGTACATTGCTCAACTTTGCAATGTATAGTCCATTCATACAAGTCAATTGCTTCTAAAGGTACTCTCTTATCTCTCTCTCTCCAACTCATAAGGTTCTGCGATACATTATCTTTGGTAGATATGATCAAGCTTTGGAGTATCAGGAATACATGACTAGATCAATAATTGTAAAGGGTGACTAGAATTGAAAAAAGAAGTCCTTAATGGCTGCCTAGCATTTACTGATTTCCAGGGGGCAGAGCCCAAGAAGACTGCATGTTTGGATGCCAAATATGTGTAATCTTCTCTGGATAATTGGGTGATGCCACTAAATTAACCTTCAGGAGGCTAGTATATTGAGTTACAAACTGATGAAACAAACATAAATCGAACACCTGTTTCTCCTACGATATCTGTCATTTTGAACCCCATTTCTATCTTCATGATATAACACTTTATATTGCAAGTCTTTGTTCGCCCTCTCTTTCTTTCTTTGTTGCAGATGATAAAGAAGTGCATTTTTCCTTGTTTCGTTGAACCTCTTTGGAAGCCCATTTATAATGTGATATGCTAATGAACTTTTGTTCCTTGCATATTAGAGTGCAGTTGACCAACATGCTAACTACTGATTACAATAATTTGATCGTATTTCCTTTCTTCTTTTTCTTGTTTGCTTACCTTGATGTGATATACATGTAAATTGTTAAACTTGTTTAAAATGATAACAATGCTCACAAGTGCCCAGTCCTTACTAGACTGAGAACAGAATAACCTCGAGGTGTTGGATCAGTTACTCAGAGAACACACATGGATCCCTCCCTGTCTAATCAGCAGTTCTAGAAAAGGGAGTCTTCTGGAAAAAAAGTTGAGATTTAACAAGAAGAACCCATAACCAATAAAACATGCTTTCAGCCATAAAAAATACCCAATAAAGAAATTTGTTTCTCTAATCAGCTACTTTTAACCTCTTGCAAACTTCTCATCAACCGTAAATGTGTAATCTTTGGAAATCACACCCTCAATCTGTAGTAACAGGAAGCTTATCTATTAGCTAACATAATCCTTCTTACTAACATGATAAAAAAAACTTATATGCAGCTTTATCATTAGGCTTTCTCCAAATAGATTAATCTAAAGTTTCATATAGTTCAACCAAATAATTGTTGAGTGCGAATCAGACTCCTCTTTTAGTAAGGTCGCCACCAGATTGCTATACTTTCAGTGAGGTTTGAAAAATTAGTCTTCGACTCCCATGTGGCACCACCAAAACATGTTGGAGAGCCAAATTTGATTTAGCCATGCTTCACTTGTCATGAGTGCCTGAAATAAATTAATTTCTGCTCTGATGAGACTTTACATACTTAAAACTGTATATTTTGTCTCAACATTAGTTCTTCACAAGCATAAAGATAGGAAATATGAGAATGGGATCAAAAAGATTTCATAAGCTTTATACCGTTTGTTTAGTGTATTTCTTTTCAATATCTGTAGTTCGGCTGAAATTAGACCAGTCTGCTCCAGACCTGGGCTAAGATATTGATTTAACGTCTTTGCAGGTGTGGACGATCTGATGCGCAGCTGTCGAATTGGTATGGCATCAAAGGATAAGCTTCAGAAAATTGTTACATGGCTGCAGAAGGGAGCTGCTGTTGAATTGAAAAACCATCAAGTATATATCCTCTTTCTCTTGGAACTTCTGATGTAAATTTGAAATCGGGTACACTTGAGTAGAGAGTAGAGACTAGGAGTCCATTGATCAAGCACCTTTTTCTCCTCCTCAAATTTCTTACTTCCCCATGCCCAATCACATGGCTGAGATGGAGGAGGTTTCTCTTCTTCTCTTAATTTGTTCCAGTTGATGAAGTCTAAATTTGGATGTATTTATGCTGCAAAATGATTTATTTGTAGACTATCTTGTCCTCGGTTATGTATTGTAGGCTGCGGTATCAGATCAAACCCCACCCCACTTGGCTCAAACCGAGGAGTTCTAGTTCTTAAGATTTGGATATCCTAGTGCGCTGTTGCAGCTGCTAGGAACAGTTTTGCACCAACCTATAAGTGCCTTTCATTCTTTATTTAATTAATGAATTGTTTTTTGATATTATAGGAAACAAAACAATTTGGCAAGCAGATTTAGTTAATGAATTAACTTTGGGTGAATTCTTGGACCATGGATATCCCCTATAGTTTGAGAATTATCTTAAAACTCCTCTAGTAGAAACTTTCCATGCCTTAACTAGGACCATTAAAAGCAATGTTTTGATTAAAAAGTCTTTTAAATTTGTTGCTCCTATTTTACCCTCAATCATTATTGTATTTACCTAGAAAATAATGGAAATATCAGTTTGGATAATTTTTCTTTATTTTAGCTTTCACAAAGTTCAAGATTAGAATTTGAGTTTAATATTTAAGACTTTGCTGGGTTATTACTGTAGAAGGTGCAATACGATAATTTGTCCCAGTTGTGCTGAAATTAAAACCACCAACTTTTATTGGTAAAGAGGATATGATATTCGTCAAAATAAATAAGGTCTAAGTACTCTATCATTGTTTGATGGAAGAAAGCTATGGCTTTTATTGCTTATTACTGAATTTGAATTTTTTTCAAAAATAGTATTTCAAGATTGATTGGTATCCACGTGATAGTGATAAGAGCATACCCGTGTATCACTTCACATCTGTTGTCAAATGACTCCTGTTAAAAGGATATTTGTTAATTGACTTGCTTTATGACATATAATAATGAATGCTGGCCTCACGGATTTGCAATGGAAGCAGGCATCTATTAATTGGAAAGCGCATGAAGAGAGGAAATCTCAGGGTTGCATCTCTCTTAAATATTTATCTGATCTTCCTGATTCCTGCAAGGCAACCATATATGCATCTGTTGGTGAATTATTTCTGCCAATTACCTGGAGACATCTTCCTGAATCTGATGTTGAAAGCATGTTCATTAGCAAGAGGCTATATGTACACTCAAATTGCAACGTGGCTGACGATCTGATTACTGCTGGCTGCCATCTATGCGGTACTCCTTTGAGTGACGAATCTAGGTAAGAGGAAAAGCTAAACCAGTCCTCTTTCCATATGTATATGCTTATAAAGTTGTAATATGTCTATAACATTTAGTAACTGCGATATCATTGTGGTTTCCAACAGTTCAGGCAGTATTAAAAATGCCTCATCACTCTATTGTCAGGAGAGCTCCAATCACCTTCATGCAGTGAGCATGATATATCGACCTTTCATGGTAAGAGTTTTTTCTTTCAACTGGTAACATTCTTTTTCTTGTAAAATTAGCTCCAGAAAACTCCGTCACCATTACTGCTTATATTGCATTTTTCTTTCCAAGCCATAGGATTTGGCACCTGAAGTTTTTATGTTCCATTTTGGTACTAAAACTTCACAACTATAGTTGACACTAGTATCAAGATGTTTTTCAAACTCATTGACATTGCGGTCACTCAATTATAATGATGGGTGTGTGAGATATTTACTTTCAGAGTAGAAATTAGCTTAAGTGCCATAAGGTGCACCTAACCGATTGTTCTTAGTTTATCTTTGTTTATTTGGGGATTTTTTAATGTACTATTTCAATTTTGCAGCTATATGTGTGGGATGATTCAATGTACGTTCCACTTCTTGTTAAAAATAAGGCAGCTGAAGTGCTGTTTGGAAACATCAGAGCAGAAGAAGTGTTCTCTTGTTACAAAAGGCTGAAGGATGGAACCAATCATGCTTCAAATTTAGTCTGCAGAAGGAAGGGCATGGCGGAAAGTATGGTACTTAAACATAGTGTTGCTGGGGAAGGTGTTTCAGTCACTGATGCATCACACACTAATGAGGACAAGGAATTGAAAGAAAAAAATATACTTGATGTTAGACCAAATTTCTATTTGGTTTGGTTAATTTTGTTGAAGTTGCTACTGCAACAGGAGAATAACAGTCCTTTGAAATTTAAAGTTACTATTAATGCAACAAGAGATTGCAAATGTGGGAGGTACGAGATGATCTCTGTTTCTCTGCCATCCTTTATATCTGATGTCAATCAAGTATAGGAGTTCTTTTTATGTGTAAATGTCTCAAATATCAATATTCTGTGAAGAATTCATGTGTTTTCATAAACTCATAATTGGGAATTCTTTTTCTGGACTCCTCGAGTGAAGAATCTACCATCTTGAATAATATCCCTATAAATGCTTCTTCATAGTTCGTTTTGTCTTAAAGGATGCTTCTTCTATGGACGAAATTGATTTTAAGTAATGTTCTCCTGGGGAGGAAAGCTTGGGTTGAGCTGGGTTTCTGCTGTATTCAGGTGCTATGTTTTACCCAAGCCAGACGGTATCATGTAAAGGAAAAATGTCATTGTGATGTAGTATGGTTACTTCAAGTCCTATTCTTTCAAGAAGTATTTTAGTCATGTCAGCTACTTATTTGCTAATAGAAAATGAAAAGAACTATTTGTTGTATAATATGAGCTTGCATAAGGCTCAAATGGAGTGACAAATTTAGTGAGGATTCATATAGCTGATGACTCTAATTTATTTGGGATTGAGGCGAAGTTATTGTGGTGCAGTTGCAGGATGCTTGCACATAGAAATTCTTTTTGTGGCTAAAGGTTTAGGTGAGTGGACGTTACTCCAGTCTAAGGCCAGAAGATGCCCAAACAAGTTGTTTCAAAAAGCATTTCAAGCCTTTTACATAAACTTCAGATTTTTGTACCAGAACTTCGATATTGATTTTCCTAAACACACTAGAATATCATGTAAGTTTTGGCCTCAGTTGAGCTACGATGGAAACTAGAACAAGACCAATATCATGTAGGTTTTGGCCTCAGTTGAGCTACGATGGAAACTAGAACAAGGTCTTGATCGCGACCTCGATATGAACTTGGTCGCACTTCTGGGATTGACAGATTGCTAAAAAAGACAAATTACAACGAAGGGTTGTACCTAAAAACAAAGACCTGGTTGGTCTCATATTATTTGAACTAGTTTAAGAAGCTATTCCTACAACAACAAAACTTTATTATTTGTCTAAAAGCTGGCTAATGACTTTTCATATTCAAAAGAGTTTTAGATTCCAAGTTTCTAACTATAGTTTGCTGCACCAATACGCCTCAATTGTGCAGCCCTGGTTGAGCTTCAATGTCGAAGTATTAATACAAGGTCATACCGGGTTATTTAAAATGTTTCTTAGTTGGCTGATAACCCATCTTCTCTTCAATATGTTTCTACTTGCATTTGGCGTGTAGTTGGAATGGGTTGCTGGAGGGTGTGATACAGTATATTATGGTAATGTGATTTTGCTGCACAATGAAATGAAATAGAGTACGAGGTCAAGTAAACATCTTTCATAAGTACAAGAACGTAAAACAAATTCAAGGCATGAAAGTGTTAAAAACCATCAATTTTGGACTTCTACATGGTTACTAATAGAAAGCTTTTTAAGAAGAAGAAAAAAAGATAGTTCTGAAGCCAAATCACAAGGATGTGCAATCACTCCACACATTATTTGCCTTTTTTCTGCTAATGATAATATCCAAGTTACAAGCCAAGTAAACCGGAAACTGACAGCCAACAGTACTCAAAATGCTACATGAAGTCATGAACCCTCAGCTATTAGTTGAAGCCAAAATCCAGAGCGACCTGAATGCCATCAATGTTCAGTTGCTGCATCAGCCAAGGTATCAACAGCTGCAGATCCTTGTGCTTCTTCCAAAAGCTTCATTTGTCGTTCTGCATGTTCTCTTTCACAAGCACTGATACCCATAATTATATCTAGCATCGTACCAGTTGTGCCAAAGAATACGAGGGGTGCCAAAGATTTCCGTTTAATACCCACAGGAATCGCAAGCAGTGCACCAGCTACAGAGAAAACCCATGTCCCCAGAGCACTGCAGTAATTTAAATATCAGACCCGAGAGCATCGGACTAGAATAAATACAACAAGCAACATGATTATACCAAGTTCATTAGAACAAAGTATAGCATGATTCAATTTCTCTCATGACAGATATAAATATTCACATTCAGAATTTTTGGTATCCCATGCATTGCACGATTGTCAGGAGGTAGGCTCAAAGCACTAGTTGAGGAAAAACTCTCGTTAATAGAACCCACAAAAAGAAAAACTGCTTCAATCTTTCCTACCCACCTCCAAGTTTAAGCTTTACCCATCTCAAGAAGAAGAAAAAAGGACAAATGTATAAAGAGCACGAATTTCAACTTCTCCACATAATAGAAACATGAAGACATTCATGAACATTGAATTTTCCATTGTTGATTTTGCAAATGCAATGACAGAGAAATATAATAACCGCATGATACGAATGAGAAATTACGCCACAGCTGCAATCCTCGTGGAGATCAAATATATTCCAATCTGTTACCCTTTTCTTTCAAACGATCTACCTAGGAGAGAAAATCATCACACAAGCTCCTAAGGGCTGAAAAATCTTACACATGTTTTGGACTAAAGAACTTCTAGTAAATTCTTATTTTGTTTTTATTTTGTAAAATGTAATTAAAAAAAATGTTGGCATGAGATTAGTTTAAATGAAGAAACATTGTCAATGAGGATTCATATAGTCAACCCCAACTTGTTTAGAATTGAGGGATAGTTGTTATTGTTCAGGGCTAAAGAATACTTAAATATGAAAAATGTAGAAGAACATGACCGTTGTAGCTTGAAGTGGTCTGGGAAATCCAAGACAAAATAGAAACACTCAATTCAATCAAAGAAGAAATATATCAAATGACAAGATGAAAGTCACGCATTTATACAGTGTGATAATCACCAGAAGCTCATGAAAGTTTATTTCCAAATAACATACACCAATAGAAAAGAAAAGATGTACACAATTTAAAAATAGAAGGAAGCAAATAGCAATTTTAGAATACGAAGCACATAATCAATGCCAATATTCGACCAAACGAGGCGTGGATAAATATCATCCATCATACTGGTTTCTCATAACTTTCATGTTCACATTTCACTGTATGATACTGCTAGCATTTGTGGTACAAGGCATGATGACCCTTACAGGAACTAGAAAGGCAATGAAAGGGGTGAAGCACTTCATATTATACTGACACCATTATTCTCACCCTTGCCTTAAACATTGTTCCAACCTTCCTATTGAACAAAAACATTATTTTTTTGGGTACCACCTCCGCTCTATCACCACATGACCTGCTTTGACCCACACAGTTATTAAGACTAAAATGTTTGCCTAAAACAAGTGTTTAAACTTTAAAAATAATGGTTCACAATATCAAAAAGTGAAGAGAGTCACATGAAATACATTAGTTTATATTTGTTTACAGTTGGAAGACAAAAATTCCATACAAGGAAATAGATCAAATCATTTTGACAGAAAAAGAAGGGAAAAAAGATCAGAGGGAATAACTCAATGCCTCTGTAATACTATATCATCCCCAAATAAAGCAAGGTTCCACTTCCGTTAATTCTAAGGTAAGAAAACAAGACACTAACCTTTGAGACACCCTCAACATTTCCCATACAGGATGATTTTGTCCACTAAGGTTTGAGCCACTTGAAAAAAATGGCCTAATTATTTTGCTTCTACTGGTATTTCAACACTGGACTTGGAAATCTTAGAAGTTCAGTTGATTGTCTACCTGCACTTTCACCAGGGTTTGTAATCCCCTTCCCCATTTCCCCTTTTAAAGAAGAAGAAAAAAGTCATGGACTTCATCCTCTTCATTTCAACTTCATTGAAAGGTATTGCAATTTTGGCATAGGGTTGTTTGGTACGCGGGATAAGGTGAAATTTATACTGTCAACCAAAATGCAGCACTAATTTATCCCACTCTTAATCATGGGTATCCTACCTTATCCAATCCAACTTGGGATTATTTTATACCAACTCCAAGGTGGGATAATCCCAGAATAATTTAGTCCGCTTACCAAAGGACCCTTTTAGTGACAAATTAAATGTTCAATTATTGTGGATTTAATTATCATTTTGATTCACAAGTAATTTTTTGAGATGATAAAGATTGAAATCCAAATGATGAAATTATTAACCATCTTCCTTTTGTTAATTTGACATCCTCAACAGGAAAGGGAAAAAATTGACATCCTCAAAATTTTGATTGCTTCTTTGAAGGGAGAAGCATAGAAAGTTTCAACCTAAAATTTCTTTCCTAATATCCTAACATGCGAAAAAATATTCTGCCTATAGATTCAGAAAATTTTGAGATACAAGAATGTCTACTTTGTCAAATAAAGGAAAAAATAAAGATGTTGTTGATGAAGGGAAACGAAACTGACTTGGAGACTGAGCACTCTGACAGTTGTTTTACTTCCTCTTGAGCAGCCATTTTTTCTGTGATACCATAAAAAGTGAAGCTCTACAATGGGATCTCCTCTTTGAACCTGTTTGACATTCATAGGTTATGACCCGCCCCGATGAATACTGAACCCATTTAGTGCAAATGGGCCGATTTGTAAAATAAATTATTCCGCCATGTAATTTATAAAACTTAGCCAACTTTCATATATTATCATCTAAAAATTTTACTTTATTTACCAAAAAGTGAATTAATTTCAGTTACCTTTGATTTTCCTTTAGTCATACCAGCGAATTAATCATCTGGTTCCAGGCCCTTGTGAGTGAAAATTGAAGTTTTTGCACCGATTGTCCCTATTTTAGAGTGATTACTTTCAATTATTATTTTTTCTCTCGTTGATTATTTAATAAAAATTTAGTGGGTCAAAATATTTTTATCTATGACCAAATTTCACTCGGCATAAATTTAGAGAACTTGTGTCTCATCCAACATTAGTTCTTTGAAAATTAAGTTATGCGACATAAGTTGTATAATATTTAATTCACTCAATATAAGTTTAGAAAAAATTTTCCTCGCACGACATAGGTTTTGTAGGAATAAGTTAGGGCAACTTACATAAACATACTATATTAAGAAAATATTTACCATTTATAGCAATAACATTTTTTTTCACTTAAACACTTTTAATACATTTATAATACAATTTTAATACATATTACATAGAACAATTCATAAAACACATATAATACAAGTTTTATTGATGAATAATATATTTATCACACATTTTAATACACTTATAATACAATGTGTCAATTTCTTACCAAACAAGCACAATATATTTTAAAATAGTTATAATACATATATATTGCATACATAATTCACTTTTAATACATATTACAGATTTATCATAATATTGCTATATATTGCTAAAAATGGTAATAAATAAAAAATATCGCTAAAATCAGTAAATATTTATTAAAAGGTACCTATTCAAGTAATTTTTCCAATAAGTTATGCCTCACATGACATAACTTGTGGACTTTGAGACTAAAATTTTGCCTCACTCGGCATAAGTTTAGTAGGAGCTAAGTTATATTTAGGGCTCGTTTGGCGATGCAATACGAAATCACGATGTGATATCATAATATGAAATCATGAGATGAAATTGAAATTTTGTTTGGACATGCGATATGAAATTTTGTATATTTTCTCATTAACATAAAAATCTCACAAGTTGTAAAAGTATTAAAATAGCCATAATTATTTATTTAATCTTACCAAATAAACAAAAATTTATAAAATCACATAACAAATTATTATAAAGTTATTTGTTCTCCAATTAAATAATTGTTTCATCTAACTTTAATTCAATAAAAAAATTGTACATAGATTATAGTGTACTAGTCTTTAATATAATCCTCCCACATAGTATGGACAATCTCCTCACGTTGAACTTACATTAATTTCTCGATCATATGACCGAGAAGACGAACCAACATTGTTAACTTTGAGTCATTTGTTGGTCAATATCATCCGCAACTATATTTTTATGCTCATAGACCATAAATATTTCATCACTCCTTTGGTATTCTTGCAAATAATTATGTAACACTGCACAAGCTATGACAATTTTCACTTGTGTGTCAATATCATAATGGTTCATGCCTTGTTTCACTTGTGTGCAATTACATATTTTCAATGTATTAATTTCGTGCTAAAATCAAACATATTGGAAGTAGTTATTAACTTATTATCAAACGTACATCACCAATTTTGTTCTTTTTCATATTAAATTGCTTTAAACATTTTCATATGTAGCCGAAAGAGAAGTTTTTTTTTATTATGAAAAATCAAAAAAGTATTACTCCCTCCGTTCTTATTTATATTCACCAAATCAATCCATACTTTATCATTTATATTCACCAAATTTAAAGTAATAATAAATTTTATGTTGGTGAGAATAATAAATTTTAAAAAGTAATGATGTGATTATAAATTTCATTTACATATGAAATAAATTGTTAGTAGATATACATGTGGGGTTGTTTTAACAAAATATAAACTTGTGGGTCAAATTTTGTATTTAAAAAATCTCAAATCATAATATGAAATTCCCAAATCATGATTTTTGGAGAATATGGGATTCCATCTCATGATATGAAATCATGAGATGGAATCAACGTGAAATCGCATTTCCAAACGCTGATTCCATCTCACGATTTCATATCGTGATATGGTATCGCATGGTCAAACGCCTACTTATTATGGCATAACTTGTGGGTTCTGATGCATAACTTCTGTTATATTATAATACAAAAATATAAACTTACGCCAAACGAAAATTGTTTGTTTTACCATGCTAGTGGTTATTTTCAGTCATTTGTTTTTTACTTTGTCAAACAATAAAAAAATTTGAAGAGCATCAAATTTGAAGACAAAAATTAAAGACCGCCTAAAAGTTGAAAAAAATTGTGTCCATTATTGAAATAGCCCAAGATGGACATAGGCTGTGAAGCAGAAAGGGCACCTGTATTCGGCGGTTAATAATATTTGAATGGAATCGTTGCAACCAGTAACTCCTCTCAAAATCCTATATAAGCATTTGGAAACCACCCAAACCGTCTGGAAGAGATTTCATTTGGTCGTTTTCTTTGAGAATACAACAAATTGAATTCAACATCTTCTCTTAATTAATTCAATTCTTCTGAGATCACTAATAATGGCGTCCCTTGCTTCCCGATTGCAACACTCTATCACTCCCAATGCCCTCAGATCCTATCTCGCTGAGTTTCTCTCCACTTTCTTTTTCGTCTTTGCCGCTGCCGGCGCTGCCATGTCCACCAGTAAGTTCTCCTTTTAGTAAAAATAATTCCTAGTACAATTTTCTCTTAGTCTACAATGTATAGTGTTGTGTAACTTGTGTAATATGATCGCAGGGAAAATGGTGCCTGATACGATATCAGATCCATCTAGCCTAGTGGCAATTGCAGTTGCAAATGCATTTGCATTGTCCGTGGCGGTGTATATATCGGCCAATATCTCTGGCGGACACGTGAATCCGGCTGTCACGTTTGGAATGGCTGTAGGAGGCCATATAAGTATTCCCATGTCTATATTCTACTGGATTTCTCAGATGATTGGTTCTGTCACGGCTTGCCTTCTTCTCAAGTTCACTAACCAGGTTAGTTAATTTGCATACCTTTCAGTTTCAAAGAAATTTCCCTGCCTTTTTATCCTTTTTTTTTTCCTGTTAAATGTCGCACATTGGTTGAGGAAATATATTGCTTGTTGTCGTCTCCTTATATGATCTCGCGCAATTCTCAATGATAGTTAACTTTTGCGATTGAGTTAGGTCCGATAGTCGGTTGCTGATTTTCCAAACTAATTTCCAATTTGTGTATACTGGATTAGTGTAAGAAAAAACGTTCTGTAATTTACTGAATCACATGATCAACAAGAGTCATAAATCTGAATTCATTTTCCTTTAATTTGCTGATAAAGCTACACTGATGATCTCTCATGGCAGCAAGTTCCATCACATGGAATTCCACAAGAGATGACTGGTTTTGGAGCAGCAGTACTCGAAGGTGTGATGACATTTGGTCTAGTGTACACAGTTTATGCAGCTGCTGATCCTAGGAGGTGCGTACACGCAGCAATTGGGCCGTTGGCAATTGGCCTGATGTTGGGAGCAAACGTCATGGCTTCGGGGCCATTTACTGGGGGATCAATGAACCCTGCTTACTCATTTGGCTCTGCTGTTGTCAAAGGGAGCTTCAAGAATCAAGCAGTGTACTGGATTGGACCGTTCATCGGTGCAGCTATAGCAGGACTTGTGTATGATAATGTGGTCTTCCCTGTACAAGTAACTGAGTCTTTGAGGGGAATAGGTGGTGGAATTGTTGCTGTTTAAGTGCTGCAGGTTTTTTTTTTTTTTTTTGCTATTGTTGTATGTATGTATTACTTCTTGGTAGTCTACAAAATAGGATGTTGCCTTCTCTTTACTAGAACTACTAGTGCTTAATCATAGTCTAGTTAGTTGTTTTTGTGAATTAAGGTTATTAAAATTTCTTTTTTTGTTATTTTATATATATGTCAATTTAAAGATTTGTGAAAATAACGCCCTCAACCTCAACCTCAACCTCAACTATAGTCAACTTAGAACTCCTTTAAAGGGGACCATAAAATGAATATGATGAAAAAAGAAAGGGCAGCCTGGTGCACTAAAGCTCTCGCTATGTGCATGGTTCGGGAAAGGGCCCAACCAGGTGACCACAATTCCAGTTTATGGGTAAATGGGATAGACACAGCTAGAAAAATTGGCATGAAAATCTGATGTTATTTCCACACCATGTGAGCACATTTGTAGCCTGATTGTAGTTTTGAATTTAACTTACAGTTCAGACAATTAATTAAGTGTTCAAACTTTTCTCTACCGTTTGTAATTTTTTTGATTTCAGAATGGAAGAAATGAAATAGAATCAATTTTACTCAGTGTTAATAAAATTGATTAAAATTTTTTTTTTTTGACAACCAACAACATTGTTATATTAATGCCTAAAAAGGTTCAAACAATAAAAATGAGTTTAAGTATTTAAATATGCATACTCAAAGTTAAAAGTGTGTGCATGTATCAAATGAAGAGACTAAAATGTCGTCAATATCATTGAAGAAGAGTGACAAGTGTGTGCAGACTGCAACAGTTTTATACTGGGTGCCTTATGTTATTGCTTCAGATGAATCGTTTCTTGTATGTGCGTGTGATGAAAAAATAAAGATTGATGATTTATCAAATGCTTCGATAAAATATATGATAGAGGGTGATTCTGAAGTAGTGACACCATTTTTCCTTTCTCCAACCTTCACAAAACCAACAATCCTAAGCTGACGCACCACCAACTTGGATCAGCAAACCTCTTCGCCACTTTGACCAGTTGAAATGCATGTTTTTCATATATGGAATCAACTATAAATTTACACAAAGTCACTAAATGATCGGTGACAAATGAATCCAATAAACAAGGTAAGAAAAGAACCAACGTGCTAGTTTTTAATAACAAATTCAATAATTAAGCTATATTTGTTACATAATACTATTTAAAAACTTGAGAACAATTAAAACGAAATGTGGTTGGCATGACACACCTTCATTCCAAAACACTATTGTTGTTTCCTCCCCTCTCCAAACATTTCCATTATCCCGCAATAACATTATTGTTGTTTCCTCAACCTCCCCAAACATTTGCATGCTCCTCCAATTGCTGCTGCTTGCATGTCTTTCAGGTAGCGTGTCTGAAAGAAACATTGTCTATTAAAAATAAAGAAGATGTATTCTAAAATTACAATAAAATATGATTACGTTGACACCTACCTATGTGCCTATTTTGCATTTTTTACATGCATTAGGAAGTACGAAACTAACGTGTTTTTCATATGTGAAACATTTTCTATTTAAGAAAATTAATACATTAGTTCATTCATAAGCGCCAAGAGTCTAACATTAGGCTAGGATTATTTTGTCAAAATTGCGAGAATGTTGATTTGATAACAAAGATAAATCAAAGTTAGTGAAAATTAAAAGGCTTCTACATTTCCCTAGTCTACTATAACTATTCTATATTTCCCCAGTCTACTATAATTATCCTCAGAGGTGGAGTCAAGATTTGATTTGATGTTTGTGGATTCTATATTTTAAAGTAAAACAACAATTTCAAACTAATGTAACAGCCGTTAACATTACCTTAGATGTTGTTGTAAGAACGTAATTTATTAATATGAATATTTAAGTAATTTAATTCAAAAATCTAAAATATTTTATAATATATATATATATATATAATTTGAGCATATTTTTTTAAAATGTTAATAATGTTTTAAGTAACATTAAAATTATAAAATTCACCGTTAATTTTTTTTTTGGTTTATTACCTTCACCATTGAGCCATCTACCTTTTAATTGATTGTAAATTCGCACGTAATATTTATATAGTTTTGTGTGTGATTTTTAGTACAAATATAGCAAAAGTTATTGGCTTCACTCGAATCCCCGTATAACACTATAACTCTGTGCCTAATTATTCTTTAGTTGTGATCAATTCTCTTCCAAAAAATTCAGAAATCACTATTTTTCTCTTGTCTTCCCAAATTTATTTGGATAAATTGTTTGCTTTATCCTTTTCATAAAATGTATACTTTTTATGACAATTGTATAGCTGATTCACCAGCGTTTTGCTCTCTGGGGCTTCCACTAATCTATTATCAATAATGAACCATAGTCCAACATTTTAAAAAAAAATCTTCATCTGTTGATATCAACTCTCAAAGTTATTTTTGCCATCAAACACAAAAAGGGGACATTTGTGTAAATATGGAATATCCATATTCTTTTGTATATATTGGATCTCACACGATCCTTTAATAGGATCTCACACAATCTCTGATATCAATTTGAAGGAAATAAAATTATCAATATGCACAAGTGAAAGACCCAACAATGGTCATATAGAAAAAAATTATCAAGCTACAAAGAAGAGGTATGAGGCTTTATTCAATAAAGCTAATAACTCTTGTATCTCTCTACATTAAAATATGTAATAAGGCACTCATATTTATAATACTAACAAACCAAATTAAACTGAGGAGGCTTTATTCAATAAAGCTAAAAACTGTTGTATCTCTGTACATTAAAATATTTAATAAGACACCTCTATTTATAATACTAACAAACCAAATTAAACTGGGACTAGTAAACCTCTTTAACTAACAAATTCTAATTAAACATAATTAAATAAATACCATAATTAACAAATTCGAAACTACCAAAGATTCCTATTCTTGGTTTATTTCCTACAAGATTGAATAAATTAATTGAGTTTTTTTTTAATATTTTTTATACGTTCTATGTTGGATAATTAATTTGGATCGTGTGTCGCTCATATGGACTGACTCGGCCCATTTAGATTTAGATAAGATAGGAGCAGGTTTATTGTCGTTATGAAACAACAGTAATATCTCTTCTGCCTATATATCTATCTTTCAACAGAGAAAGTGAGAGTGTGAAAAAGATTAAAAAATTCTCACAACACAAAAACAAAGAGAAAGGCGTCTGGTTTGTGGGAAAATGCTTTGTTTCTTAGTGATTCGAAAGTAGACTTTGGGCTGATTCTTTTGGAAGTAAGACTAACAAATTCCGTTGCACCTATAAGGTACACAATCATTGTTTTTGCTCCTTTAATTATCTTATATTCCAATTATAGGGAGCTTATTGGATAACATGTTACTTTTGTATTATCATGACTATGATCTCATCTTTTTGGAGCACAACACCACCTCTTTTTGGCAGGGGCAGAGCTAAGTGGGGGTTCAGTGGTTCGAACAAACTCAGTAGTTTTTTTTGTTGACCTTATATTTGTATTAGAAAATTAAATAAAGGGAAAAAGGACAAATATACCCCCAAACTATCAAAAATGGTATACGCATACCCTTCATTATACTATTGAGACATCAGAGTCCTTACCGTCCAAAAAATGGACCAAAAAGTGAAGCATTTGTATCCTTCACACTAACGAACGGATACGTGTTCTAATCCTATGCATCTACCCAAATGTGTTTCATTCTCAATGTAGTTGACCAATATAAGATTTTTAAAATACATTTTCCAATATAGTATTTATACTTATTCTTAATATTCATAAACCATAAAAAAAATTCCAAAAAACTTTTTAAATATCTAACTTGAGGTCTCTCACTAATTTCAGTCGAGAAATTAAGTTTAAAATATAATTAGAATATATAAAGTATCAACTGAAAGTATATCTACAATTTACTCATGCCACACAAAGATCTAATAGTATGATTGTGCATATAATTTTAAAAAGAAAATAAAGTTTTTAAATATACCATAGCATTTGTGTGGCATTAAAATTTACTTGTTAAGAGTAAAACATAAATTTATCAAATTATTATTAAGTTTTAAAAAGATATAATATATTTTTCATTAGACTTAAAAAAAAAATAGGGTCAATAGGGAGAATGTTTATTTAGTTGTTTGTAGAATAGTGTTAGACCCCTAGTCTAACTAAGCAAGTGTCGGACAGGCATGTCGAGGATTTGTGCGTTGGCCTTGACATGTGCGTGGGTGAAACAATGCAGCTGTATGGCTAAGAGTTAGGGTGCAGCAAGATGTTCAAGATGCTTGGGTGTTGGCAAGGCAGCTTGAACGTGCTAAGTCATGAGGCAGGCGTATGGCACCTTAGGGGCGTACGTATGGGCAGGACGTCTGCAAGGCAAGACAGTGTGTTGGCTTGACGAGGCAAGGCTGTGAGACTTGACGATGGCAAGACAAAGGCATTTGGATGTGTTGACGCAGGCTGACAAATTTGCTGAAATAAAACTAAGTGTTGGAAGCAGGCTGAAATATTTTAAGTGTGGGGCATGATGGAATTCGGCTAAGGCATTGAAGAAACAATATACTTGAATTCGAATTTGTATTATGACTGTTAGGATAAAAGAAAGTTGTTGGAACTTAGTTTAAATCTGGCCATGACAAGTGTAACTGTCTTTTGTAACTGCCTTGTGTAGATTTTGTTAAATAAGGCTGAAATTCGTTCTAAGGCATCAAGGAGTGTTCTGTGCCTTAGAACAATTCGTGAAGCCTTCCTTTGTTGAGTTATTGAGATTAGTAAAGGTTGGAAAGTGTTCCCGTATGTTGTTTGGTGTTTGTTATATTACTACGCTGCCTAAAAATAATTAAGTCGTTCATACTTAGATAAAAACGTGTGAGTGTTGAGGCTGAAGTTTACAACGTTCAGTAGTGAAAAACAAAAAAAAAATCACAATGCTATCAAATAACATTAGCGAGCAAAGTCATAGTACATAGAATAATATCTCTTCAATATCCTACCTGTTCGAGCTTCCTTTAACAATTAACAATGGCGCCTAAACTCCTAGCGCTATCCTCCTTATCTTTCATTTGCCCATTCCCTATACCCAATTCCTCCCCAACTAACCTCAACATCTACAAATTCCACACTCCTAAACCTACCCTTGTCTTCTGCAAATCCACTGAACCCCAAACTATCTTAGAATCCGAACCCGATGGCTATGGAGCTGCTGCCCCGACCCGAGGTGATATATATCTTCAACGCCAACAGGTCGTCGCTGCATCTTCATCGGTGCTAGCCACAACTAAGAAGAAAAAGAAGAAGAAGGATAATATCTTCAAAATTTCCAACTTGGCTCCTTGCTGTTACGGCTGTGGAGCTCCGTTACACACATCGGAAGTGGATTCTCCGGGTTATGTTGACCAGGAGACATACGATTTGGTATTGAAATTCGCGAATTAATGCGTTCTATGTATTTGTGATGAGGTCTCTTTAATTTTGGGAGTTTTACTGAACTAATTCTATCCGGAAAATTTTAAGTTAGTTAAGTATCATATTCACTAAATTTGTTAGATTAGTTGCTACTGTTGTTTCCTAGATTTGAAATGTATAAGTTTACTGTTGATGCTTTAGCTCATTTTATTTTTTGGTTGGATGACAGAAAAAGAAACATCATCAACTACGTAAAATTCTTTGTGGACGGTGTCGCCTATTGTCTCATGGGCACATGATAACTGCAGTAGGTGGAAATGGAGGTTATTCTGGAGGCAAGCAATTTGTTACAGCAGAAGAGCTTCGAGAAAAATTGTCTCATGTGCGCCATGAGAAAGCTTTGATTGTTAAATTGGTAAGCAACGAAAAATGACTCCAATTTTTTTGTAATTTCTTAATGATGTTGTAATCTGAGGTGCTACCAGAGTTTTGCCACTTTTGAGTTTTTAAACTGAAGGTTGTATAAATGTAGTTTAAAATAATACATTGATTGAATATCTAAGTCAGTTTTCTATATTCTATTTAGACTAATTCATCCCGTATATCTGACTTCAGAGTGAACTAACTCAAATAGTACACTACAGTGACTCTCACTATAGGAATATTACTTTATAATATGTTCTTGACTGCTTTATTCATATGTTCACTGTCCTATTTGAATGGTTATACAGCTTTGTCCTGCATTGAATTTGTACGCCTCCGGCTCAGCTTGGGGATTAGTATCTGGCTATCTGCACATTAGGAATCTTAGATAAAGGTGAACAGCCTTGCAACCAGGAGTAATTAATGGATGATAACAATTTCAAGTATCATTTTTCCTGTTAAAAATGAAGATTGTAGTTACCATGAAAAAAATATATTCTTTATACCAAGTAATACAAGTGTGCTTTTTGCAATGAAGTCACTCATGAGCAAAGGGTTTCATCAATCAACAATATCTGACAAATTAACCTCTTATCTAATGGATTGAAGAAATGCCATCCAACCTTGTGAAAGCTTGTATTTCAGCCTTAAGATTGATAGCACTGGTGTTGATTACTATATTTATAAAACAAAGAAATATGATTGTTGGTTCTCATGTTTTCAGTTCATGTCATCAACTACTAAACCTTGTTTATTTGTGTTTTCTGCACTCTTTATACCTTCATGGATCACCGTCTGTAGGTTGATATTGTAGACTTCAATGGCAGTTTTTTGGCTCGTGTCCGAGATCTTGCTGGTGCAAATCCCATAATTTTGGTTATAACTAAGGTAATAATAGCAACTAAGTGATATGCAGTTAATGGCAGTACTGACTTGTTGTATACTTTTTTCCAACTAACATATTTTGTACTCTCTATTTCACTTTCTTAAGGTGGATCTTCTTCCAAAAGATACCGATCTTAATTGTGTTGGTGACTGGGTTGTGGAGGCCACAATGAAGAAGAAGCTTAAGTAAGTTTGAGGTGTATAATGTATCCTTTATATCTTAGACTCGTACGGTGCAATGGAAGTTATAGCTTCAGCTTGGATTAGTTGCTGTGCTTCTTTTGAGATCCTAATTGTCAGTTAGCCTTCTCCAACCAGTATTGCTTTAGTGTGATCCTTTTGTAGATCATGTTCACTTTGTAGTAATTTGATTATGTCTTTCCTGTTTAGTAATATTCAGTTAGTGATTGTAGTTAAGGTAAATATCATGTTCGACTTCTAATCCCGAGAACAAAAGATCACATAAAATTAGTTTCAAAAAAAAAAAAAACAAAAGATCACATAAAATTTTGAAATAGTATGCTCCTTTTTGCAGTGTTCTGAGCGTTCATTTAACAAGTTCAAAGTCATTGGTTGGAATCTCCGGGGTGGTGTCAGAAATCCAAAGGG
The DNA here is from genome assembly GCA_018342035.1 of Solanum appendiculatum. Lineage (NCBI taxonomy): Eukaryota > Viridiplantae > Streptophyta > Magnoliopsida > Solanales > Solanaceae > Solanum > Solanum appendiculatum. The sequence goes on from JAGDQO010001168.1 coordinate 207,971, forward strand.
AGAAAAAGGTCGGTTTCTTCTCTATGAAGATGTAAGATTACAATTGTCCATTTTGGGTAAAACTGCCTTGGTGTTGTACGTCTGTTTGAAAATATGAATTTTGATATATACATATTCTTGAGAAAAAGGTTGGTTTCACGTCTATGAAGATGTAAGATTACACCTGTCCATTTTGGGTAATACTGCCTTGGTATTGTTTGAAAATATGAATTTTGATATATACATATTCATGCACTTTCTTCTTAAAGTTATCTTGACGCTTACCAACTTTCACTTGAACTAAAAGGCAATAAATTACCATCAGGAGCTCCTTATATGTGAATAGGATGTTCACAGTGCATCTTTTTTTGGATGCTGATCAGTATATTGTGGTCCATTCTCTCAGAATCTCATTAAGCATTTCCAAAGGAAAAATCTCATCTTTGCTGGAACTACATTTCATGGCTTATGCTAGTTCATCCATTACTAAATCAGCTGATAAATAAATTGATGTGTCTCATGATTCTGTTTGACGGATCTTTTTAGACAGAAACTGGATGAACTTAAGTATGAACGAGATTGTGTCTGGATATGTAGTGATAAAGACACCTAATAAAATCAAATCAATCTCTCCAAGTAAAAGTTAGTCCATCTTGCTAGTAATTTGTATTGAAGGCTTGTTAATACTTTCTCATAAAATTAGGTATCTTGTGATCATTATTCAATACTTGGATCTAGTCTGTCCAGTATTTGTGGGATCAAAGCCTAATTGTTTGTTCTTTCAGCTATTATGTGAATGTTCTTGTTTTTATTTGGAAGGATTTTTATTTCTTTGTCAAGGAACTTTGTTCTTGCTTAAACAAACATATTGTAGGCTTTACTCTTGAATTCCATTTGTTCACACCATTTTACAGCTTACTAATCTGCTGTTAGCATTTTCCTGCAGGGAAGGGATGTATACATTCTGGTTAGTATCTGAAACTTGGAATTTGATGATTAGTCACATTTTCTTGTGTTGTTCTGTGTCTTTGTTAATTCTTCAATTTAATTCTTAGTTGTTTGAATCAATATATGTAAATGTCAAGTGCTATTGACTTTTCAGGGCTCAGCGAACGTGGGAAAATCTGCATTCATCAATTCACTGTTAAGTAAGTTGTTTATGAGCCTCTGTATTCATCACACTGTTGGTGGGTGATTTTGTACATAGGGTTTAGTTACTTAAAGTGTTTTTTCTTTGGAGGGTCAAATGCAGTACCCGAGTTGCAATTTATAAACCCAGAGATTTGGTTGCAATTTCTGTAATTTTGTGCTCTTTTTTTCCCTATGTCACTTCAGACAAGAGTAGGTCTTAGTATCTATTGTCATAGAGTTTGTCTCAAATTGGAATTTTGTTCTGCGGAATCACTAGAAAGATCCTATCAACAACTCTGCCTACCTAACATAACCTAATATGTAGATGTACTTTTTCCATTACTTCCAACAATATTCTATGAGTTAAGCGTATTCAATTTCTTCTATTTGATAGATTATTAATGTGTAATTTTACCAAGTGATGGTCGCTTCAATTTTCCAATGAAATCTTGCTTTGACCTGGACTAATGTGCTAGCAATATAATGGCAATTGGGAATTGTAATTTTCAGCTTTCTGTTTTGATGCATGCTTGTTCTTTAAATCTGCTCTTTCATTGCTTTGTCCACTCCTTTTTGTCTCTGCTATTTGTATCTTACTATGACTGTGTAATCAGATACGATGTCATATAAGGACCCAGTTGCAGCCTCTGCACGGAAATACAAACCAATACAGTCAGCTGTTCCCGGAACGACACTGGGTCCAATCCCAATTGATGCTTTCCTTGGTGGTGAGGTAAGTGTATCTCACTGCAGCAAATGATCATCCAACTTCGTTATGTGATAATCTAAAACGGTGTTTGAATTAATGGGTGCAAGGGAAAGTTAAAAAGTGTAGTTCTTGAATCTTAAAGAGGAAGAGATCCTATCTAACTTCTATTATACTCGTGGGAACATAATCTGAGGTTGAGAATGTTTTTCCCCTAATGCTTGAATTATTAATTTGACACTGTGGAACGCTGCTAGATTAGTTCATTTGATCAAAGTTCAAGCTTCTCATAACTTTTTTTGAGTCTCAAATGAAGCCCAGGAAACCATATATACACATGCTGATGACAGGGATGACAAACCTTTATGAAAAAAATGATAAAGATTCATAATAGCTAATCACATTAATCAAAGTCACCATAGCTATTGTCCTTAATGTCTGACACACTAATTGCTGAGTGATCTAACTTTCTTGTCTTTATTTTTATTTTTTTGTGTAATTTCCAATGTTAAAAGATGAATACTTAATAAATTGATAGTTCTTCCAATGTGTGGTTTTAACAGATTCTATGCGCTTTATTATTATTTAGAAATTGTATGATACCCCTGGAGTCCATCTTCATCATAGGCAAGCTGCAGTTATTCACGCGGAAGATCTCCCTACTCTTGCTCCTCAAAGTCGTCTTCGGGGTCAAGTTTTTCCAGTATGCTCTTTCTCCAACATTTGCTTTAAGAGATCTTGATGTCATCAAACTTGACGTGTATTCACTATTTCTCTCTTTTTCCTGGTTTTCTAATATAACAGAGTTCTGGGCAAAACTTGGACTCACAGATAGCTAACCGAATGAGATCAAGTGGCTTGAGTGGATTATCTATATTCTGGGGAGGCCTTGTTCGAATTGATGTTATGAAGGTTTCTCATAAATATCTTGTCTCCTTTACATGTATAAGCATTCTCAATCAGTCATTTTCAATTGGTTGACTTTAATATTACTTCAGGTTCTCCCAGAGACTTGTTTGACATTCTATGGACCCAAGGCATTGCAAATTCACATAGTGCCTACTGAAGAAGCAGATGAATTCTACCAGGTAATTCCAAACTCTCGTACTTTATACTAAGTGGTCTTTGACCTTTGACATCTTTGGGTTATGGATGGAAATGAGGGAAAGCACTCCACTCACAAATACAGAACTGAAAAAAGTATGAAAGTTTCTTTTCTGTTTTTCAAGGAAGAGAGAGTTGAAAGAAGGAAAAGTTATAGAATTCATTGGTTCTTACTTTTTTTTTGTTCCAACCCTTGCTTACCTTTCATGATAATTTCATTATGGGCATTTATAGTAGGTAGAGTTGTAAACTATGTATAAATCCCTTTAGAGATCATTATAGAACATATGTATAGTGATCTTTTTTCTATGCATATTTGCATTTGAAACATCTCTCATTGTTGCAGAAAGAACTCGGAGTTCTATTGACACCTCCGACAGGAAAAGAAAAGGTAGAGGACTGGATGGGACTTGAAACGAAGCGCCAGTTACAAATCAAGTATGAAGATATTGAGAGGTGAGCACATTCATATCTCACAAACTGTGACACTATCTGGATGCCTAATATGCCGCCTTCTTTTTTTTCTGCTGCTAATTTGTCGGTATAGACCTACCTGCGATGTGGCTATATCTGGTCTTGGATGGTTCTCCATTGTACCGGTTAACAAATCAGTTGGAATATCTAATCCAGTTTCAGAAGTTACAGCTGGAGAGCTAACTTTTGTTGTCCATGTTCCGAAGCCAGTAGAGATTTTTGTTCGATCTCCTATGCCTGTGGGCAATGCAGGAGGACAGTGGTACGACTACAGGGAGTTGACAGAGGAGGAATTAGAAGTGAGACCCAAATGGTTTTTCTGATTGTTACTAGTTTCAGTTTTAACTTTTATATGATTGACCGTGTTAATTATTTTTTACATTATTAGATCACCTAAATGATAACTATAGGTATTTGTCATAAAGAAAATAGATGCCTAACCTGGGAAATAACGCAGTTACCTGCTACAACAGGTATACACGGGTAATGTAAAGTAATCGTGCACTCAAAATCTGTTTGCTTCAATCCGGATATGTATTGCATATGCTGTCAGTGAAACAGGCATTATACCTCTTTCAAGTTTTAAGAGCTGACTTTGAGAAATCTATTAATTTGATGATCATAAAAATATATAACCATGTTTAAACAACTATAATCAATAACGAGTCCATTCCAAACAAATTGGTAAATATTTATAATTTCAAAGCAAATAGACTTTTATGAATTCTTTAAATCTCACAGTTATCATTACCCAAAACTAATGATTATTTTAATATTAATTCGAATACAGATTCCTCATCGTAACAAATTCGGTAAGACTTATTGTGGGTAATGACTAAAGAATCATGAAGGGTATAAAAAATAGAGTGGATTTTGAAGGAAACTTGAATGCTTAAAAGTTAAAAAGAACCAAACAAATTCATATATATATATATATATATATATATATATATATATATAGGAATAATTCAACGTAAGAAAGCGAAAGAGGAGTGGCCAAAGACTTGTGAATCAAAATATCAATTCTTACTCTCTGATCCTTGGAGTTAAATTCTTTAGATAGTCCGGAAATTTGTCATATGTATCACTTTTGTTTCTTTTAGGATCATAATATCATTCAATTATTTCTATTTTCCTCAAAATATTCTCCTCTCTTCTAATGAGGTGCTATGCCACATTTTTTTTTTTAACAATACAATAAAAGCTTGTTCAAGGTCTCTATAAGCAACTTTTTTTTAGGTATTCAATTCAAGCATTTATCCATTAGGAGAGATGAGTGTATTTTGAGGAAAAAAAGAATAGTTGGGGTGAAATTATGATCCTAAAAGAAACAAAAGTAATATTGAGGAATTTACTACTGATCCTTACCTTTTATTATTTAAAGCGTTACTTATAATTGAATTTTTACCAAAAAAATTATATAATTAGATATAGATTCATATTATGTCTACTAGTCCTATTTATATTTTCAAATAATTAGTCATTATCTCACTATTTATTAATTATATATCAATTTTTTTGGAGTCACATACATTAAAATATGTCACTTTTTAAAAATAGCCTAAAATAGAGTCATCCCCCATTTAATTATCTCCCGAGTTTAGTACTTCACTTCAAATCAGTCACTCTCTCTCCTAATCCTTTTCATTCATCATCCGAAATACTTTATGATTAGTTTTGACTTGACCATGCTGGTATGACTTGTTGCCGGTGCTTCCTTGATACCTATTAGAGATGGAGTATCGTTGGATTTTTTATGGCTCACCAAATTTTTGTTGGCGAAGAGAAGTGCAGCAAGGAAAAGTGATTTTTCCGCCGTTTTGGTGGAGTTTTTGTCGGAGACGGCGGTTCATGATGTTGAGGAGACTAGTAGCGAGGTGGCGTTAGTCTCTAGCAAGAGAAAAGAGCGTGACAAAGGGGAGAAGAGGGGAGATAGTGATCAAAATATGTATTTTTTTAATTGAAGATATCAAAATGTATATTTGTACATTTTGATTAGGTGTACATATATGTAACAAAATATACACATGTATCTAATTAAGAATTCACGTATCTGATAAAATGTACATATATATGAGTTAAGATTATATGTATTTATAGAAAAAGAATTTTGATGCTCGAAAAAAATGAGAAGAAATTTAGTGAATAAACAATGAAAAATTTTATGATGCTAAAAAATGAGAAGATTTTTTAATTTTTTGATTTATTTTTGAATCAGTCGTGATTTGCTCATAAATTGATCCATAAATTGATCCTTTTCGGTAACATTATATATTTAGATACACATAATAATCCGTTTCAGTCACATCTCATATTTAGATATATATAATTAGATGTATTAGCTTAGCATGATATATATAATTAGATGTATTAGCTTAGCATGTATCCAAGATACATGTATCTGGAGAGCAAAATATTACAAAAATTGAAATATAAAAAATTCACGGAAAGACAGATAATTAGCCTTTAAATTAGTGGAATTTGTGCTGTTTGTCCTTTTTATAACCACTAAACTAGATAGTTGGGCAAAAAATGATAACTTAGATTACGGAATGGACATGGGCTTTAAGAATAAGATCATGAGTCTGGAAAAGCCGTCTCCAGGCCCAAAATCAGTCGACCCGACATAATTAAATACTCTTAACAACAAATAGGAGCCCTTAAATTCAAAAATAGGAAAGGGGATGAAAAACTCCGTTTTCCCGCCTTAAAACTCCCCCAATTGGGATTAATTTATCATTCCACATCTTCAAAGTTCAAACAAAAAGCTTCTTTCTTCCTCTAATCATTCTTCAGAAAACAGTAGGGTTTTGATCTCCAAAGCCCTATTTTACTTTTCATTTCTAGGGTTTTGATTTTCTCTCTGGGAACTCCTAGCTCTCAGTGACCATGCATGTCAAAGAAATTTGCTTGGAGGGGTTCAAGTCATATGCAACAAGAACAGTCGTCTCGGGTTTCGATCCATTTTTCAATGCCATAACTGGTTTGAATGGGTCGGGGAAATCCAACATTTTGGACTCTATTTGCTTTGTTTTAGGGATTACGAATTTGCAGCAGGTTAGGGCTTCTAATCTGCAGGAGTTGGTGTACAAGCAAGGCCAAGCTGGAATTACTAAAGCTACAGTGTCTGTTGTGTTTGATAATTCGGACCGTAGTCGAAGTCCTTTAGGATATGAAGATTGTGCCGAGATCACTGTTACCCGTCAGGTGCCTTCCATATTTTTTTACTCTAGTTGAAAAAATATGTATAATTAGCTAAAGGGGTTTAAAATTGTGAAAATTTTCATTTTGAAGTTGAACTTGATGTTCGAATTTGCAGTCATTTTAGACTATATGAATTTGGACGTGGTTATAATTTTGCCGTTAGAATGTCACTGAGTTAGTATATGTGGCTGAATTTGCATACAACTGTTGAAAAAAGTTCCTTGGACGTATCAATCAGAAATAAACAGTTTTTCAATTGGTGCAAACCAAGGATTGAGCTTGTATCTTGGTTGCCAATAGAATATTGCTACTGCCTTTTATTATTTGCAATTGTTTAGTGAGTTTTCAAATAATTTAAATGTAGCCAACTCAATTACATGACTGATTAGGGGTTGTTTACAGGATATTAGGGCTTCTATTGCACACATTGTTATGTGAACCAGCCTTTATGCCCCCTTTTCTCTTTCTGATCAGGCTAAACCATGCTTATAGGTAAAAAATCCTACAATGAGTTTTACTATATTACTCCCTCAGTCTATTTTTACTTGTCCAATATTGACTTGACACACCCTTAAGAAACAATAAATAGAATGACAATTTTACTATATCACCCTTTGAATATAATAAATTCAATGCTTTGGGAAATGATTATAGTTACTAGTAAGGGTAAAATAGTAACTAAATGACAAATTATCTCTTGGTTTTTTAAACTGGACAAGTAAAAATGGACATCTAGTTTTAGTTCAGTGGACAAGTAAAAAGTGGATGGAGGGAGTATATTATATCTGTCAGTGGATAGTATTTCCGTGTTAAATAGAAGATAGCAAGATCCAACTTGGAACTCATTGATTAGATTGGTAGTTAAGGAGAAGTCAAGGATTCTTGCTTTCCCCCTTCTCTTTTAATTCCTAATCCATTTGAAACCAATAACTATTTTGTCTTAAAAAATGCAGTCGAAGACTGAAACTCTTCTTCTACTCATCCTTTATTAATATCTGCTTTTATTTGCAAGGCTACTGTGTTATTAATCATTCAATGATCATATATGTGCAGATTGTGGTCGGTGGAAGGAATAAATATTTGATCAACGGGCACCTTGCACAGCCAAATCGGGTTCAGAATCTTTTTCACTCAGTGCAGCTGAATGTAAACAATCCACACTTTCTTATTATGCAAGGGCGCATTACAAAAGTCTTGAACATGAAACCTCCCGAAATCTTGTCTATGCTTGAAGAAGCTGCTGGTACAAGAATGTACGAGACAAAGAAAGAAGCTGCCCTGAAAACTCTTGAAAAGAAACAAAGTAAAGTTGATGAGATTGACAAGCTCTTAGATCAGGAAATTCTTCCTGCTTTGGAGAAGTTGAGGAAAGAGAGGATGCAGTATATGCAATGGGCGAATGGAAATGCAGAATTGGACAGACTTAAACGGTTTTGCATTGCCTATGAGTATGTTCAAGCTGAAAAAGTTATGGCTGATGCCGTACAGGGTTTAGAAGGTATGAAGTCTAAGATTACTGAAATTGATAGTAATGTGGGAAAGATGCAAGAAGAGATACAGGAAATGGAAAACAGAGCATCAGAATTGCAAGCTGAGAAAGACGCAAACATGGGTGGGGAGATAAAGCTTTTGACTGAAAAGTCTGACGCTCTTTCATGTGATCTGGTGAAGGAAACATCTGTCTTAAAAAATCAAGAGGACATTCTAAAGACTGAGAAAAAAAATTGTGTAAAGGTCAGAACTTCATACTTTCTAGCCTTGCCTGTTTATAATTTTCCTTTTTCCCTCCCAGAGATTTCACTGTATTTTTCTCTTACTTGTCTGTTCTTAAGCTCCATTGTTATTATGTCCCTTGGATTTAAAAATGATGCACTGACCTTGCAGATAAAAAAAAATCTAGAAGAATTGAAGCAATCAGCTGAAGAAAAGGTTGCTGCTGTAAGTAAGGCTGAAGAAGGAGCATCAGACCTCAAGAAAAGAGCTGAGGAGCTTTCTATTAGTCTTGAAGCACATGAAAAGGAGTACCAGGTGAGCATATATGATTTTTTGTGGGGATCACTGCACAATGCCTATCAAATCCTATCATGTCTCTATCAGCTGATCCTAATTCTCTTGTAGGGTGTGTTGGCTGGTAAGAGTAGTGGGAATGAGGAGAAATGCCTTGAAGAACAACTAGCCGATGCCAAAGTAGAAGTTGGAAATGCTGAAACAGAACTGAAACAGTTGCAAACAAAAATAAACCATTGTGAGAAAGAGCTAAAAGGGAAGAAAACTCAGCTATTATCGAAGCGTGAAGAAGCTGCTGCAGTGGAAAATGAGCTTAACAATGGAAAGAAACAAGTGGAAAAGCTTCAGAAAGCTTTGGAATCTCTTTCATACAAAGAGGAGCAGATGGATTTATTACAAAGTGTACGTCTCTCTCTCGATGCCCCCAAAATCTAAGCTACTCATACAAAAGTCATTTTTAAATTTCTTTATGTTTTTCTTGTTGTTGATTGATGCTGTCTCTTAAATCAGGATCGTGCCATTGAAGTAGAGGCTATACAGAAGTTAAAAGATGAAATACGTCTTCTTTCTTCTCGTCTGTCCAATATTGACTTCACATATAGTGACCCAGTGAAGAATTTTAATAGATCAAAGGTGAAAGGTGTTGTTGCGAAACTCATTAAAGTGAAGGATAGTTCTGCAATGACTGCGCTAGAGGTTTGTGGATTGTATTATGATATTTTTCTTTAGTTCTCTGATAGTCTAATCCTGTAAGGCTTTACTATAGCTGATAAGTATGTTGGTTGTGGCATTATATTATTAAATCTTCTGCAGGTAGCTGCTGGAGGGAAGTTGTTTAATATTGTGGTAGACACAGAAGATACAGGAAAGCAACTTCTACAAAAAGGCGGTCTTAGGAAGAGAGTGACTATTATACCCTTAAACAAAATTCAAACTCATCCTGTTCCACCAAGACATCAAAATGCTGCTGCTAGACTGGTAAGTCACTGCAATTTCATGATATGTAATGGCCATCAGTTGGTGCTTTTATTAGAACACAAATGTTTATTTTACAGGTTGGAAAGGGCAACGCTGAAGTGGCAATTTCTCTAGTTGGATATGATGGAGAACTCAAAGTATGGCCCTACTCTGCCAGTAATTCTTTGTTTCTGATGTTTGTAAATTTATAACACAAATTTCTGTGTATGATACCAAGTTTGTGATGTCTCATTATCGATTTGGCTTCTCTGGTTTCTAACTTGGAAAATTTAGAATTCATCTGTTTTGTGCCTAATTTTCAGTGTTGTGTCAATTACAGAGTGCAATGGAGTACGTATTTGGTTCAACGTTTGTTTGCAAAACTATTGATGCGGCACGAGAGGTAAGAGCTGTCAAATATAATATTTGCAATATTGATAACTCTATATTAGTATAGCCTTTCTCATTGTCCTTGTTACAATCTGGTTAAGTTACCAGACGGCAGAAAATTATGTTCTTCAACTAAAGAAAGACTACTAAAGCTTCGTGTCTGTTGGAAGTTCAGAGAATTAATGATATTATACATGTTTTGATTGATTGAATTAAGCAGGAAAATATAGAGAAAACTTCATCATATTCTTCAAAATACCGTAGGAACTCAATATTTAGGGGTCGTTTGGTAGGATGTATAAGAATAATGCTAAATAGAGTGTATTAGTAATGCTTGTTGCATTAATTATGCATTGTTTGGTTTGGTGTATTAAAAATAGCATGCATTGCATAATTTTTGTAAAAAGTAGTATTTATTTACAAAAACACCCTCCACAAATTTGATGGGAAAGATGTAAAAAAGTTTTTTAGGGGAAATTGAGTCTTTAACCATGCTGATGCATGCATTAAATCCCCTTGCATTACTAATCCCATGGATTTTCATGTATTGATAATACACTCCTCAATACACAATAGAGTATTAGTTATACACAGGCTGAAAAAGTCTACCAAACAAGGTACTATTTATACACAAAGCAAATGCATGCATTATTTCTTCTAATACACTCTATGAACGAGTGTGTTGAATTTACTTGCCTTGTTAGAAGTTGAGAATTATAGCTGCCAATTAATGTTGTAAAGGCTGCATATTCATTACTGTAGGAATTGGGTTCAAGCTTTCCCCAGCCCCTTCTCATCAATGGACCCCTTGAGGTGCACGTTAGTCCTGAAGCTTGGTGCTACGCAAGTTGGATACATCTTCTCATTAAGTTAGCATTTTAGTGCAGACTCAATGGCCAATGCGCACTTCAATGCTCATTGACTCTTTCTTAACTAAGAGAACATAATATAGCTGGTAAGAAGAATGTGTCAAGGATGAAAATAAGGAAGAAGAAGTTTAAGATAAGAAAGCTAGTCACTACTCTGAATCAGAAACTTGAAATTACATTATTACATCTGATATTAGAAATTTAATGCTCCCTTTGTTTCAATTTGTTAGTCTTAGTTTTACTGAGTACGAGATTTAAGAAAGTAAAGAAGACTTTTGAATCTTGTGGCCTTAAACTAACGATTTGTATAATGTACCAAAATGCCTTTAATCTTGTGGTTTTGAACATGTCGTATGGGATGTTGAAATTAAAGAGTTGCCAAATTTGGATAGAAACATTCTTTTTGGAACAAACTAAAAAAGGGAAGTGAGACAAATAAATTAAAACAGAGGGAGTATAATTTTTGAACTCGATTGACATGGTGTTTACTTCATATTCCAATTAAAATGAAGTTTTTGAATCCTTTAGTTTATATGATTGTTGTTTTTAATTATATCACTCAGCAACAACAATATACCCAGTGTGATCCCACAAATGGGGTATGGGGAGGGTGAGATTTACACAGACCTTACCCCTACCTTAATAGATGTAGAGAGACTGTTTTCATAGATCCCAGCTCAAGAAAAGCGTTGAAAAAATGTTTGACAAATACAAACAGCAAAAGCTATGGTGAACTTATATCACCCAGCACAGACAAATATAATTACACACACAACACATATATTTATAAACGTAATTATATATTTTTTTAATCCTTGCCTTTTTCATTGAAGCTTGCATTTTGGTTGCTTACCGCACATAAAAGTTCAGTAGGCACTTAGATATTTTTTGAGTTTTTTTTTCCTTTGATTATAATGCTTGACATATTTGCATGTAATATGAGACTCATATAGAGAGCTCTTCTTGCACATTATAACTCAATTAAGTTAGGAGCGGGGGTTTTACTCTGTGCGCACCCAAAGGGTAGCGGCTGCGCGTTTCCCTTTGTCATAAAAAAAAAATGGTCAGAAAGTGTTTTCTCTTCTGTAGTTTTCTTTTCACATGCTATCGAAGTCTCTTAAATTTTCACATAGTAGCAAAGCCTCAATGATCTTGGTAGAGATTTAATCAGTTTTTTGTTTACTGACGAGTGTCTGCTTAAGTATGAAAATATTTACACCATAAATACTATGTATTTAGTAGTAAAATATTACTTACCTTGTAAGTGGTAGGTAATTACTCCTTACTATATGGACATAATTTTAAAACTTCTGTACAAGTAGTATTTCTTGTGCATTATTATTTTACACAATGTTAATGCCTGGGGAACGCTTTTATTTTCAGTTAATGGTTTTGTGGTTGTTAATTTTCTCTTCCAATTTTCTTGTTGGCTGATTAGGCTTGTGGGTTTGGCTTTGTTAGTAGGGACAAGGTTTTTGCCAAATCTTTGTTGAAAACACTAGATTTTGATTCTTAACAGGTTTTGCCTTATTGAAACTCTTTGGCTTTTACATCAGAATCCTATTTTCTGGTTCAGCTGTCAGTGTTGTGGAACATTACAGAGAGGTAGCCTGTATCACATAATATCATCATAAATTTAGATGAACAAAGGCTGAGATCTCAGTGTCTATGTGATTTTTCATCTAAACATAAAAAAATCATCCACACACTATTAACATATCTTGCAACTCCCGAACGTATTTATCTATTCAGATTGTATTTGTTTAGTTATGTATTTGGTCAAACTATGCCTGGTAGCGTAGCAGGGATGGTGAGCTGATAACCTGAAAACAAAAAGAAAAAAATAACGATGCACTAGCATATTAAAATTTTGGGCACTATACAATTGTATACAATGAAAGAAAAGACCCAAGTTTGTTCCTCATATTTGGCTTTGGACTCAAAGTTGTCCCTATTCTTTCACATGGAGTACTAGTAGTCCTTGTTTGCGAAGTAGGTGTATTGTAGTCTCTTCCCTAGCTAACAGTTAAGTTTTGATGGAAGAGCAACTCACACGCTGATCTCTGTGACATCTTTTTTTGATATCTTTCTCTCTGCAGTAATTGTAGTTCATATGCTGCTCACAGTTCAACAAAATTTTATTTTTGCATCACTTCTTCAATCTACTCCAAAATACCCACTTGGGAATTCACACATTCTTGGTTTTAAAGACCAAGAACTGTTTGAAATGTCATCAACAGCTCACAACTAAATATTGGTAGTTTTTTAGAACAGCATGGTGTGTGTAATCAGGATTTGGGAATTCAAATCCTCTGTGAGTACTTCCAAATTTCATTTCTCAAGAACAAAGTGTCAAGTGTAAGTTCTGTCAATTATATATTGGCTTATGGTGATAAAGTGCTGGGAAACGTGAAAACAGAGGTGGCAATCTGGTGGAATTATGGATTTGTTCTTCACACTACAGAGAAGAAAAGAGCAATCATCACCTAATCTAAAGCTTAAAAAAGTATAATTATTATACTAATTATGTGACTATAACCAAAGAAGAGGAGATTTATTAGTTTTTTATTCTTTCCCCATCATTCTATCCATGGTTTTCAGCGCAGAAATAACAACAACATACTGGTGTGATCAATGCAGAAATAGAAGAAAAAAAAAAGTGAACTTTAAGTTTAATTTCTTGAAGTTGTGTATATGATAGTCTTCATTTCTTTCTTTTCTTTTTTCTTTGTTGTTCTTAATTATATTCTAGTTACATCCTGCTCATGTGACACCAAATTGCTGGAGTGCTGCAGGATTTTTTTTTTTTTTTTTTAAAAGTTTGACCTTGGTATTATTTATGAAATCTTTTACTTGATTAAAAAAACCATTATCTGAGCTGCTCAACGGTGAGAAATTGATGATTGGTTAGGGAGAAGCTAAAGAGCACCAGTTCAACAAACAAGGATGAGTATTAGTACATCATGTTAAAGAATAAGGATTAATTTGAGTCATAGCCCAAATATGGGTTATTTTGGGTAGTTTTCTCTATAAATGTGTTGTGGATGCGAGCAAGTTAATTAATTAAGTATTTGATTATATTTTAAAGTAGATCTATTTATTATTTAATTATATTTTTAGTAGCTTTATTTATTATTCTAGAATAGGATTTATGTTTCATAAGGATTAGGTTAAGTTATAGTTATTAGTTTGGAATAGGATTTAGGTCTTCTATTTTCATAAGAATTGGACTTTCTGTTGATATAATAAGACTCCTATTTAAAGGAGCTTTTGATAATAAATCAATAAGTCATATTTCAGTAAAAAGTAAGAGATCGGAGTTCTCTCTTCCATTGAACTCTAAGGTTTTGGTCTCCCTTTGAAGAGCTGAAGAGATCGAAGTTCTCTCTTTTAATGAACTCTAAGGTTTCAACCTCCCTTTAACGAGCTGAATTTATATTTCGCCCTGTGAATCGATCCTTCCCAAAAGATTCATAACAATTTGGTATCAGAGCCTAACACAATGGGCGATGAGATCAGTTTCAGATTTCGAGAAGAACGTGCCATTACAGAAACCCTAATGTACTCTAAAATTGCAGCAATGGAACAACGCCTTGGTGAAAGAATTGTTCAAGTCATCCAAGAACAATTATCTAGATTGGGAGTTGGCTCCACAAAATCAGCAACCCATAGATCAACAATTCTTGCTACTAAAGGCAATACACCACCTATTCAACTAGTCGATAAGAATCATCCAAAAAGTGGTAATTCACATCCGATAGTACCAAGTTATGCAAAGATGAATTTTCCTACTTTTAACAGTATCAGCAACCCATTAATTTGGGCACATTGTTGTGAACAATTTCTTCAGTGATTTTGGATCTCATGAAAGTGGTAACCTGATGGGCGAATTAGTCAAGCTTCAGCAAACTGATAGAGTCGAAATTTATCAATGTCAACTTCAAGATAGGGCTGGAATTGGATAATAGTCCTGAAATTTGAGCTTGAGGACAAGCTCTTCAACGTGAGGGGAGTAATGTTGTGGATGCGAGGAAGTTGATTAATTAAGTATTTGATTATATTTTAAGTAGATCTATTTATTATTTAATTATATTTTTAGTAGCTTTATTTATTATTCTAGAATAGGATTTATGTTTCATAAGGATTAGGTTAAGTTATAGTTATTAGTTTGGAATAGGATTTAGGTCTTCTACTTTCATAAGAATTAGACTTTCTGTTGATGTAATAAGACTCCTATTTAAAGGAGCTTTTGATAATAAATCAATAAGTCATATTTCAGTAAAAAGCAAGTGATCGGAGTTCTCTCTTCCATTGAACTCTAAGGTTTCGGTCTCCCTTTGAAGAGCTGAAGAGATCGAAGTTCTCTCTTTTAATGAACTCTAAGGTTTCAGCCTCCATTTAACGAGCTGAATTTATATATCGCCCTGTGAATCGATCCTTCCCAAAAGATTCATAACAAAATGACTTTACTAGCTTTATGCAATGAGTTGCATGGAACTTGTTTTTTTCCACCTTCTTGTTTCATACTCCCTGCTATCTGATCTGTATTTTATGAAATGAATTATAGGTTGCTTTTAGTCGGGAAGTTGGAATACCCAGTGTGACACTTGAAGGTGATATTTTTCAGCCTAGTGGACTTTTAACTGGCGGTAGTCGAAGGTAAGTGATGATCTGCTGCTTCATATGGTTTTTTATTCTTTTTGTGGAAATAACTTTTGGAATATCTCTATTGTTTTGATGGCTGTAGTACTACACATTTAATGATGACATGTGAAATTTTAAAAGCACTAATAACTTTTTCCAGGGGCGGTGGTGATTTATTGAGACAACTTCATGCTTTGGCAGAGGCAGAATCAAAACTTCCTTTTCATCAAAAGCGTCTCTCCGAAATTGATGCCAAGGTTGGTCATACATACTTTTGGGCTGGGGAAAGGGATAAATCACAATTTAGGTGAATTTCAAGGATATGATGTTGGTAGTAGCCATGTAAGTCATTTGTTTCTATAACTAAAATAAACCTTAGGCCTAACACAACTCCAAAAGCTAGTTCATCAAGTGAGGATAATGGTTCATTCATCAACAAATGTGGACCTCTTAACACACTCCCTACACACTTGGCTTGTTTAACGTGGACAACATAATATGAGGCTCACATTGGGTAAACCAAGAAAGGACAGAGAGAATGAGTTTTGCTTTGGTATCATGTTAGGAAATGGCCTTGGACCTAACACAACTCTGTGAGCTAGCTCATGAGATAAGGATCCCTAAGATGTGCTAGGGTTAATGAATCTTGATGCATGGATATATTGCTAATTCTATGGTTTAATCATTGTCGAACAAGAGAAAGTTCTGAGGAATGTTCAAAGTTCTCTTGGGATAATCTTGCTTCATTGTAAGTCAATGACCATCTTTTTTCATTAGCTATTGCTTCAATCCCCTTAATTAAGAACTAGCTGGACAGTGTGTGAAAAAGTAAGTTCCAATTATTGTATCATGTTTAGCGATTCTTTTCATTGATCAGTCTGGCAATGCAGAGTTGAATTCTGGATACAAGCTTGAGCCCCATCATCTGACCCTTAGTCTTTTTTTTAAACTTTTATTTGGGATAAGTTGGTACGTGTGGACTTAACTTTTGTTGTTTCTGGTATTCAGATTAATCAGCTCATTCCCCTTCAAAGAAAATTCAAAGACCTTAAGGCTCAGTTGGAACTTGCATCATATGATCTGTCTTTGTCCCAGAGCAGGGCCGAACAAAATGAGCATCACAAGGTTGTCCACCTTATTCTATTCAGTATCATTTTTTAATAGATGGACAGTGGTATTTCTATTTCCTTTTCCTTGGCATTTTGTTACTTCCTGTATGGCCTTCTCTATTTCCTCTTCAAAGATAATCGTAATAATGCTTGTAACATCTCCTAACATTCGTTATTTTGCCCTGTAGCTTGGTGAACTTGTAAAAAAGATAGAGCAGGAGCTTGGAGAAGCAAAATCAGGCGTTGAAGAGAAAAAACTTGTCTACGAAAGCTGTCTGGCCAAAGTGTCATGTCTTGAAAAGTCAATTCATGACCATGCTGGTAATAGGGAGAGCAGACTGAAAGATCTAGAAAATAAGGTTAAGACTATAAAACGTCAGATGCAGTCTTCACTGAAGGAACTAAAGGTAGGTTTTTGGCAATTATATCACTTGTGAAAGTGATATGCACTAGGGAGCAAATTGCTAGAATGATTTCTTTCATGAGTGTCCATATTAAAACAATATCATCACTTCTTGGTTTCCCTTATCCTCTAAGTAGTCTTACTGGCTGTTTGACCATGAATATTTTTACTTTTTTTCCCAGAGTTGGATTCCTGAAATCATGTTTGGCCATAAAATTTGAAATTTGTATTCATGGCTAAACAAGACTCCAATTTCCAAATACCATTTCACTTTGAAAACAAAAACTACTTTTTTCTAATTTCACAATTTTCGTGGCCAAATGGGCACGTGGAAAATATATCTGATAAAGAAAAATACTTGAAAGCTAATGTTTGGAAAGTCATTGCCCTCAAAGTCAAGTAACCAGCCTCTCAATATCACAATCTTTGGTTTGTCACTTTATTGCTACTTCATGATGATTGATATGTTTATGATTTTTATTTTAAGCTCTGTGTCACTTGTAGAAATAAAAGTTCTTGTAGCACTTGAGCATGCTTCTGCTTCTTACAACAACATGCCTCAAACCCAATCTAGTTGGGTTTGGTTATATAAATCCTTGTTACTGGTGTTGCTCCATTCACCAGCTAGTTTAGTGAGAAAATAATAGAAAAGTGAAAAGAAGATAATGCATACTAATGTGTATCTGAAAATCTTGAAATGTCAAACTAAGTTGAAATAGTGCAGTGAGACAATATATATCATTCATGTAACCTAGTGTCCAGTGGTATCTTCTGAATGTGTCTCCCACTAGACATATCTTTGATTTCAGGTTATTAGTTCTGAAGGCCTTTTGATTTGCCTATTATGATTTGTTTTCTACAGTATTGCATTGGTTATCATCTAAATAACAGAAGAAAAGGACAATGTCTAAGATTTTACCTATTTGGGAATTTAGCCAAGTGGATGAGGCTCTCCTAGGACTGATACTACTTTAATTTCACATTGTTAACACTTCTGCCATACATAGTTTGGCTGCTGCAAATGAAGATTTTCTGAATCTGTTAATCCATAATGATATGATTGTTAATTCTTCAAGGGGCATGACAATGAAAGGGAGAGGCTTATAATGGAGATGGAAGCTGTCAAACAGGAACATGCATCCCTTGAGAGTCAGTTAGTTGCTCTGAACAAACAGATTGATGATCTTGCATCTGAAGTGGATTCCCAAAAGGCAAAGGTGATCTTTGCAGACAGCATACACATAACAGAAGAGTTACTTTTATTGCTAAACTAAAATGAAGAACATTAATATTTTTTTGTTTTCCTTGTTAACTTTCTTTGTGAGTTTTCTTGACTTTCTCTTGCAGGTTGCTTCTTTGAAAGAGGATGCTGGCCTTGCGCAGTCAGAACTTAACTCAGCTCGTTTGAAGATCAAGGAATGTGATTCTCAAATATCAAGCATTCTCAAGGAGCAGCAGCGACTTCAGAATAAAATTAGTGAGACCAATCTTGAGAAGAAGAAAATGGAAAATGAGGTTTACTGACTGTTAATCTTTGTTGTTTGTTCTTCTTCTTCTTGATGTCTTTTATGGGAAACTAACTACTTTCATCCTAACCTCGTCAAAGGTGAAGCGCATGGAGATGGAACAAAAAGATTGCTCCTTGAAAGTTGAGAAATTAATAGAAAAACATGCCTGGATTGCATCTGAGAAGCAACTGTTTGGAAGAAGTGGTACTGATTATGATTTTGGATCTCGTGATCCTCGTGATGCAAGGGAAATTTTTGAAAAGCTTCAAGCTGATCAGTCAGGGTGAGAACCTTGTAGCTTATTTTAAATGTTTATGCAATGTTGCAGAACATCTGTTTCTTCCCAAATAACAACAGTTAGTGTGTGGACTTTGTCTAATCACACTGCTATGTTTACCCCTCCTTATACCTTCCCATTTTATGTTGAAGGCTTGAGAAGAGAGTGAATAAGAAGGTTATGTCGATGTTTGAAAAAGCTGAGGATGAGTACAATGACTTAATGTCAAAGAAGAATATTATTGAGGTCAGTATAATAGTGTAACTATATATTTTCCCGCTATTATGTTTTTTTACTTATTTTGTGTTGTTGCAGAATGACAAATCAAAAATTAAAAAGGTGATTGAAGAGCTTGATGAGAAGAAGAAGGAAACACTTAAAGTTACTTGGGAAAAAGTTAACAGGTACCATATTTGTGCACTCTGTGATGATAACCTGTCATAAGATCCACTTATTTGACATATATTTGTATTGAATGGTAGAAGAATAAATATTATTCTTCAGATTCCACAAAATCTCACTTAATATTTCATACTTCTTTAGAGATTTTGGATCCATATTTTCTACTTTGTTACCTGGCACAATGGCAAAGTTGGATCCACCTGAAGGAGGCAGCTTCTTAGATGGCTTGGAGGTTCGTGTTGCATTTGGATCAGTTTGGAAACAATCACTATCTGAGCTTAGTGGTGGGCAAAGATCTCTACTTGCACTCTCTCTCATTTTGGCTTTGCTTCTTTTCAAGCCAGCCCCACTTTATATCCTGGACGAGGTATTGAAAATTTCTTCAAGTAATATGCTCTGAAATTTATTATATCGAGAAAGAGTGTTTGATCATTAAACAATTGATTACTCATAAGAGGCTAAGTAATGTCAGTGATAAGCTCCAAATTCCTAAAGTGTGTGCTGCAGGTTACTATTTTGGTAGAGTGCATCATGTAGTTTTATGGCTGTGGCCAGCTGCTAGTACCATACAATTAATGAAGGAATTTGTATGTGTAAGAAATATCTTATGATGATGTGATAGGAGCATCTTTTGAAAAAACAACTGAAAGAACCAATCTGATGTTCATTCGTTTTCCTCTTGTATACTTTTAATTGAAGTAGCCATAGAGCAGAAGAAGCTAAGATAGACAAGGTTGACTCATAAGGCGGCATGTCTCTCACCCATGTGGTCTATAGACTGAGATAATATTTGATGTTTGTCAAACTAGAGATTCGTATTTCCTCCGGAACATGCAAAGTACTTTATACTGGTCTGTGAATAGTATTATTCTGTCTAACTTCAAAAGATTCCAATTATTTAAATTCATCCTCTCGGACATGGTTGGTGAGGATTCATATGACCGACCTTAACTTGTTTGGGATTGAGACATAGTTTTTGCTACAGGAAAAACATATTTAATTTGATATTTTTTCTGTCAAACATTTCATAACCTAAAGTTACCAGTTTCAAAAAAAAAAAAAATTTCATAACCTAAAGATTTTCTTCCACCACTACTGTTATCACACAAAAGTTAAATTAGCATCTCCTCCTTTGAGCCTGTCAAATGGTGTGGCATAAATGTGGGATGGAGGTAGTATTTATGGCTATAAGCTGCGGTAGAATGAAGTTTCCTTCAAAGTCCATCTGTGTGTCTTATTCACTTGAAATTTTAAGAACTGTTGTATATTTACGTACTGAATTTTAAATATGCATAATCAATATTGATCTATTGAGAGTTAGCCTTACTGAATAATTTGTCATCTCAAAATTGTCTTCTTGTGAAATGTAAAAAAGCACCTTAACATATTGAATAATTTGTTTATATTCTCTATTATTGTTCTGTTATGTGTTTGGACATTTCCAATGCAACCCGACATTGCTGATGGTAATTGGTGCATATGACATGCTTACTGAACCTTGTGACCAATTCTTACTTACCTTCCTACACAGTTTGTTAGTAATTTGCATCTTTATTGCTTGTCAGGTTGATGCAGCTCTTGACTTAAGTCACACACAGAACATTGGAAGAATGATCAAGAGTCATTTTCCGCATTCTCAGGTTCGCTAATTTATCATGATTGAATTTTAACAATGTTATGTTATCTCTTGAACAATTCTTTTGGTCTGGAGAGGAACAAATAGCATTAGTGACATACTTTTCTAGAAAAGTTAATTGTTGTTGTTAATGCTCATAACATGACTATCTAGTGGATAACAATTGTAGAGTACTCCGGCATAAATAGTTGTCAGATGGACAATGTTAACTGTTCTGTAGCTTTTACTAGCCTGCCTTTTTTGATTTCTGTTATTTTGGATTCGGCAGTTTATTGTTGTATCCTTGAAAGAGGGTATGTTTAACAATGCCAATGTTCTCTTCCGGACAAAATTTGTGGATGGTGTCTCAACAGTGCAGAGAACAGTTGCAGCTAAAAACAAATGATTTCATGATATGGTGAGACTGTAATTTTGTTTGCAGTAACTTCAGAGTTGCATGTTACGTTTCTGTTCAAAGTTCTCTTTTTGATGTCTAAATGCTCTTATTTGATATTGTCCTAAATGTTTCTGCACTTTTTTTTTTTGCAGATACTCGAGGGCATGTGTATATTCTTATTTCCCTCCAATATGTAGAAAGTCTCATCTCTATTACATTCTAATTATCTTGTTTGTATGATGTACCCTCCCCAATAGGCTCTCTAAGCTGTGCTTTAACCTTGTCTAACACCGTGCCATCTCTGCTCAAGTAGCATTTGTGACTAATTTTGGCTTGTTTATGTATCATTTAATTTTGCCGGTGGCATTTTGTTTATGCAAGTACTTCTTAGCTTTATCATAAGATGTGCAGTAAGCCCATTAATCCTCATTTTGACTTGAGCATAGTTGCTACTTGCTAGTGTTGTCAAATTACACACACATTCTCTATACCTTGGAGTTTATCTGCAACATAATTAGCTTGTAGAAATTTGAAGTCAATTGTAGTTTACCAGTATAACTACTTTGCTTTTATTTAAAATATGGAATAGTAATCCAATTACTGTTATGAGGCAAAATATATTCAATTAATTGGAGACAGGCTGTGGGAAATAAGTTCTTAGGTTCCCAATCTGAGAAATGATGTTGCAATGGTGGAATACCATAGGCATAAACAAGAACTGTATAGCCATTAGTTGTAATATAGGTTTGTAGACATGTCAATAAAACTACTGCAGAGGAGTTTATGTTTGTTTTGCCTCTGAAGAGATGAAAAATGGAATTGGAAAATGATCACATTTGTCATATTGTCCTAACATATGATAAAGATAAATACGAGGCAATTCAAGATTAATAAGATTAAAAAATGATCACATTTGTCAGATTGTTCAATTTGCACATAGAAACTAAGCTAAAAGGCTGTTAAAGATGATTTGGTCATATATTACATCTACCTCTAGATAGTGGTATGAAAGAATGTTATCTCAAAAGACAGGCTCTGAAATCCATGTAGACATAAAGGAAAACAGGGAATAATGGGAAAAAGTTCATATATTTGATAATAATAATAGTAGTTGATATTAAATTTTATACATCTATGCCATATGTTCAATATTTTTTACATGCAAAGAATATACGTAAAAAATTTAAAATAGCCCTATTGTTTTATTAGTGGTTTAGAGTTACCCTCCTTTCATATCCTGGTCCTAAATAGGGATGGCAATGGGGCAGGGCGGGGCGGGTTGAGCTTAATCCACAAAAACTTTAACCCGTCTCGCATAATAATTTTTTTCATTTTCAACCCGCCCCGCTCCACCCCGCATAAATTTTTGGAAAAATTACTAAACTACACAC
The DNA here is from genome assembly GCA_018342035.1 of Solanum appendiculatum. NCBI lineage: Eukaryota > Viridiplantae > Streptophyta > Magnoliopsida > Solanales > Solanaceae > Solanum > Solanum appendiculatum. The sequence continues at coordinate 230,538 of JAGDQO010001168.1, forward strand.
CTTTAAATATATTATTTTCCATTTGTCCCTAAATCTTTTTAAAATAACTAAAATCCCTTATTTTAATAATGTATCTATTAATGTATTAATGTATCTGTGCTTGTATTAATGTATCCGCACTTTCATTAATGTATCCGGATTGGGTTAATTTTTATTTTAATAATGTATTCGTATTAATGTATCCGTGCTTGTATTAATGTATCCGTGCTTTCATTAATGTATCCGGATTGAGTTAGTTTTTATTTTAATAATGTATCCGTATTAATGTATTAATATATCCGTGCTTTCATTAATGTATCCAGATTGGGTTAACTTTAAAGAAACTATCTGAATAGATAATGCTTTATCACTCTTATAACATGTAAAAAGTTAAAATTAAATTTGAATCCACATAAAATCGCATAGACCCGCAACCCGCTCCGCCCCACATTAATTTTTAAAAAATTCACATCAACCCGCCTCACATCCCTCCCCGCCCCGCACAATCTTAAACCCGCCCCGCCCCGCATAGCCTTAAACCCGCCCCGCCCAGCCTCATTGCCATCCCTAGTCCTAAATTGCACACCACGTTAGAATTGACAGCCTTACTAGTCTCATTTGAATATCACACAGAGTTAATGCTTCTCCATCCGTCTCATATTATTTATTTATATTATTAAAACTATTTATTTTAAATTATTTGTTAATTTATAAATCAAGATATAATTAAATTTTTATATTTTGCTTTTAAATTAATTCTTTATGAAAATATAAATATTATTAAAAAAATCTCTCTTTCTTAATCTTAACATTAATAATAAAACACATGAATATATTGTATTGAAAAAAGTTAAAAGAGTCAATTAGCATGATTTCTTCAAAGTATGTAAAGAATAATATCGATAAATAATATGAGAAGTAGGAAATAGTGAATTTGCTCTAACGTGTGAAAATCCGAAATCACAATATGCATTTTGGTACTCTACTCAATCAGAGTACTAGTATTTTAATTTATTACTGTCATCTTCTTAAAAATGAAATTCTTTTTTAACATGTTTCTTCCACGAAAAGTTACTTTCCACTTTATTTTATACAAAAAATTGTCTCTGACCAAAAACAAAAGTTACGTGGCAGCGCATGGCTCTAACCTCCGTCAGAAGTCAGGTGAGACTAATTAAGGGGTTGGGATGGCGAATAGTGGTTGAATAAGATGACATCAAATTTAGAAAGTTGTATTTAATTGGATGCGGAGTCAAAATTTTAATTTTTTAAAGTTATTGAGTTTAAAATTAGTAATTTTTACATATTATTAAAAATATTTAATGGGTTTTAAAAATAAAAATAAAATTATTGGATTTGAGAACCTGTAACTAACACTCTTGTTCTGCCCATGTATAAATTAATAGGACATATAGATCGGTTGGTTCGGTTCAATTTTGAAGTTTATCGATTTGATTTATCGGTTATCGGTTTGTAGACATGCTAAACCAGAATCATTAAGATATTGACTTATCGGTTATTGATTATTATCGGTATGGTTATCGGTTTAAACGTTAAGATTTGACATAAAAAATCATGAAAATTACTTAGAAACAATGTGACAAACCAAATGAACCATGCATGCACATGAGTTGACAAATTGCATCTTGCTCAAAAGCAAACACTGTCACACGACAGAATAACCGAGAATTTGAGATAACCAGAGATAAAAGTATGAATCTAAACTCTAAGTCAAGGACTTTACATACCAAATGGTATAAACATAATTATTTAATTTACTATCGAGTTATCGGTTAACTCGTTAAAGAAAAAAACCTCAAACCGTTAAGAACCGATAGCCCAATAATAATAAAAATTCAAAACCGTTATCAAAACCAATGAACCAATAACTCATTCCTAATAAATCAATAACCTTTTTCGATTCAAATTATCGATTTCAATTGAATTTTGAACAATCCTACCCCTTGAGTATGCACATACAAGTAAGTCTACCGCGTTACGAATATATGTATATAGTACTAAAAACAATATTGCTGGCCAAACTGATCCGATAATAACCCATTGACTTGATTTAATGCTTACAAATTAGAAAGAGATGTGTACGTAGTATTAATTGTTTAATGGTTGACTTGACCCAATTAATTATTTAATTAAGTATCCCTAACCCATGAAGAACCCAAAAGGTTAATGACATTGAATGCAACCATAACTGATTTTTGATGCATACACACCACAGCATCATACTCGTATCTCTAGCAAACATGTAATGAATGGATAGCTATTTTGGATTTTTATTTACTGTCGCCGCTTATATTAGTTGTCCACATCACTATAAATAGTTATTCCAAATTATTTGTCAATTTACATAATTAAGATAAGATTAGTTATTTTTTCCACTCTACTCTTTCTATTTATTCTTTTTTGAAAGTTGTATTGGGGTAAAACTTATCTAGACTACGTGGCAATGGGATGAACGAGCATGCACCGAAAGGAATTTGTTGAAGCCTCGAAAGATTGACCCTTTGGAAAGCATATTCCTTTGCAAACGCATAAAGACAATTGGATTTACTGATCTCTTTATTTCTTTAAATAACTAATCAAATATTCAAATTGCTAGAAAACATATTAAAAAGAAGTTAGATTAAGACATGTGTTCTTGACTTCATATAGATTTAAATATAGCGTACATTTTAGGGTAAACAAAAGTGTAAATAACTTTGTAAAGTTTCCAAATAGTTTCTCAAGGGATAGCTTAATAAATTTTTATTTTTATTTATGATTTTTTAAGAGATGTATAAAATAAAAAAATAGACAACTAATATAAGACGATAAAGATAGTTAAGTCAACAATGGATCCAGGCATCCGCATGTGGTGGTGGGGAGGGAAAAAATAATAGAAAAGACATATAATATAATAGGAGATTCAATTTAAGTACCTCAGTTTCTTCTTAAAATTTCTACGTTTATACCTATGAAGTGATTTGTCATTAATTATGATAAAACTGTACCTGTCATATTTGTCTTTTACATATTTTTAAAGAAAATTAATTGGACTAAGTAATTAATCCTTGCTAATTCTTTGTCTTATTATATTTTTTTCTCACCACATTTACCTCTTCCACATTTGTTATGTCACGATAAAGACGGAAAAAATATTAATCCTATCTTAATTTTTAAACTAACAAAATTTTGAATCAATTATTTTTAGTAATCATGACAAATAAGTCTCTATTTTGTTGAAGAATGTAGTTTTCAAGAGAACTCCCTTAATCAATATATGTTGTTAAAATTGAGGGAGTAGCTGCCCCATAGCAACGCTCCATGTTTAATGTCAAACCAAGTTTTGTCACATCATCTTTTATTTTCCTTGGTTTCAGCTAGTATCTATTTTCTTCAATTTTGGGTGTACACACAAGTAGACATTTAAATTTGTATAAAGTTAAACAAGTAAATAAATTGTGTCCTACATAACATAATACATACATGCATTATATAGGACACGAATTGCCACGTAGAATGATATGAAAGACATATTTGTCTACTTGTTCAATATTATACAAGTTTAAGTTAGGGCCTAGGGGTTTAAACTTGTATAAAATTGAACAAAACACACATGTTCTATGTGGTAGAATACACATATGACGCCATATAGGAATCAAATTGCCATTAGCTTGTAGGACGTCAGGTTGACACATGTGTCTACTTGTTCAACTATATAGAAATTTAAGTGTCAAGAACACATATATTAACTACGATCAAATTTAAAAACACGCACCTATATTTTTAATCTGTAATAATATCAATAAATGAAACTTGTTGGGAAATAATTAGACTACTCATCTAGTATGAAGAGCAAGAAAACAAAGGGGGGCCTCCCTTGGTCTCCTAATGTTACCAATTTTGGGTCATTTGACTTTATGATAGCACCATTTTTATAATATAAAATAATAGTAAAATGGGCGGTTTTGAACTACATTTCTTTCAAAATGGAAGTCAGCGGGTTGACCTTTTCTTTGTGTCAATAAAATTAAAATTGTTTCATTTAATTTAAGGAATTAAATATAGTGTTGGAGCCAGTTGGGCCGTCCTGTAGATACGCCGGCAAACAAAATCTGTTGAGAAATATTAGGAAACTTAATTACTCGATATGACACCTTCAGATATATGCCAAATGGTACAAACATGGTAATTAAAAGAAACAAAATGTATATATATATATTACTCCCTCCGTTTCTTTTTGATTGTCATGTTGTGTTTTTCGAGAGTTAATTTGACTAATTTTCAAAGCTAAATTAGATTACATTCATTCAATATTTTAAAGTAAAGTTTTAGATATTCAAAACTATACGAAAAGTACTATAAATTGAAATAATTTTCATATCAATATGATATAAAAATACATCTTAAATGTTAGACAAAATTCATATCGTTTGACTTTTGGAATGGAAACTATGACAACAAAAATTAAAGGAACGGAGGAAGTACTATACAATACAATATACGTAAATTCATACTTCTTTCTCTCAATTTATATGACTCGCTTTCCTTTTTAGTCCGTAAAAAAAAAAAAATTCTAGATTTAGTAACAATTTCACTTTAAAATATTCATTTTATCTTTAATGAAATGATTTATAACCACACAAATATATACACCTAAGTTGCATCTCTCAATGAAGTATAAAACAGTTATTGTTCAAATATAGAACCCAACTAGGTTGGGTCGGATCCCATAGAAAATATGACGAAATCATCACTCTTATGTGTAACCAGAACAAACGTTCTTTAATTTATTTTTCTGGGTTGTAAAACGCTAGTGCGCGAGAATAACTAATTTCTGGATTGTGATCATTGTTTGGATTATTGAAGGCAATCTTTTAGTTCTTTGATTCACTTATTTTAGATCAAAAGTCTTTCTTTCTTAAATTTCATGTTAAATCAAATTATATCAGATAAATTGAGACGGTGAAAATACTATGCATAATGATTGACTTTTTTTTTATTGGTTAATTTAATGATTGACTTTATTAGCTTCCAATTGAAGGGCGTTGCTCCATCTGTATTAAAGATCCTCAATCATTTTTTGACAGTATATTTGCAAGAAACATATACTTGTATATGACTCTTTTTTTTTTATTGAAGTGCACCGTCATATCTTTACATTTGATAGGAATAACAAGAATCTCTTTTTTTTTATGATTCCTTCCCTTCTGTCTTTTTTTTTTTTTAAATAAAAATATTCTCAGGGTCCATTTATCAACTGTCAACTGAAATTTTAACTTTTTAGTAGAAATCAAATTACTATATAAACCCACTCTAAGTTAAGTGGTTTCATGCATTATTATTAATTAACATACACACAATTAAGTGAGAGAGAAATACATTAAGAAAAAATTAAGATGAGAAGTTATCAGGCAATGCTTAACAATGGTGAAACCCTACCGATTATCGGTATGGGGACTTATTCAGGCGAAAACGATAGAGAAACAACTGAGAAAGCCATTAGAGCCGCGATCAAGGTAAGTCATGAACTTTTGAAACGGAGTTACATGCAATTATCTTTTAACTGACTTTATTTTGTGCACATTATTTTTTATCGTTAGTGCATAAAATTTAATTAAACCTTAGCTTACTACTATTAATTATCAATGGTATAAGTTGTGCATGAAAATTTTGATTTTTGTCTCTACGTGTAGATGGGGTACAGGCAATTTGATACCGCGAAAATATATGGTTCAGAGCCGGCTGTAGGAAATGCATTAAGACGAGCAATTCATGATGGATTGATCGAAAGGGAAGATATTCATGTCACTTCTAAACTTTGGTCAAGTGATCATCATGATCCTGTTTCTGCACTTCAACAAACTCTACAGTAAGCGTGTGCTGACATACATGATTTTTTTTTATGAGTTAGGAATGACACATTTCTATATTTGAAAATAATTTAATTTTGAACTTTTCATTATTCGCAGGAGGCTAGGAATGGAATACGTAGACATGTATTTGGTGCATTGGCCAGTGGCTTTGAAGCCATGGGTGGATTATCCAGTTCCCTCAGAAGAAGATTTTGAGGAATTGGACATGGAAAATACTTGGTCTGGCATGGAGAGGTGCTTAGAAATGGGTTTGTGCAAGTCCATTGGAGTAAGCAACTTCTCATCTAGAAAGATTGAAGAACTCATAGACTTTGCTTGTGTCACTCCTGTTGTCAATCAGGTACATATATATATTTTGCAATCTAATATATGTTTGTGATCATGGATTTTAGATTTAAATCTGATGAGTTCAATATTTAATGTTTTTAACACTAAACGTACTATACTTTTGAAGTTATAAGTTCAAAATATTTGAACATGTCGGTTTACAATATAAAATACTTCCTCCGTTCTGTTTCAATTTAAGTGTCTTATTTTCTTTTTGGTCTGTTTTAAAAAGAGTGTTTCTATCAATATTTAGTAAGGTTTTAAATTCCAACGTTCTACATATATGACAAGTTTAAGACCATAAAAATTTTAAAATCTCCCTTTCATTTTTAAACTACGTTTCAAATCAAATTAAGACACTTAGATGGGGGGCATGATTTTTTTTGTGGTCAACCAAAGCCGACCCCCTTCTTGTTATATGCATCAATTAAACACGTATTCATACATGTACGTAACCATATGGTGACTAATGACCAAATAAAACACATATATATCTTCTTAATTAGCGTTGACAATTAAGGATTATTTAATTTTTTTCTTCTATTATCAGCCTATGACTAATACAAATTGATAATATATTAAATGTGGGGTTCAGGTAGAAATGCATCCAATGTGGAGACAGAGAAAACTAAGATCAATTTGTGGGGAATATGGAATTCATGTAAGTGCATATTCACCTCTTGGTGGTCCTGGAAATGCTTGGGGAACTACTGCTGTGGTTGATCATCCAATTATCCAATGCATTGCTCACAAACATAACGCAACTCCAGCTCAGGTACAATATTATTATAATCTTTTATCACATCATGATGTATATAACTTAAACTCAAATAAATTACTGACACTTTTATTTGTTAGGTCGCGTTACGATGGGGGTTGTCCCAGGGATCAAGCGTTATAGTGAAGAGTTTCAATCCGCGAAGAATGAAGGAGAATATTGGAGCTCTTGATTTGACATTGGATGATTGGGATTTATTTGAAATTGAGAAAATGGAAGAAAGGAAGATTATGAGGGCTGAATATCTAATTAATGATACTACAAGTCCATACAAGACCATTGAGGAACTTTGGGATGATGAGATATAATTAATTAAGTAATTAATCTACATTTGGTAATGGCATTGTGGCTTAATTAAATCTACATAATTAAAATAAGATCAATATGAATTAACGTACTTGTTAGTTTCTTATATTATATTGATAGAAGAACAGAAAGGATGTTTTCTTTCTAAGTGTATCCCTTGGTCTGCAGAGGCACAAATATTGGAAAAGGGAAAAGAAATTAAAAAATGGCTTAATGGCTTCAGCTTATCCCAATGTACGTTTTCGATACAGAGCATAAATATATATTTATGTGAGAACTTATTAAAAAGTTTGTAAGCCCAGTAGGTTTAGTGATAATAACTTTTAAGATTGAAATAGTAAAAATTTAAATTTTGAATTTGCGTTTAATTTAATATAAATTGCCTTGTGCTGTGTTATTTGAAATTAGTAAATGGAAGAAAAAAAAATATAATAGTGTTTGAGCATATATAAGCTTCAATTTATCTGGTAAAAGCTAGTCAAAGTGTGTATGGTTTCTCAATTATATTATTCATGATCTATAGTGGCAATTAGAGGTACTGTTCATCGTTTGTGTAAAGATCGATGCACATCAGAAAATAGAATCAAATCAATTAAATAAATTGATTTTATTTGATTTAGCTTTACATTTTTTTAAATCGATAAATATTTGTCTTAAGTTTGATTTTGTTAAAAAAAAATTCAAAGAAATAATCGAATTGAACCGATAAATTATATACATATTTTTTTTTTATGAATAAATTTAAATACCTTATATATGTTTTCATCAAAATTTATTTACAAAAACAAAAAAGTCCAAGAGGAGAGCATTTATCTTGTTGGTTTCACGCATATAAGTGCCTATAATAGTTCTTCTTCTTCTTTTTTTTATATCAAAAGTTCTTCTAACTATTTTTTCCTTTTCAATGAATCATTTCTTTATTTTCGTGTATTATTAATAATTAAATAATTGAACTAAATCAAGTCGAAACCAATATATTATATTTGATTTGACCAACAATGAATCCAAGTCTGTGACACACAGTATGACTTTGGGAGATTAGTATGTAGAAATTCCTACCTAGCTATGGTACTGGTGAAATATACTTGTTGTACCTAGGCTATACCCAACCGTACAAGATTTTGTGGAAGTTACGAAGAGGATACTGTCACGGAGACGCGTTTCACTAGTCATGTGAATATGCTTAGGAGTAGGGTTTACTATAATAATGTCTCAAAATCCCATAATCACATGCATAGGATTTTAGACTCCCAACTCCCAAACATGCATTTTCTTTCTCTTTTTTATTTTACTCTTTAGAAGCAAATAGATTTTCTCTCAATTAAGAGATATGATCTTGATTTGTATCGTACATCCACGATTTGATTTATTTGTGAGATTACTTAGATATGTTATTATTGTTATTGTACATTTTAAAATGCGTAACTCTTGTTTTATTTAAATTATAACTATTAAAAACTGTTTTAAAAAAAGGGGCAAAAATTGACGAACATGATTGGTATTTCTAGGAAAATCGGTGCACTATGCTATGCCGAATTGTCATACCTCAATTTTTAAAAATTGTCGGACAGTGTTTCTTTTTCAATCGGGGCACGTTCGCTAGTTTGTTGAATTTCAGGAGGTTGGTATATTTATGTTACAACCGATATGTAAATAAAAATAAAGGCATAATACATAAATATGACCCTTAACTTGGCTTCAGTGGACAACTATGCCCTCTAACTTTGAGTGTGCACAAGTAGACACTTTAACTTGTATAAAATTGAACAAGTAGGCACACGCGTCCTACATGGCATAATACACGTAGGACGCCATGTAGGACACAAAATTGCCATGTAATCAATGTGTCTATTTGTTCAATTTTATACAAGTTTAAGTGTCTATTTGTGCACACCCAAAGTTAAAGGTCATAGTTGCCAGCTAGCGCCAAGTTAAGGGTCATGTTTATGTATTATGCCAAAAATAAACCAACAAACAATATCAATTTTTTAATTTTATTTTGTAAAATAGTAATTTTTAATCTTAAATGAACAAAAAATAATAATCATTTTATTTGTCCTTTTGCTCTATCATCGGGACACGAGTCCTTCTTTAACTTCGAGCCTGTGAGAAATATAGGAAAAGAATATTATTGAATTGTTGCAGAATTGTGTATCTACATTATTACATAGAAACCCTATTTATAGACACTACAATAGACACTTTTTCCAACTAGGACACTACAATATAATCCTTTTCTAAGTAGGACACTATATACTATTCCTATTACTATTACTATTCCTATTCTAAGTAGGATTGTATATACCTATTACTATTCTAACACTCCCCCTCAAGCTAGTACTTACAAATCATATGTATCTAGCTTGATACGAGGACCGATGAGGGGCTTGATGAGATATCTGCAAGTTGATTACTCGACTTCACAAAAATGACAGTCAATCTCGATGTGCTTAGTCTTCTCATGAGAATACTGGATTTGATGCATAATGTCAATCAATCTCAATGTTCTTGGTTTTCTCATGAGATAGTAATCGACATACAAGGCTACTAAACCCCCCCTGAGCAACAAAATTAGGTGGTTGCTCCATATAAACTTCTTCACAATGCAGCGGTCGCTGGAAAGTGCTCAAAATTTATTATAAAGTATATGGATCATGTTGGAATCAATAGACTAGTTGATATTAAACAAGAAAGTCACTGAAAAACTGGCTGGAACATGCTCATACGCCAGAGTATTACATTTGATGGCTGAAAGTGATCATAATCTAAGAAATAAAATTATATGGGTAGGGTCGGAATGATGGCACGACCCAACTGGAAAATAAAAATTATATAGGAAAGATTGGATTGATGGCACGACCCTATTGAAAAAGAGAAATAATTTGGGTAGGGTCGGAATGATGGCACGACCCTACTGAAAAAGAAAAATTATATGGGTAGTGTCAGAATGATGGCACAACCCTACGCAAATCAGATTCGAGGAGTCACCGAAAAGACGAATGGAACTACGCAAATCAAATCTGAGGAGTCACCGAAAAGATACACAGTGCTCTTCAACTCAGATATGAGAAAGTAGTTCGGAAAAATTCACGGTACTACACAAATTAAATATGACAAGTAGTCCGGAGAGATGCACGGTGCTACACAAATCAGATATGTGGTTGACACAAAACAGCCCTAGAAAGTCACCGAAAATTGACGCACGGTGACCTGACTGAGTTTCTTCCCTTGAATATGGGGTTCATGCATGTATCATTGGTCCTACTTTTGTTAACATAATCATTGGTCAGACGGGCGGCATATATGGGTAATAGCCACCCGCCGGCAGCGGAAGTTCTTTGATTCTCTACCAAGATCGTAGAGGCTCTAATACCATGTGAGAAATATAGGAAAAGAATATAATTGAATTGTTGCAGAATTGTGTATCTACATTATTACATAGAAACCCTATTTATAGACACTACAATAGACACCTTTTCCAACTAGGACACTACAATATAATCTTTTTCTAAGTAGGACATTATATACTATTCCTATTACTATTACTATTCCTATTCCTATTCCTATTCCTATTCCTATTATATGTAGGATTGTATATACCTATTACTATTCTAACAGAGCCATAGATTTCTGTCTTTATTCTTATACTAATTATCTCCTGGTTATGATAAAGAGTCGAGGTCGAACTCATCGACCATATCTTCAAATCAAGCAATCTATCAAACGAACCTTCTAAGTATATTTTTTGCTTATCATATATATACATCATGTGTACACTCTGAGTTTGCCACATATACGAGTTATTCTTTCCCAAATACAAAAATCCTTGAGCCATAACACTTACTGCTTGTGTCCCTAATTACTTGTTCACTTTTCTATTTTTAGTTGTTCCTTTTTACTTGTCCATTTTAACAAATCAAGAAAGGACAAATTTTTTATATTTATTATACCCTCAATTAATTAATGAACTTCTTGAAAATCTTAAAATTTTAATTCACCCACTTCATAATTAATAAGGGTAAAATGGTAAACTTATTATGTCATTCATTGCTTTCTTAATAGGTGTGCCAATTTAAAAGTGGACAAGTAATCAAGGACAGAGAGAGTATTTCTCAAAAGTGTTTTCAAAGAACAAACAAACATAAGAAAAAAGTAAAAGAATATATATCTAAATAAATAAATAATAAAAAGGGGTCCAAAACATTGATAATTTGATATTAGGCAGGCGCATTTGATTTGAAAGTTGAAGGAAATTAGTGTCGGCATTGAGTGTGCCTCTCCTTACTGCAATTAATACAATACTCGTTATCGGTCGCATCATTCCTTAAGGAGAGCGTCCCATTAATTAATTTTACAATTGACTTAAAAATCGAGATATGTCAAAATCAATTTTTTTTGTTTTTATACGATATGAATAAAATTTACATACATATTATCTTCTCCGGATCTTACATGTAAAACTACATAGGTAATATTATTATATTCATGTTTGACTTAAAACAAATTAAAAAGTGATTAATTAATCATAGCCCCTCCATAACCCAGAGGTTAAACATATCTGAATTATTTCTGAACAGCACATGATGAGTATCTCTCTAGAAGTAGCTAGCTTTATAGGATCGATCAGTTTCTTTCCTTCATATTGTAAGTAGATTTAACAAATTATTTTATCTGAAAAATACGATTCCATTTGATTCATTTTATTTTTTATATGTTACTTCTTAAACAAACATCAACTAATTAAAAGGGCACGTACATCTGTTGAGTAAGGTTAAAACAAATAATAATTAATTACTTTCTCCTATTTGTTTTACTTGTCTTTTTTTTCTCCCCTCAAAATACAGTAACTAAAAAAAGAAGAAGATAATTGGACTATATTATTCTTATTTATTCTTTGATCTAATTTAATATTACTTTCTTTTTCATCACATTATATTCATATCTCTCTACATTTATTGAGTAAGGGTGAAAACCAATTATTTATAAGTATCTTGGTTTTCTAAAATAAAACTATTTTAATTTAAATCATCTATTTTTAGTAAGAATGATAGCAAAGTGGATTGGATATATAGAGAGTATATCTTGATTTTCTATTACTCTTTCTATCTCATATTACTTGTTCATTTTTTCTTTTACACGCCCCTCAAGAAGTCATAAATAAAAATGTATATTTACTAATTTACAGTTGATTTTTTTAATACACTTTATTGTGTTCTATTCATAAATACCAAGATTAGCAATGAAAGAACTTCTTTTGAAATTTACAATATTTACACTTTTAAAAGGAATTAATTTTATTGGTAAAATGGAAAAAACTTAATTATTTCTATCTTGATTTCGTAAATTGACAAATCATTTAAGACGTATCTTTTTTAGTAATATGAATACATAACATAAGACGGAAGAAATAAAATAACTATTTTGAATTAGATATTTTTAATATACACAATGATTAAAATGGATCGGAGGGAGTACTAGAGGTGGGGGGTGGGGAGAGGGATTTGAGTAAGGCCATTCACGGCCTATGTTCATGTTTAGAGTCAACTCAAGTTTTTTTAACTCAACATTATATTATTATTATTATTATTATTAGTTTTAGTTAGTATTAATAAATCAAACTTGTTGTCAAACCTTATGATATTTAGCCTGCTTTTAGGTCTCTATTTATATTTCCAGTTTTGAACCGTTTGACTTTGTTACTGCACCAATTTTTTAAAATTTAAATGGGCGGTTGTCAACTACTTTTTTTAATTTTTTTTCAAAATGGAAGTCAGCGGCTTGATGCTTTCTCTTTCATCCAACGAGGGTTGTGGTGGAGTGGTAAGTACTTCTTGATCCTTAACCAAGAGATATCGGGTTCAAGTCCCCTGGGATATGGAGTCGCCTTTGTTATGGAGCGCTTTACCCTAATGTGGGACTTCCCGGCGAATCCGGATTTAATCGGGCTCCAATGTGGATACCGGACAAGAGATGGGAAACGGAAAAAAAAACAAAAAAAAACTCTAGTACATTTAGCAATTAAATTAAGTGAATAGTGCCAGTTGTGCTGTCTTCCAGATATGGAGACAAATAAAATCTGCAAATTATTAATTAGGAAATTGTATTGAATTTGTATCATGTACCGCACCGTCACATCTGAAAGCTATTGACTTTTTGGTGGAACGCAAACTATATAAACCCACTCTAAATTCATTTCATGCATCAACACAAATTAAAGTGAGAGAAAAAAAAGAGAAAGATGAGAAATTATGAGACAATGCTAAACAATGGTGAAACTTTACCTATTATAGGTATGGGTACTTATTCAGGCGAAAATGATAGAGAAACAACTGAGACAGCCATTAGAACCGCCATCAAGGTTAGTGAACTGTAAAGACGGATCGAGTTACCTGCTATTATCTTTTAAGTAATTTGATTATGTAAAAGAAATTAGTTTAATTTTGGCCCTCTTTTTACTTTTTATTTTTTATTTTTACGTGCAGATGGGGTACAGGCATTTTGATACCGCGAAAATATACGGTTCTGAGCCAGCTGTAGGAAATGCATTGAGACGAGCAATTCATGATGGGTTGGTTGAAAGGGAAGACATTCATGTCACCTCTAAACTTTGGTCAAGTGATCATCACGATCCTGTTTCCGCACTTCAACAAACTCTACAGTAAGCGCGCACTGATATACATGATTTTTTTTTATTAGTTAGGAGTACTGACACATTTGTATATTTGAAAAATAATTTAATTTTAAACTTTTCATTCGTAGGAGGCTAGGAATGGAATACATAGACATGTATTTAGTGCATTGGCCAGTGGCATTGAAGCCATGGGTAGATTATCCAATTCCCCAAGAAGAAGACTTCGAGGAATTGGACTTGGAAAATACTTGGTCCGGTATGGAGAGGTGCTTAGAGATGGGCTTGTGTAGGTCTATCGGAGTCAGCAATTTTTCTTCTACAAAAATACAACACCTTCTAGATTTTGCTTGTGTCACTCCTGCTGTCAATCAGGTAGAGCGGAAGATATTACTAATGGACTGAGTTGTTACATACGAATAAATAAATAATTTTTTTTTGTTTAGTATAATATTTTCTCATGATGTGTTTTTTGTGGTTGACTATAGGTGGAAATGCATCCAATGTGGAGGCAACGTAAGTTGAGATCAATATGTGGGGAATATGGAATTCATGTAAGTGCATATTCACCTCTTGGTGGTCCTGGAAATGCTTGGGGAACTACTACTGTGGTTGATCATCCAATCATCCAATCCATTGCCCACAAGCATAATGCAACTCCAGCTCAAGTAAGAAATTAAACGCGCGTCTCAAATATGCAAATTATTCAATTTTTTCGATCACTAGAATGAAACTAATTAATGTTGATGAATTTTTTTAGGTTGCTTTAAGATGGGGGTTGTCTCAAGGATCAAGTGTTATAGTGAAGAGCTTTAATACGCGAAGAATGAAAGAGAATATGGGAGCTCTTCATTTGAAATTAGATGAATGGGAATTACTTGACATAAATAAAATGGAGGAGATGAAGATTATGAGGGGAGAATGGCTGTCTAATCATACTACAAGCCCTTATAGAAACATCCAGCAACTTTGGGATGACGAGATTTGATTATTTTTTTTGGAAGTGGCCTTTAATTTTGGCTCATTATATTCTAAAAATGTAAAGACACAACATGAATGTACTTGCTAGCTAGTTGCAAAAAAGATCGTATACAATATAATAAAGTATATACTCTATTTGTTTTAATTTATTTACCTAGTTTAACTTTACACACAGTTTAAAACAACAAAGAAGATTTTTGAATCTTACTATCTTAAATTAAATATATGCAAAATGTACCAGAATGTCCTTTAATATGGGGTCTTTACTCTTTCTCATGTTATGTGAAAGGTTGAAATTAAAGAATTGTCAAAAATGGAAAAAAAGACATTCTTTTTAAAACGGACTAAAATAATGAAACGGGGGAGTATTACTTTTGTTTTATTTTTTATACTATCGATCTGGACGGGACATGGAGTAGTGCTAAAAATAAAAAAATGGGGGAGCTCCCCCTGCCTCAGTCTATGTTTAAGGTCAAGTATCTAATTAATATAAACATTTTATTATTAATATTATTTTTTCTGTTTACTTTTACTTGGATATAATGACTTAAAAAAAATCTGTATTTGCAATTTATTTACATACTCGAACAAATAGAAATTTGCGGGGTGCAAATTCTGCAATTGTAGCGTCTATAGGCTTTCTTATAATTTGGATATGCTATTTTGGGGTCAATCTATTAGGAATAGGGTTTAAGTAACAACTACAATCCTAAATATAAGAAAGTTGACAAGTACAAGATTTTAATATAAAAAAACGGAATAAAAAGAATCCTACAAATAATAAGACTCATATATATATATTATTTTCATCGAATTTTATTTATAATTTATTTACTAAAGTAAAAAAATTCAAGAAGTTTATCTTGATGAATTCATGTATATGGGTGCCTATAATAATAATAGTCCTCAGTGGGTTGAAATTGTCACTTTCTCTACCTTGTATAGGTTCAAAGTGGTGAATTTTGAAGCTTTATTCATAGTAAATTCACTGATAGAAAGTTTTGTAATGCTAGTCGTTCTAACCATTTTTCTTTTTGAATGAATTGTTGTCTTTCTGTTTTTTTGCCCTATTTGAATAAATCGTTTTTTCCATATGTATGATTAATAATCGAATAATCAAACCAAAATCAATAACAACCGAATCAATAAATGTATATTATATTTGATTTAATCTAATTTAATGATTTAATAGTTGATTAAACTAGTTTAATGTTATTTTGACCAATAATTAATCCAAATCGTTGCAATATTGTTGACTTTGGGATGAATTGGTAATTTATTAATAAAGTACTAGGTGAAACAAACTTGTACCTGGGCTACACAACGGTACAAGATTGGGTGGAAGTTACAAAGTGGAAGTACGTGTTTCACTAGTCATGTGAATGTGATTAGGAGTAGGGATTACTATAATGTCTGAAAATCCCATAATCACATGTATATGATTTTAGACTTCTAACTTCCAAACATGCATTTTCTTTCCTAACCCCTATTTTTACTCTTCACAACCGTACAGTTTTTCATCATGCTTTTTCTCTATTTTCTTAAATACATATTTAAATGATTGTTTGCGTTGGGTATTTTTCTTTGAGCTGCAAAATATTTGTGTACATCATATCTTTTTCGAATCTTATTTATAAAATTACACTAGATATGATGTGTCATTGTACATATTTAGATGATTAATTTTTATTTTAAATTAAATTATCGTTACATAAAATCGTCCAAAAACGAGGATCAAGACCAACCGACAGAATTGGTATTTCTAGAAAAATTAACGCATTATGGTGCGCCGGATTGTCATACTTCGGTTTCAAAAAAAACCAATGAACATTGTCGATTTTAACGAGGGACGTCCATAAATTTATTTTACACCTGACATGTAAATAAAAATAAACCAACAGATAATACTAGTTTT
Source organism: Solanum appendiculatum (assembly GCA_018342035.1). Taxonomy (NCBI): domain Eukaryota; kingdom Viridiplantae; phylum Streptophyta; class Magnoliopsida; order Solanales; family Solanaceae; genus Solanum; species Solanum appendiculatum. Next base: position 247,325 of record JAGDQO010001168.1, read on the forward strand.
TTTAATTTTATTTTGTAAAATCATTTTTAATTAAATAAATTTTAAAAAAATCCAATAATAATTTTATTTGTTCTTTTGCTCGATCATCGGGATACAAGTCCCTCTTTGACTTCTAGCCGTGACTCTCTGCCTTTATTCGATACTGATTATCTCCTGATTTCGATAATGAGCCGAAGTCAAACTCACCGACTATATCTTCCATCAAACTAAGCAATCTATGAAAGAAACCTTCAAGTATATTTTTTTGCTTATAATATATGCTACAGCTACACCCTAAGCTTTGTCATGCATGTGAGTCATTTTTTCTCCAATACCAAAATCCTTTGGGAATTCAGGTCTGAGCCTTAACACTTATTTCTCAAATGCGTGTCCAAAGAACAAACACACATAAGAAAAAATTATAAGAATAGATAAATAAATTAAAAAGGGTCCAAAACATTGATATTAAGCAGGCGCATTTGGTTTGGAAGTTGAAAGAAACTAGTATCGTCATTGAGTGTGCCTTTGCTTACTGCAATCAATACAATACTCGTTATAGGTCACATCATTGCTTAAAGAGTTTGCCCCATTACTAATTTTATGATAGTTGACTTAAAAATCGAGTCTATCATAAACAATATTTTTATTTTTGTAAAATATAAATAAAATCTACATACATATTACTCAAGAAGAACTACTAGTGAAGGTCTATGTCAGTCAATCAGGGACCTAAAGTTTCTCCTAAACTCCGCCCCATTTCCCCCCCCCCCCTACAACTTCAAATGATCAAATTCATAGAGCTATTTAGGTGTGGTGGGGTTATCCTTGGCATCTGATCCGTAGCCAGTTGATTCACATTCATTATAGTTGGGCTCATGATAGCTATGAGGTTCCTTATTTCTGAGATGCACGGAATCCTTATATCTATCGTACTTTTTAATAAGTTCGGAAGGCAGATGAGTATGCATTTTTTTTATGTATCTCTCTTTGAACAACAAAACTTTTACTTTCTTTAAAATCACAATTTCTGTTCGAGTTTCCCTCATCAGTTCTATGGTCTCTTCTTGTCTCTTCCCAATTTTAATCAACGTCAAAGTTGGGTGCTAGTTTGTCTTTGAAGGGAAAGGAATTAAGTTGAGGTGGTACCTGGGGTTGAGGCCACATAATTTGGGACATTCATGGTGGGCGTCTCCTCCTGGCCTGTAAGTACTATTGTTGGTTCCATCTGTGGCACATAAGTTGTCCATTGGGTGATTATAATTATTCCCATAAACTGTGTTAAGGAAATAAAAAATGTGGGAAGAACATCGAGTCCACAATTAATACCTGGTGCATGGGATTGAATATGGGTATCTTCCACATTGGGTAATGGAAGAAAGGAATCTGAGGGAATAGGAAGGTCATTGGAGATTGTAAAACAAAGGACACTTAAAGGAGGTCATTATAGGCCCCTATTTCCATCCTCATTCTTTTCGAGACAACCTGAGTAACTCTCTAAAATAAGAGGATAAATTCACTTTCATATCTTTCTATTCTCTGCAAATATTGCTTCTTCTTCCTTCAATTCCCCTTTTATCTTTCTAATTTTTCATACTAATTCAGCTAAAAAGAATTGTAATCGATTTAGATAATGAGGTGTAAACATCACCTTTCTGACCTGAGTAGTAGCATCGACTTCTGCGATTCATATCTCTAGGAAAGGCTATTTGCGGTTATGGGTGCACAGACTCAAACCCAAGCCTAAGCACGAGCCCAAGTTCAATAGCAGTTGTTTCAGGAGGATCACCAGAAATCTGATAAAAATCCTCCGTCGTTAATGTTTCCTCGTCTGTTTTACCGTATATATCTCGTCGTAAATCTGATACAACGTCATGGCAATTCAAGCACAATTCGCTTCAATCTATTCGAGATCAAAGATTTTACAGTGCTCCATAAGTGGGATCCAATAGTACGGTAATTGTTGTTGGGATTTATAAGAAGAAATGTTATTTTAGATTTTTCTCTAGTTTGTTTAGATCCAAATCGGATAAACTAGATTTCGATCGTAAGGTTTCAAATTCAGGTGATGCTTTCCCGGCATCATCTTCTTCATTGTCATGGTTTACTACGATTCTTTTCGGTCGTTGGAAAAAAAGTCATGCGCGTTCTTTAGAAATATTGACAATCGGAGATCATAAAAGGATGCATCGTAATTGCGATCAAAGAATGTCTCCTGCTCGATATTCAGACAATGAGGAAGATGAGCATTGCGGCGGATTGAGCGTATACTCATCTGAGGCTTCATAGGGTCAGAAAAAAGAACACTAGCAGCTCAACCAAGACGAAGAGGGTAAACAAGCCATAATCGGAATCTCAGTGGAATGACATTTTTCTTGAGTCTTTTAGTACGGGCTAGCCCTATTAGAAATTGGAACCAAAAGGGAATGTCGCCTGAAATGGTGTTTTCCGATGAGATAAGAGTAGTAGTTAAACCACAACTCTCCACAGTTCCAGAAATCAATAGCAATAAAAGAGTATCCATGTCATACTGTCATTTTGAACTCAATCCACTAGCACCACCTGATTGCCAATCTTTTGACAACTTAATCTCGAAGGAGCCATCTAAATCATCCTTCAAGAACGTTTCAGTTACGCCACACCCAGTGCACGATGAAAAAACACGAATGGAAATAAAATGTTTTGAAAATATACTATTCGACCAACTAGAAAAAGGCAACTGGATGCAATAGAAGTTGATGCAATAGGAGCTAACGGAGTAAATGATAACATCACCTTGACTGATGAGGAGAAAATAAGGATTTACAAACCATGGACTTTCTCCACAATTATTAAACTAATATGGAGGAAAATCAGTCATCAATATCTAAAAATAAATTAACAGTGCTATGAAAAACTTTAGAAAAGATAGTCCTAATAGGTCTGGGGTACGATTGCTACATAGTAATATTTTTGAATGAGAAAAAACTTACATCATGCTCTTTAGAATGGTTCAGGGTTCATCAACGGGTACTTTTTGTAGGTAAAGAGATGGTAACCTAACTTCATCGCATCGGAAGCAAAAGAAAACTTCTCAACCATCTGGATAAGGCTTCTAGAACTCCCCACAAAATTCTATGACAATGCAATCTTATTTAGAGTGGGGAAGTTGATATGGAAGTTGGTTAAGACATATGTCTGCAAATTAGCCACACTCTATAGGCGATACCCGCGCACATATGTGGAGTTAACAATCGAAATACCAATTAAAAAATAGTATTTATAGGTCACCATAGGCAACCCATTATTTACGAAGGATGGGACATCTTTTGCAATAAATGTGGAGTTTTGGGACATAACATATTCAACTGTGCGATCTCAATTTCAACTAGAGAGATTACTAATGCAATGGAAACCTGATAGAAGGAAATCAACACAATACCAGATGTGCAAAAGAGCATCAATAGAAAGGAGGTCATTGACGAACCATAGCGGACAGTCTTCTTTCCTAAACATCGAAAGCAATCCAAAAGAGTCTCAGAAGAGGGCGACAAGAATGAAAAACGTATTAATGTTAAATTATTTGAAGCAAGCACATGTAAATATTTGGAATCCAAAATTTTTAAAACAAAAAAGTAGTCTACCTCATAATCAATACACCAAAGAACATGCAACACACGGTCGAGATCAATCCCATAACCAACTCCTGAAATTCATTAACAACATTTATCTAAACATCATAGATGCTGATGTCATCTCCACAATTAAAAACAATAACAAAAATAAAAAACTCATATTTCCAAAGATGGTAGATACATGTACCTATGTAACTAAGAATACCTCTATAGCAACCTCTACTGGCCCTACGGATCCCAGCCCATCCCACAATATACAATACCAATCCAGCCCCTACATTGATGGACCTACTATCAATCCCCTCCATATAACGTCTATTAATACAGATGTGGACAATATCCCCAAATGATTACAACCTACCACCGTCACTTTCCTACAACTGTCACTTTCAAATATAGATCCCCTACCACTTTTAGTAGCCCCCCCTCTCTCCTCCGCCCCGCCTGCCCTATTTATAGATAAAGCCATTAACGAATCAGAATATAGAAATAAATATATTACTACTACAACTTTAAATAAGCAAAAAAACCTTCTATTAATCACCAAAACCATATCTATATCAGCTACCTAATTATAAAATTTTAAAAAATTCACAAAATACTAGGACTCTCCTTTTTAGTTCAACAGAAGAGACAATCACGGAACAAAACTCTCTTCTCTCAACAAAACAAAACTTTTTCCAGGCAGACTCCAATGTCTTCTCCAAACAACCAAACTCCCTTTCCAAAAAGGTCCCTTCTCAGTTCCTTTCCCTCCACTTCCAACCTTTCTAGTGACAATGGGGGTACTTATTATACGACTCAAGCGTCACCACAGAACTCATATCCCCACTCATGGCTGGAAATGAGACTGCAGATTCAATTTTTCATTATGCTTTTTCTCTAATTTCTTAAACACATATTTAAATGAGTTTGTGTTGGATATTTATTTTTGAGCTGCAAAATAGTTGTGTACATCTTATCTTTTTCAAATCTTATTTGTGAGACTATTGTTATTGCACAGATTTAGATGTGTAACTCTTATTTTATTGTTAAATTAAATTATCGCTATTTTAAATCGTCCAAAAATGAGTACCAAGAATGAAGGACATGATTGATATTTCAAGGAATACCGACGGACTATGGTACGCCAAATTGTCATACACCTCGATTTCAAAATAATCAATGGACATTGTCAGTTTTAACGTGGGACATCCGTCGATTTATTTAAGTCCACAAGATCGATATATTTATTTTACGCCCAACATGTAAATAAAAATAAACCAACAGATGATATCAATTTTTTTATTTATTTTGTAAAATCATTTTTAATTAAATAAATAAAAAATTTCAATAATCATTTTATTTGTTCTTTTGATCTTTCTTCGGGACACTAGTCCCTCTTTGACTTCTGGCCGTGGATTTCTGCCTTTATTATGATATTTGATTATCTCTTGATTTCGATAATGAGTCGAAGTCAGACTCACCGGTCATATCTTTCATCGAACCAAGCAATCTATCAAAAATAACCTTCAAGTATATTTTTTGCTTATAACATATGCCACGTGAACACCCTAGATTTTGCCATGTGTGCGAGTAATTTTTTTCCCAATATTGAAATCCTTTGGGAATTCACATCTGAATCCTAACACTTATTTCTCAAACATATTTCCAAAGAACAAACACACATAAAAAAGTACAAGAATAAATAGATAAAAAGGGGGTCCAAAACATTGATATTAAGGCAGGCGCATTTGGTTTGGAAGTTGAAAGAAATTAGTATCGGCATTGAGTGTGTCTCTACTTACTGCAACTAATATAGTACTCGTTATCGATCGCATCATTGCTTAAAGAGAATGCTCGGTCCCATTAATTAATTTTATAATGGTTGACTTAAAATTCGAGATCTGTCGTAAATAATATTTTTATCTTTGTAAAATACAAATAAAATCTGCATACACATTACTTTCTCCGGACCTTAGATGTGATATGATATGTTATTGTATTAATGGTTGACTTAAAACAAATTGGCAAGTCATTAATGTTGGATATTTGTAATATATAGAGGTCTTAAATTGAACAGACACATAAGTTCATGAAAGAATATGACTGTTATGAAATGTCATATGTTCATGAAAGAACATGACCCTTATGAAAGTCATATGTTAATGAAAGAACATGACTCTTATGAAAAGTCATAAGTTCATGAAAGAACAAGACACTTATGAAGAGTCATCTCTTAAGTACTATAAATATAAAAAATCTCTAGAAGTAGCTTAAGAAAATCTGCATGTATAAACCAAGGGCTTTGTTGTATCCTTGAAAAGAATTGTTTATATTTACCCAATATGTATATGGGAAATATCTCTTTAAAGAAAATGATTTCACGCCTCAAAGTCATCTTCTTCTTCAATCATATTTCTTATTATTATTTTTTCTAACAATTTTAAAGAGATATTGGGTTTGAAGAAGATAAACGAGACAAGATCCTTGAATTCTTGAGGAAGTGGGCAGCAAGGAAAAAAATATTTGAGTGATTTAAAGTATGATCCTAAGACATCAAGTCATATTGCAAAAGTGAGCCAACAATGGATCACGAAAGAAATGACATATATCAGGCTCTGCTTTGTTCTTTTCTCTTATTACTTATTTATGAAATTTTATCCTTTGAAATTTTTGAGAAATGATTTTCCATAAATGTTAGAATAAATAATTCACTTGTGATGATCTTGAAATGTTTTTAAATAAGTTTAGGAATAACATATTTGGTATGCTTATTATAAATTTGTTATTTGAGACAAAAGAAAATTATTATGGCATAAATATTGTGCTATATAAAGATCATGTGAATTTTGTTTCAAGTTATAAGGTGATATATATGAATTCCTTTATTTGATGGATAATATCTATAGTTGAAAGTTATAAGAATAATTTGAAATTAAGAGAAATGATAATTGTTGTTAGATCATTTGTGTTCATTAAAGGTTGAAGAATTTGTCTTCTTTATTAAATGCTCATGGTAGTATTGGAATACAATAAACTTGACAACAATATGATCTATTGATGTTAATTAGAAGTTCACGTGAGTTACATAAAGGACATTTGAAACATCCAAAGTGTGGGGGTGATTGAATTATGATTAATAGTCAATAATATTTGAAGAAGTTTAAGATATAAATTATTTCTTAAACACCCACAAGATATATCTTTGATGTATTTGACATGGTAATTATATTTACAAATTGACAGTTTTGTGATAATTAATTGATTAAACTGCTAATGTGATGATTAGGCTATAAGCCTTCGTAAAAAATATTGTGTAATTTCGTGAAGTAGTATCACTTGAAATGTTGTGACTTTTTATTAAAAAAAAGTATTTGTTGTAAGATAACTTTTGTATAGGCATGACTCTTCATACATAGATGAATTGGTGTGTTGGTTTATAAATAGTGAATCATCTAATGATATTGATAAAATTCATATAAGTTGAATTTGTAACATGTATGAAGATGTCATAAATTTTGCATCAAAATAGGTTTGAATTCCATAGTGGAATAAGAATATATTTATCATATAAATGCTTGAAAAGAAATGAAATGGTTGAAAAAGATATGATTTTGAAATGTTGTGGCCATAATATATGCAACCATTTTAAGCTATTGAGATAATGATGATATTTGTGATATGCCTATGTGAAAGATTTGTATTAATCTTGTAAAATTTAATTTCAAAAGATGCAGTATAATAAATGTGTAATGAATAAGGCTAAAATCCTTAAACAAAACACAAGTGATGGGAACCCAACTTTGAGTTAGTATACACTCTAACAATACAAGTTCAACGGGTAATAACAAGTTACTTTGTATTGCTAAAGCACGAGTCTTCTTTCTTTTTTAAAGCCTTGGTTCAAGTGTACTGCATACTGTTATGTGAGAAGTGGAGGAGTTGTTAAATGCTTGAAATAACAGGGGCATAGTGGCAAACTCCATAGTGCAGACTGTTACACGAAGGTTGAATTAATTCTTAATGAAATTAGTAAATGTCTACAGTAACAGGGACATAGTATCTAATTTCACCTATATGTATATTGAAGTGGTTTCGCTTCAAGCATGATCTACAGGATTGGTCTTGTAAATATTCATGAAATCGGGATGAGCACATGGCCATAAACGTGCTAAAGCAAATACTGGAGTTTCTAAGCTATAAATAATATTATGTGTGTGATATTTTCGATTTTGACACATGAAGTTGTGGTTCAAATCTTTTAAGATATCAATTACTTCGTCAGAACTTTAAAGTACTTACACGAACAGAAAGTTCAAATCTATTATAAGATATCCTCTGGTATGCATGATATTATGAGAAATATTACAAACTAGTGGAGAATTGTTGGATATTTTGTAATATATAAAGGTCTTAAATTGAACAGACACATCTATTCGTGAAAGAACATGACTGTTATGAAAAGTCTTACGTTCATGAAAGAACATGACCCTTATGAAAGTCATATGTTCATGAAAGAACATGACTTTTATGAAAAGTCATATGTTCATAAAAGAACATGACTCTTATGAAGAGCCATCTCTTAAGTACTATAAATATAAAGACTCTCTAGAACTAGCTAAGAAAATTTGCATGTATAAACCAAGGGCTTTGTTGTATCCTTGAAGAGAATTGTTTGTATTTACCCCAATATGTATATGGGCAATATCTCTTTAAAGAAAGTGATTTCACGCCTCAAAGCCATCTTCTTCTTCAATCATATTTCCTATTATTATTTTTTCTAACAATTAATTAATCTAGCCCTTCCATAACCCAAAGGTTAAACATATCTGAATCTCTGCACAACACATGATGAATATCTTACTAGACTAGAAGTAGCTAAAGATCTATTTTGTGATTTCTGGGAATGGATAACTACTTCCAAACCGTTTAATATTCTAACTTCAAATAAAATGAAGGATGCAGCCATAATTTTTTAGCTATCTTTAAATTGAAACTTATAGTTTTCTTCCCTCCCCTTCACACCGCCTTGTAACTAGAGGTAAAGTTTGATCCCCTCTTATATTCTTTTACCTAAATAATATACAAGGTAGAGGTCCGGGCCAGACCCCCACCACCACAAAAGGTGAAAGCATGGGTAGATGATCAGTTCTATCAAAAAAATAAAAATATTGAGTAATGTTAGGGTTTTTCCCTGATTTTTTTTATCATATTTGAGTTTTACTTTTTCCTTAAAGGAAAGTGAAAGCATTACCATAATTGCTTTTACTTTTGCTGAAAGAAAAATATATTTCTCTTCCATATTTGGCTTATTCCTTCCTTAAAGGAGAAACTTGGAACTCTATAAATTGAAGACCCTCTTCTCATATCAAGAACATAACAATAGCATCCACAATGTAGTCATTTAGAGAGTCTTGTTTATGGAGAGATTTTCTCCTAAACATATTTATGTTTTTCAATATTAGTTTTTAATATGTAGGTCGTTTGACCAAATCACAATAACAATATGTTTTTAGTATGTTTTTCTTTGTCATCTAATTTTTCAATCATATAATTTGTTATTGTAAGCTATTGTAAGCTTCCACGATCATGACGTCAATATTCATCACTTTCGCAATCCCAACAAGTGGTATCAGAGCACATGGTCCAACGATCCTATGAGCTTTTGGTTCAATGATAGTCATGTTCGAGAAGCAGTTTCAAATTAATTTGCAATCAACGTGTCATGATAATGACATATTTGTCAATATTAGTTTTTAATATGTAGGTCGTTCACCAAATCACAATAACAATATGTTTTTAGGAGAATTGTAAGCTTACGCATGATTAATCACTTTCGAACCCAACAAGTGGTATCAGAGCACATTTCCTATGAGCTTTTGGTTCAATGATTCTCATGCAATCAACGTGATGATAATGAAGATATTTGTGCTACTACATGTGGAGAAAAAATTTCAAATATATTTTCAACATATCATGCTTACTTTAACGCATGTGAACTTTCAACCCCTGCAAATCTTTAATGCTCGGGCTCCACTTTTAACTCATGCATATTACTTTTAACGCATGAGCTCCACTTTCAACTCATGCATTTTACTTTTAACGCATGAGCTTCACTTTCAACTCATGCATATTACTTTTAACGCATGAGTTCCACTTTCAACCCTGCTCATAACTTTTAACACATGGCTCCAATTTTTAACCCATATCAATTTTTAAATCACGGTAAAGCAGTAGTGATACTTGAAGACTATGTGAAGAACAAAGATTATCATGCACTTGAAGAAAACAGATCAAGTTTTGCCAGAAAATTCAAGCCAAAAGGGGAGATTTGTTAGGGTTTTGCCTTGATTTTCTTACCATATTTGAGTTTTACTTTTTCCTTAAAGGAAAGTGAAAGCATTACCATAATTGCTTTTACTTTTCCTGAAAGAAAAATATATTTCTCTTCCATAATTGGCTTATTCATTCCTAAGAGGAGAAACTTGGAACTCTGTAAATTGAAGACCATCTTCTCATATCAAAAACACAACAATAACATCCACAATGTAGTCATTTAGAGAGTCTTGTTTATGGGGAGATTTTCTCCTAAACATATTTATGTTTTTCAATATTAGTTTTTAATATGTAGGTCGTTTGACCAAATCACAATAACAATATGTTTTTAGTATGTTTTTCTTTGTCATCTAATTTATCAATCATATAATTTGTAATTGTAAACTTCCGCATGACGCCATAATTACTTTCGAACCCAACAAGTAACGGTAAAGGTGTATAAATAGACATTTAATTACTTTCTTTGTTCTATTTTACTTGTCATGTGGACAAGTAAAATGAGACAAATGAAGTACAATAACTATAGAACCAATTATTTTTAACTCACACAATAATTAAAATGGACCAAGGGAGTATTAGGGAGGGCGGCGCTGGGAATATTTTTTTTAATTTAGGCCATTCACGGCCTATGTTCATGTTTAGAGTCAACTCAAGCTTTTGTTTACTCATCATTTTATTATTAGTAGTATTAGTTATTAGTTAGTATTAATAAATCAAACTTATTGTCAAACCTTATAATATTTAGACTGTTGTTTGGGTTCATCTGCTCTTCAATCACTATTGGGCAAGTTGGAAATAATCTCCAATGACTATTTATTTCCCGTTTGAGCCATTTGACTTTGTTACTGCACCAAATATTTAAAATTTAAATGGGCGGGCGTCAACTACTTTTTTTAAATTTTTTTCAAAAAGGAAGTCAGCGGCTTGACACTTTCTGTTTCATCCAAATAAAAAAAAGAGTACATTTAGCAATTTAATTAAGGGATTAGTGCCAGTTGTGCCGTCCTCCGGATATGGAGACAAATAAAATCTGCTGATTATTAATTAGGAAATTGTATTTAATTTGTATCATGTATCATGTACCGCACCGTCACATCTGAAAGCTATTGACTTTTTGGTGGAACGCAAACTATATAAACCCACTCTAAATTCATTTCATGCATCAACACAAATTAAAGTGAGAAAAAAAAGAGAAAGATGAGAAATTATGAGACAATGCTAAACAATGGTGAAACTTTACCAATTATAGGTATGGGGACTTATTCAGGCGAAAATGATAGAGAAACAACTGAGACAGCCATTAGAACAGCCATCAAGGTAAGTCATATATCAACTTTTCAAATAGAGTTATCTGCAATATATTACTTTTTTATCGCAATTTGTTGTGTATGAAATTAGTCTAATACGTTTTATCTGTACGTATAGATGGGGTACAGACATTTTGATACCGCGAAAATATACGGTTCAGAGCCGGCTGTGGGAAATGCATTAAGACGAGCAATTCATGATGGATTGGTCGAAAGGGAAGACATTCATGTCACTTCTAAACTTTGGTCAAGTGATCATCATGATCCTGTTTCCGCACTTCAACAAACTCTACAGTAAGCGCGCATACTGACATACGTGACTTTTTTAATTTGTCAGAAATGAATGATATATTTCTATATTTGAAAATAATTTAATTCTCAACTTTTCATTCGCAGGAGGCTAGGAATGGAATACATCGACATGTATTTAGTACATTGGCCAGTGGCATTGAAGCCATGGGTAGATTATCCAGTACCCTCAGAAGAAGACTTCGAGGAATTGGACATGGAAAATACTTGGTCCGGTATGGAAAGGTGCTTAGAGATGGGCTTATGTAGGTCCATCGGAGTCAGCAATTTTTCTTCCACAAAAATACGACACCTTCTAGATTTTGCTTGTGTCACTCCTGCTGTCAATCAGGTAGAGCAAACAATATTACTAATGCATACGAATAAATAAATAAATTTTTTTTGTTTAGTATAATATTTTCTCATGATGTGTTTTTTGTGGTTGACTATAGGTGGAAATGCATCCAATGTGGAGGCAACGTAAACTGAGGGCAATATGTAGGGATTATGGAATTCATGTAAGTGCGTATTCACCTCTTGGTGGTCCTGGAAATGCTTGGGGAACTACTACTGTGGTTGATCATCCAATCATCCAATCCATTGCCCACAAGCATAATGCAACTCCAGCTCAAGTAAGAAATTAAACGCACGTCTCAAATTTAATTTTTTCAATGACTAGAATGAAAATAATTTAATGTTGATGAATTTTTTAGGTTGCTCTAAGATGGGGGTTGTGTCAAGGATCAAGTGTTATAGTGAAGAGCTTTAATATGCGAAGAATGAAAGAGAATATGGGAGCTCTTCATTTGAAATTAGATGAATGGGATTTACTTGACATAAATAAAATGGAGGAGAGGAAGATCATGAGGGGAGAATGGCTATCTAATCATACTACAAGCCCTTATAGAAACATCCAACAACTTTGGGATGACGAGATTTAATTCTCTCTTTCAAATTTTGGCTAACTCTGAAAAATGTATAAAGATACAACATCAATGTACTTACTAGTTGCATGATCGTATATTCGTATACAATACAATAAAGTATATACTCCATTTGGTTTAATTTGTTTGTCTAGTGTTAACTTGAATTAGAATTAAAGAAAGTAAAAAATATTTTTGAATTTTTCGATCTTAAATTAAATATATATAGAATGTACAAAAGTGTCATTTAATCTTGGAGTCTTTATCATGTCAGGTAAAAGTTAAAATCTAAAAATTATCAAAAAAAAAAACATTCTTTTTAAAACGGACAAAAAAAAAACACAAATTGAAACGGGGGAGTATTAACTAATCATATATTGTAGGCCTAACTGGTACGGTAATTACTGGTAGCATTATTGCTTAGAAAAAGCTTCTGATTAATTTTCTAGTCGTTGACTTAATGAGCTTTGAGTTAATAAGGAAATTATCTTAATTAGCAGTAATCCATCCATAAACCAAAGGTTAAGGGCCATATATATCCCATTTGATTTCAAGCATATCTGGATCTATCTATGGTATTATTCAACAAAAGGATAACTATAAATGTTTATAGATCAGAAAAATATAAATAAATTAATAAGATGCCAAAGAAAGTTTTCTCGTGATCTATTGATGTCTAACATAGAAATGATATTCTAATTTTTTTCCTTTACAAATTTGAAATATATTGATTATATAAATTATCTTAGAGACTATGTTCATCATTTTGTGAAAATTATCAAATTCAAACAAACAAAAAAAAATAATGATAAGCAACTATAAATTAGTCGTTTCAATTTTCTGTTGTGTGAAGGGTATTTATAATTTAACGTGTTAAAAATTCTGCCTCCCTTACAAAGAAAAAATATAATATCTGCCAAGGAAATTCCTAGGTTGTTGGAGTATTATTATTTTCTATACTATCAATCAGGATGGGAAATGGGGTAGTGCTAAGAATATAAAACATTTTACTGGGTGGGTGGGTGGGGGGGGGGGGATCCCCTGCCTAGTCCATGTTTAAGGTCAAGTTTTTTAATATAAAAAAAAAACATTTTAATATATATTGTACTTTATCTCTTTCATGACTTCAGTTTCTAAATAACTTATGTCTTATTAGTCATACATTTAATTGCTAAGACTAAAATTAAAGACCCAAGGACAAATAATAAGGGCGGGTAATTTGTGCAATTTCAACGAAACAGAAGGGGTCTCCATGTTGGCATGTTCTACTAAGGTTTCCAGTTTGGGCCATTTGACTCTCTTTATTAAATGCACCATTTTAATAATAATTAAAATGGGCGGTTATCGACTACACTTCGTTCAAAATGGGAGTCAGCGGCTTGACATTTTGTATTTTATAGTTTATACTCATAATAATAGTAGAGACTGAATTATAACCAATAACCCAACCGCAAAATAAATTTATTCGTATCAGATTAATGGTAGGAAAACATTTTGGGAAATTTGTACAAGCTTTGTGGTGGTCACCTTGGTGGGAAAAGAAGTGCCTATTGACCAATTTAAATTATTGTTGCCTTTTGGATTAGATGGAGAGCTTGAATAAATTAGCTTAGTTCACTAGCACAAATCTTGCAGCTACTAGACTTTGCCAATATGACACAAGGATAACCTTTAGTTTTAATTATTTCACCATATGTGAAATATTGTAAAACCATTAAGGTTAATTTCTACAAATGAAAATTACTTTACCAAGACAAAAACATGATTTAGTCGGTGAATATTGAAATGATACCTTCTTTTCCTGTTAACGAAGAAGACATTAGGGTCCCATAGATCCAGGAGGAAGAGTTTATAGGCTTTCCTTTGGGATGATGATTTTAGAAGCAATGATATTATACTTTATTAATGAGATAAAATACAAATCCAATTATGAAGGTATTATTAATTTAACCAATAAACTGACCGATAACCACTAAACTAATATCGAACCAGCCCGATATCTTATCTGTTAGGTTAGCAGTTTAGTACATTTAAAACCAATAACCGATAAAGCGGACCATTAAATACATATATCCAACAAAACAGCCCCATAAGCATCCCTAGGCCTCATGATATCTGCAGAGGCAGTAGACGGACTTAATAGTCTGCTGAGTACTCACCTTGATCATCGAGATTGGCTGACAGTAATCTAGTCTTTGGCTATCTCCACACTGTTACCCCTAGAAACATGTGATGTACCTTGCTCGATACACTGGAAAGCATGAGAAAAAGTAAGTAATGATTTTCACTCATCTTAACCTCTCTTTCAACTGTGCAAACCCATCAGACAGCTCCGGTTTCAACTTTCCCAGAAGAAATCGGCAGCAACAATCAACAAAATTGACCACAGGGAAAGAATGATACATTGGCCAATTACCTGTAAAAGATGGTTGTGCAGCCAATCCAATGTTTGTGGAAACGTCGTCGCTGATATGTTTACAACTGTTAAACCCTGTCAATAAAGAACGCAGCTCTCATAAGATAAAAATCATGAACATTATACTTGTAACAAATCAATAATCCAACTAGAACCACAGAACTAAGGGATGCAGTCTGTAAAAGTCAAGTCAAATGGATCAGACATGAAAGAGTATTTGATACATAGTCACTATTTTATTCTTCTTTAAAATTATAAGTTAAATAAAAGATCATTTCTTATATATTGTAACTTGTCTTCAATTCACGATAAGTTAAAATTCCTTTTTTGGTGCATACCTCCAGATAAATGCAAGTCCTCCAAGTTGTATCAAGAATTCTAGAAAAGAATTGACTCTCCCATAACTCGACAAATTTACATGAACTGCCTAGCAAGTCCCTCTGACCCCAAGAAAATATACTATTTTTTCTACTCTGCTTTTGATGCTCCCTCCTTTTAGCATCTTCCACTACCACACAAGAAAACAAAAGGACCAGCCAATAGCAAACTGAAACCTATGAGTTATGCAATGCGCAATTTAGGGGTCCCCTTCTTTCCTCTAGCTCAGCTCTATTTATTCATCTGGATGAAGAATGGAATTTGAAAGAAATGGACTCTAGATTCAAACTCCAGATACTAGCTGGCTAGCTGCAAGAACGCACTACTGAAATAGCATCGTGCATCACTAGCTGCATCTAGGAGAATGTAGGATATCATGCATCCAAAATTTTCAAATTGAATACGTATCAAATCTGCAATGACGGCATTATATGGTTGATAGTAATACATTGCTTGATTATCACGCCTTTTTTATTTTGTATATAGACATAAGATTATAGGGATTTCATCATACAATTGTGCTCATTGAATTTGCTTACCGCCAGAAAAACACAAAAGAGAAAAGGATTCAATACCAAGAAGACTTATAAATAGTCTGGAGGAAGTTCTGACTTCTGAGCTTCATTAGATACTACGGTAGGTTTAATGCAGATTAGGCTCTTACTGGTAGGTTGATTAGTCTTGATTTCTCTTCAGATATTTTCTTTTATGGGTCCTCAGACAGTTATATCTATGTAGAAGGATTTCCAAATTTTATGTTGATGTTGGGAAAGATGGCAAACACCATACCTGCGAGGTAAAGGAACAGAGATAGTCCTGTATAGTCTTCAAGTTAGATATCATTTTATCTTTGTCCTGAAAAGAAATTCAAGAGAGGATTACCAGCTAAAAAAACAAGATAAGAAAAGCAAAAATATTCAGATACAAGTACACTATGCATCATGTGTGTGCTTATTAATATCACACGCATAAACATATAAAAAGAATTGAAGCCAGATACAGAGACAGCAAAGGGTGAAAATTTTCTTAATTTCTTGTAGATTGATGAGCTTTATGACGTATGTTCCAACTTTCTTTGGTTCGTAAAATATCACAGTTCTCTTTACTTCTCTTCTGGCACTTAAGTCCATGCTACTGACAAGAATGACAAAATTGCATTGCCATCCCTTTTCCTTCTTTTCTTTTTTTTTTCTTTTTTCTTTTTGGGGGCGGGGTAGTGGTGGTGGATGGTTATGGGTATAATGAAAAGGGAACTGTCACATCCCTAACTGATGAATAGAAGACAAAATGGTACTTCAATTAAGTATGAAAATAACCGCACTTGGATATATAAAAATACAAAAAAAGATGAAAGGATCATTAAATTGGTGATCTTCATAGGTAAGTTTAAACATAGTATGTATATGTTGTTTTCAAACTCAAAATATTTAATATTCTCTTTTGCTGTAACTGGAAGAACTGATGCTTTGGAGAAAAGTAAGAAGAAACATAGACTCTGGTTAAGGGAAACAGATCTTGAACAGTTTATATGCTGTAGAAAACAGATCATTTTTGACAAGACATTGCACTCTCTTTCTTACACATTCTTTTTGAATTATCTAATTTTAATTATTGGAAAAGGTCTCCACCACTGTATCAGAAATTTGAGGTCAGCTGCCCCTATCTACACGTGCAGAGATTAATCCAAAAAAATCAATTTCTTAGTAATTTAAACCAAATAAAAGAACATATGTGGATAATAGTTGCTAATTATCGATCCCAGCAAACCTTCTACTGATAAGGACATGTATCACAGGCTTTGCAGAGATCATGTGCTACTATATCAACAGCCACCCACTTGAATTATAATAATGTTAAACACTCATGTACAGATAATGATAAATAAGAGAACTCAAGAACTTGTGGAACCTGGGTAGGATATTTCTTGCTGCATGTACGAGTTGCTACCCACTCTTCCAGCAATGCCTGCGTGAAAGACACAACTTTGTCAAGAAGGTAAGACATGGGACTAAATATGAAAAGCAGTTTTACTGCGTCAATCCTGCTTTAGGCAATGGATAATAATTGAGGATGATAATAATGGACTCAATTTCATTTCATATTGTATTAGCAGCAGGAGGGAGACAATTATATTTTTTTGGGTAGTTTGTACACATAGCTCAGTTGCAGGTAATCTTAGACTTGTTTAATCAATGTGTAGTTTTGAAAATAAAGGGGGGGGGGGAGGGGGGGTTATGGAAGATCCCACTATTGTTGCATACAATTGAGGTTCTCACAAGTTATTGGAAGCTGAAGAAGTGAACTCAGGAAGTGAAAGACTCCACATATATAAATGGTTGACTATTTCCATTTTGCTCTTCTGAAAATGGATAAATCTAGTTTTAGTGGTTCTCTCTAATTAACCCCATCTCTCTTCATGTTAATGACTGACAGCCAATAATCAATCAAAAAATTTGACTTTAAGGGGTCGTTTGGTTGGGAACAAGTTATCCCAGGATTACTAATCCTGGGATTAGCTATATGGGATAACTTATCCCATCACTATGGTATAAATGGTGGGATAAGTTATCCCAAACATGGCAACCAAACAAGACACAACTTTTATCCCATGACTATTTATTTTTATCCCTCACACCAAACATCCCCTAAGAACGTAACAACTGAGAAGTTCAACGAGGAGCACTTCACTACTTCAGTCGATGAATAAATCATATGAATCTTACAGTTTACATTATTATATTCAGCCCCATTGCCTTTTCCTTTCAAAGCTATCCATGGAATCTTGCGTAGTAGCTGTGGTGGACTAGTGTGAATGCAATGTATAAGATAACCATCATGAAAAGCATATTTTTTACTTCACCATTAAACAGGAAAAAAAAACCAGTGTGATCCCACAAGTGGGGTCTAGGGAGGATAGAGTGTACACAGACCTTACCCCTACCTTATGAGGTAGAGAGGTTGTGTCTGATAAACCCTCCACTCAAGAAAAACATTAAACAGAAAAAAAATGCTGAGCTATTTCATGAAGCTAGTTTAACGTAAGTTGAGACATCAGTTTACAGTAAATAAAGGAGGAAAGGACAGTTGGGAGAAGTACTAGGGACATGAGTAAGGAAGGATGTAGAAGGGACAATTTGTCGCTCAAAATAGAAGGTGGAACTGGGTACATTGAAGGGAAGATAATAACTTAAATCTCTTGACTTCAAACAGATTAATGCGCAGATTAGTAAGAAAAAAATAGCTGTTCCAAACAGGTACATATAGATAAACTATATTTTACTTTGCCATCTCGAAGACAAGGCTTAGAGAATTTGGATCAGCTCTTTATCTTGATCTATTTTAGAGAAAGAAGATATAATGAAAAGAAAAAAACTGGAGATTATATAGGATAAATAGACATTTAAGGTAACCACCTTATGGTCAAATTCGGCCATCCGTAGAACTATAGGTACAATTATTGGTTGAGCACCAGATTTTTCTCTTTTATGAGAAGGATTTTGGTCTGCCCCTGAATCTTTAACTTTTTCACCTGCATTACCAGACAGGCAATGAGGAAGCATCAAAGGAGAGAAAAAAGAAAGAAAGAACCCACACCCCTCCCCCCAAAAAAGCAGCTTGAGTAGCTTTTAGTGGAGATGGAAAAACTAGCAGAAATATGCAAAGGCACTTACCTGTATTTTCAGAGATTTCATTAACAACGTCCAAGGATTTCAGAGCAGTTGTGAGCTTGTTTAACTCAGAAGATTTCCCTGGTTCTGAATTCCTATTGCAGTCACTCTGACTGTTGTGTCTAATATTAGAATTGATTTTCTGTTGTAATTCATTCTGTTCTTCCACCTTCAGAGATTCTGGCCCTGCTTGGTTTGCTGGAGAAGCTGGTGGCAATTTATTCTCTTCATCCATTAGGTAAATACTAGGATCTAGGTGTATCCCCTGCCAATATACCATCCAACTGGGATCACTCAATGTTCAAGCATTATTTTTAAATTGAACTGAATGCAGAGCCAAAAGGATTTTCGACATTCACTACCAATAGATAAAATAGTTGATGTGATACAAAACTGTGATGAAACCTCTAATTACGACTGCAGCAACAAGGATGAATATACTTCTCTTTTTTTTTTTTTGGAGAAAGGCAACATGACAAGGATGAATACACTAGAATGGACTATGCTATGCATGCTCACGTGTCAATACATATTATTTCTTTTCGCATAAAATGCTTCCTAAACTGCACCACTCTCTCCGGGTATCTTTCTTTTCAAGAAAAAATAAGGTAATCTCATTATATTTAAGGCACGATGGGGGTATTGTGTTAGAAAATTATATTCAAGTGTGCTAAGAGCTTCATTATCTCTACCTAAAGGAGCCACTGAAATCTACCATATGATCAATGTCATTTACACGTTCAGACTTTGACCAGTAAGACAGAAGGTATATAAAGATATTTAGGCTGATACACCAATGAGTACAGCCTTCAGATGCATTAGTTGTTTCCCATACCAGCATATAGAATATGCAAGATATAACACTGGAGCTGCTTCTAATCTTGTTTAACACCTCTGTTGAGAAAATAAAGAAAAACATAGATTTGCCTAAGCCCCCTTTGTGATTGAATTATGAAGTTTGTTTTCCATTGATTAGAACTTCAGAATGGTTATGCAAAAGGATATCCAGCTGAACCATATTTCTCCAAACACTATTTCCTCACCATAGAAACCAGAAAATATCAATTTATGTGGTCATAAACCTTCTTTGTGCCCCACTACATAGCAGACCGGGCTTTTCATTTGATTCTCCCATCAAGACATCATTCCACGTCCATCATGTCCAGGGGTTCATACCCCTTTGCTTAATTAACGTTTCAACATCATCTTCTTTAAAGGGTCTTTTTGCAACCACTCATTCTCTTCCTAAGAGACATTAGAATCCCCTTCTCACACATCGCTCTCCTGCCTGCTCTTTTCATATTTAACTCTTGATAGAACCTCAGCAATCTTCTGTTTAATCCTATCTGCTTCCCCGACAATTGTCCTTTCTATCATGAGCTTATAATTTGCTGACGTTATTGGCATCAGCCATTTTATAGATAAGCTTTGCTTTTTGTCACCACTTTGCAGCCAGGAACAAGTTTTTACCTATTATCCCTCTCTCCGATACAATCCCCCTCTGCATTTGCTAACATTTCCACATCACCTTAAAGGTCAGTTCTCTATTTGGTTTCATCATCAGTTAGACTGTATGACTTAGCTTCTTTTTTCGGTGCTTTCTAGCTTGCTTCAATTTCCATCTTCCTCAATTCTAGGCATTTTTCAATTGACTGGCTCAAATCTTTTAGAAACTCTTTGAGAAGCTTCAGCTTTCTGGTGATTTTAAAATCAGCTCTGCCTTTTTGTATTGTAAGATGCCACCAATCTTTAACCAAATCCATAAAACCATCTTTCTATTGTGTCGGGAAGTAGTGCAGAAAAGTATTAGATTCTTCTTTGTTGTTAAGTAGATCCCTTGTAAGTTTATTCCTTCCTTTGGTGGTGCAGAACATTTGGATCTATAAGGAAATCTTGAAACTCACAGTATATAATTGTAAAGGCGTATGGTAAAAACACTTCCTTTAATATCAGCATCTTTAACCAAATCCATAAAATCATCTTCCTATTGTATCGGGAAGTAGAGCAGGAAAGCATTAGATTCTTTTTTGTTGTTAAGTAGATCCCTAGCAAAGTTTATTCCTTCCTTTGGTGGTGCGGGAAGTTTGAATCTATAAGGAAATCTTGAAACTCACAAGTACATAATTGTTTTGGTGTGTGCTAAAAATACTTCCTTTAATATCAGCATGTATATGCAAGCAAAACATTGGTGCTAATAAGTTCCTACCGAGTTTTATAGGTAAGACATGGGAAAGTATGCAGGCTTTCACAAATTCTAGTGTTCATCGATCAAAATTTAAACATTTCAAACTTGAAAAATGAACCATTTCTATTCCCAAATGCGCACTCTAGCAAGATTGGTTTATCATCCAATACTGGGTTCACCCAAGCTATTGTTTTCCAGAAAAAATCATCTAGTTCAGTAGAGAAAAGGAATATGTCTATCCTGAACGCAGCTGGTCTCTGTCTTCAACTCTTATTCTTGTGAACTTACTGCCTAAAAGTGCAGGATTAGTTAGGTTCAACTCTGAGATGAGATTGGCTAAATCTTTGATAGACCATGTAACCCAAGAATTATTGGACTTCTCAGCTTCAAACCTAACAATCCGATCTAATCACCCATTATTGCACAATCCTCTCAGTGCCTCCAATTCCTACCACATATCCCTTCTTTCATCAAAGGAATGTGGTCCATACTCCCCCGTGTAAATACCCGTGCATAATCAGATCGAGTGATGGACCAAATAATGAAGATGGAACGGTCATCTTTCAAACTTTCTTTGGCAGACTTTGCTCTTTTGTCCAATTAAAACCCCACTTTGGCCCTATCTGCTCTCAGTACTTACATCAGTCACCCATCTGTTGCCTCATACTTGCCTAGTTGCCTTGTTAGTCAACTGTCCATTTACTTATCTAGTTATCTTGGAGCCTTGGAGGAAATAATACATGTCACAATTTATCTTCAATGCGGACATTATTTCCCTTTTATTTACCCCTCACATTTCAGCAAACAATTTCAATCTTCATTTGGGTACATAACATTGACCTTTTATAGTTGCTCCAATCTCCTTCGTTCCCATAATTTATAGGAAACTCCAACTCTTTAAGCTCTTCCTAACCTTTTTGGTTTGAGGTAGCACCACTCTTATGACCTCTTTTTTAAACTTATGAAAAGAAGCCCCAAAGCTTACTAAGCCTCAGAATATTCTTTCTTACCCACTTTGACATTAGGTTTCTTCCAACTGATTTCTTGTCACATGCAGCTGATAATGCTTTGCCTGCACAGCGTACCAAGGTAGAAACTCTTCTGATACTGCTATAAAGCAGATTCACCAATGATTTTCTCTGGGACTTCCTCAATCTCTCTTCCCTCCCCTCCTTCTAACCTCAAATGTAGATGCACCAGAAGAACGTGGGTGGAGATTTATCCTTCTCCCAGATTCTCTCTCCTTCTGGATGTCAAATAAGGTAATGGTGCACTTTCACATCATTTCCTTCCCAATCATAAGTTACAAAGTGATTGCCACTTTTTCTATTATTGACGATGCATAACCACATAACTGTGTTATCCAACAAGCAGCCCTCGTTTTGATAGTGCAAATGGAAGTCCAAACTAGTAAGTAACAAGAACAAGACAGACCTTTATGATAAAGCTTTTTTTATATAAAGAACAAGGACAAGATAGACTTAGAAGCAGAAGACAACTCTCACAAGTCACATCGATATCAGATGCATATATAAAGACATCAAGGAGATTTAGAACTACTTAGTTTTTTTGGCAAATCCAAAATGCTAATCTAGAAAATTAGTTCCCATACATCCATAACTTTCTCAAGTGATTGGATGTACAAGTATTTTCTATATATTTATATATTTGAAAAGATAAATCTGTTTTATAGATAAAAAGCACACCCTCTGGGAGCTTTGGATATTGTCCATGTTTCCTCCGCAAAATTCCTTCTTAAAAAATAATTAGTTTTAACAGTGGTGGGGCTTAATGTAAAAACTTAAGACTTCTAATCTTGAGAAACTCATTTCTGCCAGTGGCAATGCTTTCTTCTTCTTTTTTTATAAGGACCAGTAGCAATGCTTTTTTTCCAATCAAGATGTCAAGAGGGGATTATGAAGAAAGACAGGGAGGTCACAAAAGTGTCTATAATATCTAAGCATGACGAAACAAGAGATGAAAAAGACTCATTATGTAGTTTATGGAGGACAAATACCTCAATTATAATTGGCTTTCCATCTTTCATAGCTTTCTTCAAATCACCAGCCAAACCTACAAAAAATTGAGATGCTGATCGAATTCCTTGACATGGGTCAAAATAGTTGTTTACAACAAGAATTACCTTTCCTTACTATTCTGCATTCTCTGCAGAATTCGGTTATTAACTCCTCTGATGAACTGAACTCACGTGCCCATACAGGAGAAGATGCCAAAGGTGCACTGACATAATTACAAGGTATACAAGTATTTGAGCGCCACATGATATCACACTTCTCAGATAACCTATGCAGTTTTCTGGAAGTAACAGGTAACCAAAATAACTAAATCTGCATTGACAGTTACATACTCTGTTGATGTCCGTAGCAATTCATACACCATCGCAGTCTGAAAAAAAAGCACATATAAATGATTAGCAAGCAAGCATAAATAGAGCGCTTGCTCAAAGGAAAAGATAGAAGCAGACCCAGAAAATGCAGAGGGTTTCAAGAAGAACCTGCAAGACATTTGGCAAGTTCAGTCTCTGTGCAAGTTGGG
Source organism: Solanum appendiculatum (assembly GCA_018342035.1). NCBI lineage: Eukaryota > Viridiplantae > Streptophyta > Magnoliopsida > Solanales > Solanaceae > Solanum > Solanum appendiculatum. The sequence continues at coordinate 270,954 of JAGDQO010001168.1, forward strand.
TAGCAATTGTAGATTTTCCAACACAAGCAGTACCACAAACAAGAATTACCAAAGGCACCCGCATATGGTGAAATCTAAGAACATAAAGATAGCCCAAAAAAAAGAGGGAAAGCAAAATCAAATACTAAATTAGGTCGTTTCAATCATTCCCTTCCTCATTCCTCCCTCCCTCTACAAAAATTATACAAGAAAATGATCCTCACTAGGAAAAGAAAGGGAAAGTTGACAAAGAAAATATCACCAACCTCGTAATCATTTTATAACGGTTTATATACTCTTCTCCAAAAGCTCTTCGCTCCATAAGCTGCATGGCATCCAAACAATTCAGTGTTATTTAGCTACTTTCAGAACTTTACACAACTTCTAACAGAAAGGAAAATTAAGTCACATACTACAGGGTCAACTTTTACAGAAACTAGTATCAGATGTTTATCGAATTAAGAGAAAGAATATCACAGAAATCTTTTTTAAATATTTCTTTGGAAAAATCTCTTCATGTATGACTTTTGTGATTGAGGCAATAGGTTTTGCACAGATGTATTATGGCAGTGTTTGTTTTTTCAGACAATCAATAGATGAATGACCTATAATACCCTCAACCAAAGGGTTGGTTCCTGACAGCATAGCATGTTTATCAGTTTATTGATACAATATTATGTGCATCTTAACTCTCCTGCACGGGTAATTCAATATGAAACACAAACAACTTTGTGTCAATATAAGTTCTAGACATCATTCGATAGGAAAAGTTAATTGTCGAAAGACATAAAGCACAGTTCAGGTTAAACTGGATCCTCATCAGGACTTTGCATTCACAACCTTAAGTGTATTTGCAAGTCAAAGTTGCCAATCAAACAAGATCTGAGTTTTTTTCTTAAATGCCTATTTTTAAAATTTTCTTTTTGATGACCGTGGTGTTCGGGCCAGCTTTCGGGCACCTCGACTAATTCCACGGGATAGCTGCCACCTCCCACCAGCAACAGGTACCAAGTAACTCTGTCCACCAAGGCTAGGACAGAGGGGAAGAATCACCTAGTGTTTTTGTCTTTGCTGAGTTTTGAACCTGAGACCTCAGGATTCTCAACCACTTCATTGACCACTAGGCCACACCCTTGGGTGCTTTCTTAAATGCCTATTAGATGAAATAATGAAGCAATTTTGCTTTTTCTTTGAGTCATTCAACAAAAGGGAAGAAACTCATTAGAACTCCCTAACCACATGCAGAATGCAAGAACGAAAAAGATGTTTGATGAAAAGTCTCAACTGGATAATGAAATCCACTTGTAACAAGTTCAATTCTATAATCAGCATTAGCCTGTGCCGACTGGGAGAGTGAGAGACAGACAGAGGGAGAGAGAAAATCATCGGAATGTATTGCCTTGTTCTCTATCACTAAGGATAGCAAACTCATATTAGTAAGCTTCCAAATGAGTTGCTAAATTTTGTAACTAAAAGAAGAGCTAAACACCACATCCAACAAAGTGGCAACATGTAAATCATGTTCAGATCACCTTGGCAATATCAAAGATACCAAAGAAAAATCATACCTCAAGATGTAGAGCCAATGGAATAAGCAAGAACATTCACAGTTAAGTATCTTGGATAGTTAAATATTAATGGGAAAGTAACTGAACCTCTGAAAAGAATTGGAAGCGGAACATAACTGAGAATAAGAAATGCGGTACCTTGAACAAGTTTGCCTCCAAATCTGATTGTGAGCTGCATTAAGAAATAATTGTTTAATTACTATGGATCAAATCGGTAAAACTCAATGAGAAGAAGATACAAAATTTGATGTCATACACATCGAGTAGGCTGTTGTCAACAAGAAGCTTCTTAAGCTCAAGTGCAATTTTAATAGCCACGTGATTTGGAATCTGTAAACGAGAAGCAGTGCACATTAACTCCACATTAATACCAAAAGCTATAGATCTGGTAGTAGGTCATCCTTTTGAAATAAGGAAACCTGGGACACTAACAAAGTAACGAGTGGCAGCATAATAACAATACAAATTGCCCAATTCAAGGAACAGCAGAGTTGTGATGTTAGAAATTGAATAGGAACAGTGTTACTAAGCGACAACTTTAGTCATCGACTAAGAGAAGCAGCAGAACTTAAGGTGATACCTAGAGATATACTCCCTCCATTCACTTTTACTTGTCCACTATACTGGTTCACTTTTAGCATAGAAAAAAATATTTTTTTGGTGGTTTATACCCTAAGACTATACATCAATTAAAATGGATATTGTGGTATAATACTCATATTAATCATTGTTTATAAAGGGCGTGCAAAATCCAAAGTATACAAGTAAAAGTGAACCAGGAAGTACATGGTTGTATTTTTACATGGCAACTGATAAGCTGCTCAAGCCAATACCTTTTCTTGTTTTTTTTTTCTCCCATATAATTCCAATTTGATGGTAAATTTTATTTTTTTCAACATAGAAAATAAAACTGATTTCTTTGTCAAAATTTTTTTAAAAAAATCTGATTAAATTTATGATATGATAACTGGCTGATTATGAATTTGCATGTGATTCAACAAACATAATCTGCGAAGGAAGGAAGGATTGATGTTGAACCTTAGTGACGGTGAGCATTCTGCTGAGCAAAAATCTAGAGAGAACATAGTAGTGATCGGCATTGTCACCCAGCCATACTTTCACCTGAAACACAAGCAAGCAAGCACAAAATTAAACTAAAAAGGAGAAAAAAAGAGTCTGAAACAAAATTGCAGCAATGGAACATATATATACCTTAACGAAATCGTATTTGGAAGAAGCGTTTCGGGTAGAAAATCGACGAGTTGAATGATTATTTGCGGCAGCATCTTCTTGTTCATAATCTTCTTCTTCATTGGTGCTAGGGCTTTCTATTACAACCGCCTTATCCTTCTTCATATCTCACTGATAAATCTCTCGGGGACTGTGCCCTCCGGGAAGATGATGCCGGTAATTATCGACGGAGAATGTGTGGACAATCCACTTTACGAAAAACTTGTATTTGCACTTTGCACATAAAACTTTCTTGCTTTTATTGAACTGTGTTTGTCGGGTGGGTTCCTTTTGGCTTTAGCGATTGAGAAATATTTTAGGGCATATTTTATAATTTATATTCTGTTTTACCTAATATAAAATATAATCTTCATGTAATTAATAGGAAATATTTCATGTTATATGTCATCTTAATGAAAATATACTTCGTAAGGTAAGAAACTAACTTCTTAAGAAGACAGCTGTAAAAAGGATTCATAGGCTAGTGTTAGACCCCTCATCAAGTGACTCAGATAGTTGGCAGCACTGACAAGATTTTGAAGCGTGTTAACTTTATCACTTGCATACGTGAGGAAAATAAATATGCTAGGCGCATCGGTGACAGGATTGTTGACAAAGCTAAAGTGTGCACAATGGCACTAAGGCCTGATATCATAGTGGCAAGTGGGGACCAAGGACTTGACGGCAAGGTAGCTTGGTGAGGGATCGACAAAATGCAGGCTAAATAATGACATGTGGGCGTGGCATTGATATTCAAGACATGGCAAGGGCAAAAGACCAGCAAAGCCAAGGCAGCAAGGCAGGGGGCATTGATGCCAACGTGAGACAAGGGCATGGCACTGATTTGGGCATTGGCATAGTTGCATTGGGCGGGAGCAATGCACAGCTGAAAAGTCTAAGTTAGGCAGCGGCATACACATGTGCAGCTCGGTCAGCAGACAAGCAAAGGCAAATTTGTCCGGCAATTACAAAGCACATGCCAGACACATGACTGGTGGTTACAAAAGTGTTGACTTGTCTTATTTTGGCTTTGACTGAGTTTTGGCGCTTGTTTGAATTGTTTTGAATATACCAAGCAGTTGTGGGTTGTCAATTGCATAAGATAGAATCAGGCTAAGGCCAACAGTGTTTCCTTCCTTGTATGCCACATGTCGGCAGTTGATTGCACATAGAATTATAAATGTGCAGGCTACCTTCTTGTGGAAATTCGGATTTTGTGTTCATAGTATAAAGGAATACTAAATTGAGGGCAAAATCTAAGTGGAAGGTCTAGGGTGATCTAATAGTACCAAGGGTGGTACGAATCTGAGAGTGTTCTTATATTCACTATAATTAATATAAGTTGGAGATTAAGTTTTCTGTAAAGTTTCTTGTGTTAGGTTCCTATTTTCTGTATTTCATTTGGTTTTCATATATTGATGCTCAAACGTGTAATCTTAAGTCTCAAAGTGTTGCTGCCTAAACTTCGAGTTAAGTCCAATCTGCCTAAAATTGGCTATGTGTTGGGAAGGTTGAAGTCAGCAAGGGTGTTGGCTGCAACACATGGTTAAATCCTTGCACGAATCAGAGTTCAAGAATCACCTATGTATCATCTAGCATGCTAATATAGTTCTTACTAAATAGGAGGCTCCTTTATGCCTTTTGCAGAGGTGCGATAGATATATTTTAATTTAGTCTCAACTGATATATTTATGATCTTTAATTTTGAGCGTGCAGATATTTAAATTATCATAAAATTGAATAAGTAGACACTCGCGTTCTAAATGACAAACCGTGTGAGATGCATACATGCATCCTGCATATCAAATTGTGTGAGATGCATGTGTACATATCAAATCGCATGAGATTTGTCATGTAGGACGACGCATGTGCCTACTTGTTCAATTTTATGATAATTTAAGTGTCTACTTGTGCACACAAAAAGTAGAACGACATAGATGTAAGTTGGGACCAAATTAAAGGGCATGTTTATGTATTATGCCTTTTGCATTACGTCTTTTGCATATAATAAGCACTAACTATTTTACATATGTGCGAGATATATCATCACACGTGAGGTGAATAAAATGTTTGATGGCACGGGGATGAGCACTCAACGTGTACAACTCAATATACATAGTGTAGTAAGAATAATAATTGGATTAAACATCTAGGATGTGAAAAATAAATTACTTAAGTTGGTATTCATGACGGAGAAGATGAGATATTGAAGTCACAATATATGCAAGTAGAGAATAATGAATTAATGTGTAACGTGCACATCAATAGCTTAATTGAATACCCGAAGCTCGTGGGAGAAGTGCTTCACTCGACACTTAAGGTGTAGGTAGACATGCCTACTAATGCTAAAGCTACGTAGTTAGAGAATCATCGAGCTTTACAGATAGTCCAGCAAAAACTTTCAATTTATAATGTAATTAAGTCATGAATCTTCTTCAAGACTATTAATTCAAGCAAAATGTTTATAAAAGCACAATCCTCAAGCCCAATTAAGATCCTGACACATACATTTTTGCTTATGAGTTATTGTAAACTTTACATTTGAAAATTTTTAAGTAACTGATCTTTCGAAAAATGATATAATTAGTCATCGTCAATCCATAAAAATATGCAATGTCACAAATGATCAATGATAGATTAAATAAATTAAACTCACATTTTTTGTAGTCATGTAGTATCATAGTATAATCCATAAATAAGTGATCATGATACTATAAGGAAAAATTGGCAAAATGCTTCTCAAAATAGACTTGGAAAAAGCTTTTGATAGACTAGAATGGTCGTTCATTAGACAATTCCTGGCAATCCTTAACTTTCCTGAGAATATCATATCCCTCATTATGTCATGTGTATCCACCTCATCCATCTCTATACTTGTGAATGGAAAACCTACAAATTACTTCCTCCCTAGTAGAGGCATTCGGCAGGGAGACCCATTGTCCCCCTATATATTTATAATATGCATGGAGTCGCTTTCGAGACTAATAAACTATGCCATTCAGGAGAACCTATGGAAACCAGTAAGGGTTGGTAGAATAGGAATCCCCATTTCACACCTCCTCTTTGCTGACGATATAATCCTCCTAGCAAAAGCATACTCCGTAAATGCTGCTACTATTATTCACATCTTCAATATCCTTGAAGAACAATCAGGGCAAAAAATAAATTTCAATAAATCCTCAGTAATTTTTTCGACAAATGTTAAAATGGAAGATCGTAATAAGCTATCAACTATGTTAAACATTCGTCAATCCGATAAGATGGGTAAATATCTAGGACTCCCCATTACTAATCATCACCCCAAAAGCTCGGATTATCAATACATTATAGACCACATGAATAACAAACTTAAAGGATGGAAAGCTAGACTCTTATCATTGGCAGGAAGAACCACGCTTATCAAATTGGTTCTAGCTTCTATCCCTAATTACGCCATGTAATGTAATTTACTTCCTCAAGGAACTTGTAATCATATCAATCGTATTCAAAGAAATTTCCTTTGGGCTTCAACTCCTGAAAAAAGAAAACTACACCTAGCTAATTGGGACTTAGTAACTTCTCCCACTAAGCTAGGGGGCTGGGACTTCAAAAAACAAATGGAAAATTTTTTGCCCTCCTAGTAAACTTAAATTGGAGATTTAGTAATAACAAGAACCTCCTTTGGGTCAGTCTTAGAAAAAAAATATAAAAATAAGGGCCACAATCTCCTTTTAGTTAAATGTCACCCTTACGACTCTTATATTTGGAAGAGCCTCATTAAAACGTACGCACTATTCAGGAAAGGTATATCCTGGAATATTAGCAACGGAGAAGGGGTACATCTATGGGAAGATAAATGGATTGAGTCAACCTTAACCCTCCGAGAAACTATCCAAGGCCCCCTTACAAAACAAGATATACACCTTTCAGTCTCCCACATGCTCTCAAATAATTCTTGGGATCTTACTAAATTATCCTTTGATATTCCCAGCCACGTTAAGGAATCTATTCTCAACACTTACATCTAATTATATAGTCCAAAAAAGGATACCTTCTACTGGAATCTTAGCAATGACGACAAATTTAGCTCTAGAGGTGATTACAGTCTCTTTCTAGCAAATAATCATACAAATGAAAACCATAACATTAACTTTGATTGGATTTGGAAATTAAGAACTTTTAACAAAATAAAATTCTTCATGTGGCTGCTACTATCAAATAAGCTTCCTACCGCCTCTGCTTTACACTATAGGAAGATAATCCACGAAAATACTTGTTACTTATGCACCAATATAGAAGAAAATGCAAACCATATATTTTTGGATTGCCCAGAAGCTGCTCAGATCTGGGATAACTATGGTATATCAATAAACAAGCAGGATCTCCACAGTGAAATCCACAAATTATGCCGATATGTAACTTTTACTCGAGTAAATAACTACCACAGCGTACCTACAGCTGTTCTAACCCCCTTTATCCTTTGGAATATCTGGAAAAATACGAACATTAAGTTATTTAAAAATCAAAATGCTAATTACCCTACCAACATCATACAAGAAATTAACTTCAGGGTCCTGAAATTTTATCACCTTACAAACTCCATTAAAACCATTCCTCCCAAGCATATGATTCCAATACACTGGAGTACACCTCCTGAGGGATATGTTAAGCTTAATATAGATGGATCATTTGAACCAAATACAAATAATTGAGGTACAAGCAGGTTAATAAGAAACCATTGAGGCGAATGAGTAACGGGGTTCTCCTGTAAAGTCAAAGTCGGCAATGCTCACCATGCAGAATTATTAGCCCTGCTTCATGGATTGAAACTAGCACAAAGGAAAAATATTAAGCAATTGTTGGTGGAAACTGACTCACAGGTATTACTGAATACCCTTAATAGTAACAGCCCGATATTCTTACACATCTACGCTGATTGCAGGTCGCAACTACTTGAGATGGAAAGTCAGACAATGAAGCATATTCCGAGGGAGGCTAATATGGTAGCGGACATTCTAGCAACCCACGGAAGGATATCAAAGGATCACATGCATGGAAACCAACCTAATGTGTTTGACGCATCTCCATCTTTTGTAACTTATGCACTAGCTAGAGATGCTACTGGAACTACTACATATAGATCAGTTCCTTTTTGTAATGAATGATCTTATATACTAAATAAAATCCTTCCGTTCTTAAGCAAAAAAAATAAATAAGTGATCATGATACTATAAGGTTTCTAGTTTTTTCTTGGGTGGTTTTCTTTTCATAAAGCTAATTATTACATTCATTTGAGTTTTTCAGGTTCATGCCTTGTAATATCTTTAATGACTATAGAATTAGTTGCATTGCCGATTATATTTGAGGATAATCTCTTAGATTATACCACTGTAGTTGAGTTTGGTTCCTGAATTAACTGGAAGAGTTAGGTTAAAAGTATTCTGGTTCTCGTCTCCTCCAGAAATGACGTGCTTGCTGGTATGGTTCATATCAAATATGCTTTCAGACAATTGTGGAAGGCAGCAATAATGGCATAAAAGGTGCCAAAATTCTTTATAACATTGTAGATAGGAAAACCCCTTTTAAGAGTTGTTGGGGTTCCAATACAGAAATACCATTAAGCTTGACAAAGATACAGCGAGATGGCTTAGCTGAATGCTCCTGAGGTTACAGCATCGAGCTCTATACATTAACTTAGGCCTCTTTCTCCATCTCTACCCTGAGAAAGTGCCGATCTTCCTATAGTTCCCCTACCATACATACTTAGACGACTACAAATACAGGATAATGACATCAAGGCCTCTCATTGCTGACAGTATGGAGCAAAGTGTCACACTGACCTCTTTTATGTGTTGGAGTACTCATATGCATAAATGAGGAGGGGTAAAATCTAGTAGAGTTGTCTGAATGCATGATGAGGAAGCCAGTCTATGCACCAGGCAGTGACTTCCAGTCGCACGTCTTCTTGATTAATTTATTGCCTCTTTTTCGCATGCCAGTTCCCACAAGACCAGCTGAAAGAAGAGATTTTGTGTCTGGTCTCCACTGAAAATCTTTTAGTGCAGAGAACAAGGTAGAAAGTGCTGGACTGATTTCACTATCCTTTATATTGCCACATGAAATCACCTTGAGGCTCTGGATCTCCTTCCAAGAAAGGAGTGCAGATTCGAGGCCTTCAGTTGTGAGCAGTGAACAGCTTTCTAGGCAAAGAGACTTCACTCTCCTGTTGAAAATAACACCAAAATGAAGCTGTGACACCCAAATTCCTAACACAAGGTTATTTAGTTAATTACAGGACCTTTATTCAAGTGAATAGAAAAGAGCAACACAGTGAGCAAAGCATCCAACATTCACAAAAGGAGTGTGATGTAGACTACCTACCCTAATGCAAGCATTAGTGTCTGCTTCCACTGCTCAAACGCGTGGCCTATAGGTCACACGATAACAACTTTAACATTGCTCCAAGTGAATGCAAAACAAATATGATGCTAAATTGCCAGTCAGAACTGAAGCAAATTCAGTGTATAAAACTCAAAACTGGACCCTTTATAATCCAAGATAGCACACGTGATATTGAAACATAACTGTCATGGCATCATCATTATGTTCTTTCTCTAATGCAAGATGGAAGCGTATACTCTTCGAGAAAAAGTAAGGCTATTTTAACATTAATAACTGAAACACCAAGAGGGTGCATGATTACAAAAGCATATACAAACTGGCCTTAACAACCAATCTATCCTCAACACAAATAGCTAAGGAAACTATCACACTTATCCTTGTACCGAGAATACAAGATCAAAGGGTATCCTACGACCAAAATAAAATGCACTATTACAAGCAAACACTATCCCTTCATTTGGTCATCTATTGGTGGTGGTTACAGCTACACTACAAAGTCATTTTTTTACAAAAAAAATTAAGGAACTACATTTCAAAGTCATAAAGCCTAAACACAATAAGTTCATGTATGTCAAATGCATAACAAAATGCTAATCCAGCACGAAAGTTTCCAGCAACAGCAAGCAAAGTAAACGAGAACAGAATAATATAACCAATACCTTAGACCACCGGAAAGGTTGAACATTTCATTATCCAGTCCCCAACAGTTGTGGAAAATAACCTCTCTAACTTCTTGACATAGTAGAAACAACGTTCTCAAACTCTCCTTATTTCTTAATTGGCATTTCTCGAAATGTAATCTTTCAAGAGTTGGGCAACATCCTACATCTTCATCAAACCATCCACAATGATCAATACTCTTACAAGACAGAAACCTCAAAGTCTTCAAATTTTCACAATAGGAAAGAGCAGACAACCAACCACCCTCCATCCTATGATCGCGAAGAATCAACTCTTCAAGCATTTGACAACATTGTGCTATTGCCTTAATCCCTTCATAGCTCCCTTCACAACCACTCAGCTCTAGCTTCACCAATCTCTTACATCCCTGAGCTAAAATAGTTAGTCCAATATCAGTAACCGAAGATTTATAAAACCCATCAACATTTCCAATCAATCTCAATATCTGCAAGTTCTGACAGGCCGCGATACCACGAAGAACCTGATCATTGCATCTGTGCAACTCCAGCACTTGCAAAGTTGGACATTCCTCAGCTACCCCCAACAATCCCAATTCACTAGCATTTACCACCAACAATCTACGCAAATTAGGACACCCACTTGCTAGTATTCCCAATCCCTTATCAATCTCATCAGAAGGCAACACAAATCTTTCGTTAAGAAACCAATCTTTCGCGTCAGCATTACAATCCACGTGAGAAGAAAGCAACCGGTGAGAACAAAAAATACCCGAATTTCCTGGTGAAATCAGAGACCCATTAACCAAATCAACATGGATAAGATTCGGGAACCGAACAAACAACCGACCGGAAACAAGGAAATCCCAATCAAGAAGCTTAATCGAGCGTACCAGACGACCTTGGAGATTGAGCCAGCGTTTAGATACAAGAGAATTACAGTTTCTTTGCGAATCAGGGAGTTTAGAGAGAATGGAAAGAAGTATTTCATCAGAAAGAAGAGAAATTGGATCGGATACAAGTGACGGAAGAGTGAAATCTAGGGATTTGCGAAGTTGTGGAGAAGGAGATGAAGATGGGGTTTGTTTATTTGACCTGGATTGAAGATGCATAGTGAAAAGGACATGATTGAGTGCTTTCTTGTTCTTGAGCAACAAATCATTCCAGCTAGGAGATGGTGGTCCTTTCAATGGTGACCTGAAGTTTGATTTTTCAGGTGAAAACGCCATTGTTATCTTAGCAACAGCTACCAGGAAACACCATGAAAGCTCTGTTTCTTTCACTCAAAATGTTGCATAATTTCTTTGCTGTGAGCTGAGATGTAATCTACGAATACTATTTCTTCCTCCTCTGTCTACTCCCTTTGGTTTTTGGTGCAAAGTAGTTTAGGAAAACTTCGATATTTGAGTCTAACGGATTTGTAAGGAGTGGGGCCGGGTCTAGGCATCCAAGAATTTGAATTTGGTAGATGGGGCCCACTACAGGAATTTTGGGGATTATTCCCGTTTGAAAATGAGCCACTTTTTTTATAAATTACAATTTACAAGTTTGTTGGTATTGTCTTTTGCCAATGTGCTAAAGTCCAACATAAGGCACTTCGGATGGGATCGGATGGGATGGGCTTTTGAATCGTCATTCTAATTTGAAATGTGATGGTAACTAGTGGTTTTGTCGCTTTAATTTGTTTATTTGATTTTTATTCTTTCAATTTAAGATGATAAAGAAAAAATGAATTATATAATCTTAAATTAAAAATATGTAAAATATATTAAAAAGTATTTTTGAACTTATGGTAGAGAGTGAAATATTATTGAAAAATTCATATTGAATTTTAGATTAATTCTTAAATTCATAATATATTGACCAAGTCAAATTATTGATAAATAATATTGGATTGATATTTAAATAAAGTCTAAATTACATTTGGGTCAATCTGCTAAGTTGACAAAACGAGTCCAACTCATGCTCTTCAAGCCCAAGGTCATCTAAAATTACTTGAAGATCAAAATAATCCAAAATACACAAAAATCCTAGCTTATGCCTATACAAATGAATCTTCATAAGACTAGAAAAAGAGACAAGTGGTACAACAACAACAAGAAGAGAAATACATAGAAAAGTTTTACCCTTCAATGATGATTCGCAAGTCTTCCACGTATAAAGAAGTCTTCATCTCCAAGTTGTGAGTCGCAAGTTCCCATATTTTCTAAGATTATGATCAAAGCTTGGTTCAACTTGGCTTCGTATTCATAGTGAAGTTTCATAAAGTATTTCGGCGATTCAAGAATAAAGTAAAGCTCTTGAGTTGACGATCCTAAGGTGAAGAATCAGAAGATTATATCTTTTTCATTAGATTTTATAAAGATGGTAACCCTCACAAAAATTATTGAAATATAAATATCATTGTTTATCACTATTTTCCTTTATTAATTGCTATTTTTTAGAAACTAAACTTAATCATTACACTTATTTCTTAAATATGCCCAAAAAAAAAGAGAGATAGTTTACTACTGGTAAAATTGCCCAGTTATGAATACTCCACGGGCAAAATTGATCCATTTTTACAAGAATTAATTGATTTTTCTTGACAAAGAAATTTACAGTTTTTTGAACCCCAAAAGAGACATTTTTGTCATCTCCAAAAAAGATGGGGTAGTACGAGCCTGTTTGACATTGTTGTTAAAAATTGTTTATTTCTAGAAGTGCTTTTTTAAAATAATTTTTCTGAAAAGTGCTTTACAAAAAAAGCAATTTGTGTTTGACAAATTTATTTTAAAAGTGCTTTTGATAAGCAATTTGTGTTTGACTAATTTTTAAAAAAAGTTGTTTTTGAGAGACAAATTAGGAAAAAGGGCAAGTATCAATGTGCTTTATCTATTATGTTTTGTATGTTGTAATCCCCTCAAGTTAAAAAAATTCAAATCAGAAAAAATAATATTGTAAACTACGAAAAGGAAATTTTTTATTTGTTACCTTTCTAGTGGAATTGAAATCTTTAATTATTATTATTTTTATTATTTTTTAAAATTTTACAAAAGTATGGTTGAAAAAAATTGAGAAGAAGAATCTTTTTGTTATTTGTTACCTATTTTTTTTTTGAATTCAATCTTTAGCTATTATCTTCTTCTTTTTTTCATAATCCTCTAAAGTTAAAAAAATTAAATTAAAATAAAATAATACGTAAATTAAGAAAATAATTTTTTTTTATTTGTTACTTTTTTTGTGAGGGATGAAATCTTTATTTGTTACTTTTTTTAAAAAAAAAACCTGCGAAAATATTGTTGTTACCTATTTTAATAATACGTAAAATAGTATATTAAATAAAAATAAAAATAATAATATATAAACATAAAATAAAATAAAAAGTTTATCTTATAAAAATAAAAAATAAAATTCTTGAATGAAACTTAATCAAACTTATGAGATATGTTAATTAATTAATAAGATATATATTGGTAAATATGTATATTATATATGGGGGATATTTTAGTCTACAAAAAAATAATGAAATTTTTAGCTTCTTTCCAACAACAGAAAATTTACTTCTGCTTCTATTTAAAAGCACTTTTAAGAGTTTGCCAAACACCTGATTTTTCAAAAAAAGTGTTTTTTTCTAAAAAAAAAAAGAAGAAGAAGATATTTTTGACCTCCCAACAACAATGTCAAACAGGCTCTACGTTTGAATTGAGGGATTGAGCCACTCTTAATTCCCTATTGTTTTCTGAAAGATAGTATAAGTTATCCTTAATCAGTAAAACCTCACTAAATTAATATAGGTGGGACTATGAAATATTATTATTTTGTAGAAGTATTATTTAATCGATAAATTAATATTTATTAATTTAAAGAGTGTTTCAACATCACAAAATTCGTTCGGGAATGAAATCTCATAGAATTTGAATGAGTAATGTCATTCATGAAATTGAGGTCATGATTAATGATCTTGGTTACCACAATAAAATGGACGTCAATAACATGTTGGATGGTTGAAAATGATACATGTTCAAACTTCAGAGGTCCAAAACTTAGAAAAAATTGTGGATAGCATTGGAAAAAACAATGTTGATGATAAAGTTGAAGATGATACTATATCTTTGGAACCAATTATGCATAAAGAAGCACTTATCGCATCTAGAACTCTTAACAATTTTATGGTGCAGTTCGAAAAGACAACACCGAAACTTTGGGATGCAATACGAAAAGTTAAAGATAAGTTTTAACTAGATTTAAATTTGAACAAAAATAGAACACAATATAATCATATTTCACTAAATTGTCTTAGATATATTTGTACTTTTAAAGAATTATTAATTTATAATATTAATGGGACCATATATTTTTATAGGGGTCTTCTGAAAATATATTATCTTATTATCTCATCGAAATAGGTGATTTTTTCCATTGGCTCAAGTTGGGATCGGAGAAAAATATTATCTTAGAGAGATTATTAATTAACCGAGTATTAATTTAGTGAGGTTTTACTGCAACTGAATGATGTAAGTGAAATTGTATTAAGATATTTTGTTATTGATCTAATAAATCTAGACCAGTAGAGGACTTATTGATAACAACGTAGTTACAATTAAAATCTTTAGAATGATAATAAAGCAACATGAAAGAGGTTGTTTTTCATTGTTGTGGAGTGATTTTTAGATTTGAACTCCTGACCGTCAATAAAATTTCACAACCTTTTTCGCTCGTAACTTCCTATGGAACCTGACACTAACGCTATTTTTTTTTGTATGTGAAGTTGACAACGTTCGAGATTTATACTCTGTAGATTCAATTTTAAGATTGTTTATTATGAGCCTATTATCATTTGAATTTGCAAAGAAATAAAAAGTTTAGGATACAAATCATTAAAAAATTAAAATAGGGTGCAAATAGCTAAAAAGAACATGCTTTAGACTTTAGAGTGTAAAATTATGCTAAGAAAGTTTTCTCAAGTATCACAGGAAGTCAACAAATTATTTTTTGTAATCACAATAATTCTCACGAAATAATTTATTTTGTAACCAAAAATTTGTCCAGTTTTTTCTATGTACCATATAAACCGTCTTGATTGTTTTTTTCTTAAAGACTTTATGTGATAGAGACAAAGTTGAAAAACTTTTTTTATTATTATTATAATAAAAATAGTTTGATGACCAGTGATACTAAAGTAAAGTTCAGTAGTAATATTTTTATTATGAGAAAAAAGTCGTACAACTTTAGTATAATAAAGTAAAAATTATCAACGGGATTGTGGTAGAGTGGTAAGTACTTCTTCATTCTTAATCAGTAGTTTCGGGATCGAGTCGTATTTGGTAAGGAGCGCTTTTCCGACGAGAATTCAGATTTAGTTGGCTTCCAATGTGGATACTAGACAGCAGGTGGGAAACAAAAAAAAAGAGTAAAAATTAAATGATTGTATATGAAATCTAACTCCCAAAGATTTACCTACCGGTGTGAAATTTTGTGGAACTTTCTACGAGAATTTGGATTTAATTGACCTCAATATATATACTGAACGGATGGGAAACCCATAAAAAAAAAGTAAAACTTACTATATGGACAAAGACTTTGTGAACTTCCTGTATTCATGACAATATCATAATTTCCTCATCACAAATTAGTGATGGGGGGACAATTTTTCTCAACAAATATATTTGGTAATATTGGTCTTTTCCATTTTAAATCTGACCACCAAAGTACTATCACACATAATCACAATAATATAGGCACAAACATAATGCGACATTCTCTAACCCCCACAATATTCTACAAAAATGAATCTAATAATTCATGAGTTTTTTTTAATTTTACGTGCCTATAATATTATGGAAATAAAAAATAGTCATTCGACTAGTTCGTTCTCCCCTCTACAATTTTCAATGAGCAACATAATTTTAATCTATCAGTTGTCGACTTAATACTTAGTTAATTCTTTAATAGTATATATATGTCCAGTTCACAAGGTAATTCTACCTTCGCAAGGCCAAGTTGTCATTCCTCCATTACTCAAGTCGTTCAAAGGATAGATCCCCACACAGTAAAAAAATATTTCTTTTATACAATTCATAATATTTTTTTGTGTGTGCATATATATGTCGATTTAGAACACTGCACACATGTGCCAATGTATTTCACTTGACATAATATATGCTAAAACTGATCAAAGGCACCTTGTTGAAGGAGAAGAGGAAAAACTCAGAGTCATTTACCCATTGTAAATCAATCTTAAAGAGACAAGAAAATAATTAAATGGGAGTATTAGAAATTGAGTATGGAATTTGTTAGTGTACAAACGGTAGATAATGAAATTTTTTTGATAAATTCATATTAAATTTTGGATTAATTCATAAATTCAAGATATATTGACCAAGTCAAATAACTAGTTAATAAAGTCGGAATAAAATTTAAGTCAAAATTATATGACTTAAATAAAGTTCAAGTTACATTTGGGTCACCCAAAATCCTAGTTTACAACGATATAAAGGGGTCTGCATAACACAGAAGAAAAAAAAAAGACACAACAAAATACATAGAGAATCATTGCTCTTCAGTAGTGATATGCAAGTATTCCGTATAGAAAGAAGTGTTCGTCTACAAGTGTTGAGCCGCAAGTATTTCATCAAATCAAGAACAAAGTAAAGCTCCTGAGTTGACAATCTTGAAGAAGTAAAAAACAAAGTAAAAACTCCTGAGTTGACAATCGTGAATAGAAGAATCAGAGGATTATATCTTTTTATTCTTAAGTTCATAAAGATTGTAACCTTTACACAAATTCAAATATAAATATTATTATTTATTTGCTATTTTCCTCTTTTGATTGCTATTTTTCAGAAACGTAACTTTAATCGCATACACAAACAATAAAGAAATTTTCATACGCATAGACCTAATTCCATTGATGAATCATTATTTATAAGGTTTTACCTTAAACAATAATCATAACACCCATATTTATATTCTTCTCATATATGCAAATAAATTAAAAATTAGCTTCAGGGAGATCAAAAGAAGGAACAACTCGGAAAAAAATATATGATTTGGATTTATTTAGTTCAAATAAGATAGAGATTTTTTTTTGTATAAAGCAGTTTCGTCTCTAATTACGAAATATAGTTACAATTTCTATATTTACGAAACATGCCAATAGTTTGTATTCGCCGCCTCCTTGTCCTGGGGGCTCTCCGGCCGGGGAGGGGCTTGCTATCGTAACCCTTTCTCCCGGTGTATGTGAAAAAGAGTGACGAACTCATTTTTCTTCGGTCATAGGTTGGTCCAAAGAACGAGAGTCGGCTTCCAACATTAAGTCCGTTGTTCCTCAGTAGCTCAGTGGTAGAGCGGTCGGCTGTTAACCGATTGGTCGTAGGTTCGAATCCTACTTGGGGAGATTTTTGAGTTATCGCTTTTCTGACCTAGCGCTTGCCTCCGGTGGTGTCCTTCTCCTTTCTTTCTAAACTAGCAGAATCGTGGGACATCAAAAGCGGTAAGTTGATTGTTGGTTTTTATTCCTCACTCTCGTATAGGTTAACTTGGTTCGTTCCATTCTAGTGCAAGCGAAATATATTGTATTCGAGTGCATAATAAGTGTATGCTTCCATATATATAGCAAAATGTGTTGTATGTCTATAGCAAAATGTTTTGTATCTGTCCATGTAACAATAGTGAATATATTGTATCCGCATGCGTAATAATTGTGAAATACAAAAGTATATTCATACGTATACAATATCTCTGTATAACTATATTCGCATGCAAAATAAGTATATATATTTGTAAGTATCCGCTATAAAAACCACGAAATTGTTGCTATATTGTGTAATTTTTAAAAAATTAATACTGCTATTTCGGGTAATGTAGGGGATTAGTTTGATCATTGATGAGTCACATGATACATTTCCAATAAGATATTGAAACTTGAAAGGTAATTCTTTGATATACTGCACATCCACTTTACAATATATTCCACTAAATAATGGTCGAAAATTCTAATGTTTATTATTAACTATAATTATAATATAATATAAATATTGTAGAATGTCAGTTGCTAGTTTACTTAGTTATCAAAACACCAATTATCAGAGAGTTTAACTGTAGCATTTGTTAAGTTGAGTGGAATATATAAAAGCCCATTAAATCTTTTCAGAAACCTTAGACCACTCACATTTTTACTGGGCTGAAGCCCACTCCACAAGGCACAACATAGTGATACCAAATATTTGAGGCCGATATGCACCTATAGTCAATTTTGAGATCACCATTAAGTCTTAAAAAATTGCAAGTATTCGTTTTGTTAGAACTTTAGATATGCGGTGTTTGAAATTTCCTGTAGCTGCAATTCAGGCACATGCATATGATTAAAGCACATTCAGTTTTATCTGAATATCAGCCCCATTTTACTTAATGTTCATGCACATATGATTGTCTAAACTTCATGCATATATCACTGAACTTCAACAATTTCCACTTGAAATATATATGAGCGTATTGCTATTACATATAGCTTATTAATAACATACATAAATAGTAATATGGGCATAAACTTCAGACAAAAATCGAAATGTGCATGAAATTTAATGGTATTTTTTCATGTTTTCTCTACAATATAATTAGAAAGAAAATTTTATCCTTTTTCCAATCTATAATCTGTTATTAACTTTTTACTATGGCGAAGATAATTTTCTTGTATTATGAAGAAAATATCTTAACATCTATAAGTTTTAATCAAGTGAATAAAGTTTATAAAAAATATCATAAAAATTAAAGATTAATTGTATAATTGTTCCTTTGAATTAATGTGTTTGGATTCATGACTTTCTTTTCGAAGATGAGCTTAAGGAGTAAAGTTCATAAGCCTATTAGAGATAATTAAAGTTTTCATGAAAAAATATACAAAGTGTTAATAATTATTTATAAAAGTTAATATATTATACATATATAATAATAAAATTTATGTATATAAATTATCGCTTTGGTTAGATTTTTTCTTCATTTTTTAAAACTAAAATATTATCATTTTAAAAAATTTAAATACAAACCAAATTAAAATAAAATAAAAATTGATTTATTTAATTGGTTTGATTTAGTTTACCTATGGATCAATTTTTAACCACACCGTGATCATCCTTGACGACATGAAACGACTATTTTAAGGCCTTTTTAACTTTTTGAATAAACTTTATTGTCAAATATGGTTTATACTCCCAACTTCTAAAATTAAAACTAGTAAAATCACTCAATTTGACTACTATACGTGAAATATATAATAAATCTGCTCTAAAAAAATAATATCAACCTAAAAACAGATAGTTACACGATGTCATAGATTAGATCTTTTATAAGTTAAACAAGCTAGTACATATCATTACAAATATTTTTTCACTTTATTTGAAAATTTTGAAGTTAGAACTGAAAATGAAGTTATGTTCAGTTATAATTTTTGCAAATAGTATTTAGATGTTTGAGTGTACTTTTTCTATTAAAAAAATGAAATGTTATTTAAATAGAGTTAAATTTTTATAAACATAAAAAAATTAGGGTAAATTTTGAAAAAACAAATATATCGTGAAAGTGAAAACAAAGTTCTGTGTGATTTCCTAATACCAAAAATAAATTATTTCAATTTTTTCATGGCCAAATATTGATTTTTTATTAACCTGGAAAAAAATCCCAAAAAAAAAGTAAAAAAATTCATGACCAAACGGGTCCTAAATAATGACACATATATACAACTGATAGTTATAATTAGCAATAAATAGCCCAACATTAATTAGCATTTAATAGACAAATAAAAAATATGCATAAAATAGCCCAAATTAATAAATGACATTTTAATAGAGTTTTTTTTTTCCTCGCGTAACCAACCACCACTAGACAACTAAAATATAATGAAAACATGTGTTAATTATTTAATTCATAATTTTAACTCCAGATTGATATTAGCAATTCAATTTTCATGAACTACATCAATCCGAAAATATTCATGAATCCAATATAAAAATATCAACAAGGATCTGCAACAAACATAAAAAGTTATATATACAATACCTAACCACCTAAAAACGTAAATTATGTATTTTCATATGTTTCTTTTGTTCGTTACTTAACAAAAAATTTCCAAATGTATACTTGATGATTGCATATAGGTAGAAGAACGGTGTATTCATTCACTTAGTATTTGTACACATTTATATCTATGTTATTCCCCGCAGTGTATACATATTCAAAAATCGAATACTTTATATATTCATTCACTTATAATATGTATACACTGCATTGAAGGATTTTTTTTAATCATGAATATCATGTATACATTGCATTCATGTATACATATCCGCGTATTCATTCACTCAAAATTTGTATACATTTTAGATTCTTTTTTTAGTGTGTAAATGAGGATTGCACATTGAATTTAAAATGCTCAACAGTAATTACACAAGTCGAATCAGATAACGAGAAGAACTTGCATGGCTAAAATTTAGAGCTATGGTTGGAGAATCCACAAAATCAGAATCAGAATTTCTCTTTTTAGGAATAATCCTAGGGATAACTTTCTAAACCATGACAATTGATACCCACAATCAATTACTATTTTCAAATTTTTTGTCTAAAATAGATAAACTTTCTATTTCAAAAATTAAAACAAAAAAAAATTGAACAACAATGCAAGAGGAGATTAAACATAGGCTAACAAACTGAAAAATTGACACTATTGATGGATGGATATTTTTATAGAACTCAATATTTAAAGCTAATAAATAGAAAGTAAGTCATGTTTTGTTTAAAGTAATGAAGAAGAATAATAAATATTTGCATCATCAACAAAAAAGCACATAAAAAAAAAATCTTGTGTATGAGAAAGAAGAGAAAAAAAGGGGAGAAAATAACCACTTCCCTATAAAAAAGGACACCATGCTGCCATTTTCTAACAATTATTTAATTTAATTAAAAAAGAACTTCCCAATACGTGGGCTATTAATTGCAAAATTTAATTTTTAAAAACCTTTTTGTGCTAAAAAAATAAAAGAAGGTTATATGTTGCCAATTAATAAAAAGAGATGTCATGCTGTGCCATTTAATCAATTTGACGACAGAGGAGTTGATTGTACCTTTAAAATAATTAGCTGACAATGAGTGTCACAATTTGAGGCCAAGTTATTGCTTAGGTTTTTTCGTTTTGCAATGCACACCGTCATAGCAACTCATGAACAATAACAATGAAATCGCATGAGTAGTGTCTGGACAGTCGTAACAACTTATCTAAGTTAACATTAATTTGTTGGAAAAGATACCCATTGGCCATTTCATAGTTCCAATCTAATGTCTCACAACATTGGAATGACAACACTCTGGGAATTTCCTACTATGCAAAAATTTAAGAACCAAATAAAACTATTTAAACTTCTCTCCTATACCAATTTCCTCCACAATTCATTAGTAAGTTGGAAAACCAAAACAAACCCAAATCTCCTCCCCTATTATATCAACACTCCACATTAGCTTTTTGAGCCAAAGGAATAGCAGCAATTGCATTATCACCCGCGCCAACAGTTCCAGACAACTTCCTCTTGGGCTTAGCCTCTTGCAACATAGATATAACATCCCTCATCGATGGCCTGTCAGCCGGGTTACGACTAGTACACAGCAATGCCACCCTCAGCAACAACATCATTTCCTCCCTAACTGAAAGACATGAAGCGCCAGCATTTTTATCCAACACATCATTTATACCATTTTTAGTCTTGATCTTCGACTTAACCCAATCAACAATGCTATTTCCATCGCCAAATTCTGGTTCCACCGATCTTTTCCCTGATAAAATTTCCAGTAACACCACCCCGTAGCTGTAGATGTCACTCTTCTCATCAACTTGCAATGTGTATGCATATTCTGTATCAACAAACACACAAAAAATATATATAATATCAAATCTATAAAAAAAAATATATGAAAATATAAAGAACATTTTAATTTGTTATCATAACACTTTGTCTACTAGTGCCCAAAATGGTTGACTTTAAGCATTAAAGTCAAGGAATGTAGTACTAGTACTATATACTAATAAATCAAATCGTTAATCACAGATAAGTAACTTAGACAAAATCTTGGTGGGTCCAAAGAATAACAAAAAGTGTAAAATAAAAGCTTAAAGGATAATGGAGCTATTCACGCGCAACTAGTGCGCCATGCTTCTTTAAGCACCACAAAATCATGGCCAGAAACTGCAAAAACAAAGAGAAGAAACAGAGCCAAAAAAAACATAAAAGTGAAAAATATATTTATGTTAAATTTGGCACCAATTGTCATGAAGAAGAGGAATCTTAGTAGCGTAGTTGGTTGGCTATTTAAACTCCTACCTTGTTAGTGAGGACTCGATTCCCTATATTGTAATTCCCTCCCCCATTTCCCGTTTCCCTACCCGCAATTTCCAAAAAAAAAAAAAATTCTCATAAAGTATGAGAAAAAAAATTACTTGATGACCCTCTATTTTAAAAAATTATATCACCTCTTTCAACACACTAAAACTAGTCTACACAAGAATATTATTGTAAGCTCCTAACAAAAGTTTCCAACTTTTAGAGATATACGTATCATATTGTGGCGCTCAAATTCAAAAAATGAATTAGTGCCTTCAAGATCTGGTTATGATTAAAAGAAGATTCCACTAGTATGAAGCAGTTGAGGAATTTGACAATTGTGTGGGCAAAGAAGATTTAATGACGATAGTGGACCAAAAAAACATCAATATATATCATGCTTTCACTAAAAAAAAATGCATCATGCTATTGACATGACACCACGTTTTAGCACGCAAGTGAACCCTTTTTTCGTCACCCTACAGAACGAACTAAACCGATCTGAACAAAATAATTTTGGATAACAATAAGCTGTCCAAGAAAAAACTTGAACTCCAAAACAATCATGTAATTCCATCAAGGAAATGGACAAATATTCATGCCATTAATAATTTAATTAAAAAACACGATAAAAAGTTGAATATTACTAGTTACTTTCTTAAATTTCATGTAAAGTTGAAACGGAGGGAGTACTAACTTACCAGGTGCGATGTAGCCATAAGATCCAGCAATCACGGACATAGATTCATCACACTGAATCAACTTAGCAACACCAAAATCAGCTACTCTAGCCTCCAGATCACCGTCCAGAAGAATATTACTAGGCTTGAGATCACGATGAACAATGACGGGATCACAATCATGATGAAGATAGCAAATTCCATGAGCTACCCCAAGTGCAATTTTGTACCTATTAAGCCAATCAGCCACCAAATTAGCATCCTTATTCTTACCATGCAACAAATCATCCAGGCTACCATTAGGCATGTACTCGTACAGCAACATCGTGCACTCGTTGTTGCTGCAACAGCCTAACAACCTCACGATGTTCCTGTGTCTCACATTGCCTAACACATCCACCTCAGCTAAAACGCCTCGCCTTTTTCTGATCGTTTCCTTGTGTTTTCCCCATAGCTTCTTCACCGCTATGGTCTCTCCGCCTGGCATTTCCGCCTTGTACACTGTCCCTGTTGAACCCATTCCCAGGATCTTATCTGTCATTGTCAAACTCTCAAGTACATCATCCGCTGTGAAGTTTAACCGTTGAAATGCGGTTAATTTCCATGGCCCAACTTCTCTCTCTACTGAAAATCGCTGGCTGTATTTCGCGTGGAAACAGCGGCTACCGGCGATGAGGACGAATAAACCAATACCGAATGCTGCTGCCATGATCCAGACAATAGCGCCAGCTGTCTTTTTCGGCTGTGGTTTGATTTCCGCTGCTCCGGCTGCAAGGCCGTCCGTCCCGCAAGGCTTTTGAATGACAGCACCACAGAGGCCTTCGTTTCCGATGAAGGAAGAGGAATGTAAGCTGGAGAAAATTGAGCCAGAAGAAGGAACTGGACCAGTGAGCTGATTGTAGGATACGTTGAAGTTTTCCAAGGTACTGGAATTGGCGAAATTCGAAGGAATTGTTCCAGTGAGAAAATTGTGAGACAAATCAACCTCTGTTAAGGAAGGAATCGCAGAAATTTCCCAAGGAATGATTCCGGTGAGCGAATTTCGTCGAAAATTCATGGAAATAAGCTTCTCACAGTGTTCAATATCCCATGGAATGCTTCCTGTGAGATTATTTCCTTCCAGTTCGATTCTGTAGAAAGCTTTACACCCTTTGAAATTGGGGATTTTCCCGACAAGGCCACTGTAACTAGCTGAAAAGATCTGTAGAGATGGTGAACTCCAGAAACTATCCGGTAATTCACTGTTGAATGAATTCTCCGATATATTCAAATACTCCAATGTCGCGGCATTCCCTAAATCTTCAGGAATTGGACCAGAGAAATTGTTTTTGCTCAAGTCCCAGTACGCTAAATTGGGCAAAATACCGAAGCCTAATGGTATTGACCCGTTGAGTCTGTTGTTTTGAATTCTAAACCTGAATAATGCAGTGCAATTTGCTAAGGAGGAAGGGAGCTCACCTATAAACTGATTTGAAAACAGGATAAGCTTAACTAAGTTATTGCTGAGACAAAGATTTGGTGGAATGGGACCTGAGAGATAATTTGAAGAGACATCAAGTTTTTGTAGCTTTGCATTTGAACCTAACCTCTGTGGTAAAATCCCAGTGAGCGAGTTATTCCATAGAGCCAATAATTCAAGATTAGGAAGCTCACCAATGCCTTGTGGGATTTCACCTGTTAAGTTATTGTTCATCAAATTCAGGACTGTAAGCTTCTTGAATCCTGAAACCCCTTCTGGAATTGTCCCTGAGAGATGGTTGTCAGACAAATCCAACGATTTCAAGGATGCCAATCTGCCAAAAGAAGTCGGAATTGTACCAAACAAATGGTTCTTGAAAAGAAACAGAGTTTCAAGGTTTGTCAAATTGCCTAACCCAATAGGGAGATTACCAGAAAGGTTGGCCAAAGAGATATCAAGATATTTCAAATTTGACAAAGAAGAAAATTCAGCAGGGACAACTCCAGTGAAATTCTGGTAACCAATTTCTATATGTTCAAGCTGTTTCAAGAAACCCAACTCAGGCAAAATAGGACCAGTCAATGAATTCCCAGCCAAGTACAAAAACTTCAGTTTTGCTAAGCCACCATAACTTTTTGGAATCACACCTTTGAAATAGTTTCCCCCAAAGTTAAGGTACTCAAGATTTGGGATTTGAACAACTTCTTCAGGCAAAGGGCCAATGAAATTGTTACTATATGCATTAAGGTATGTCAGAGACTTGAGTCTTGATACACCAAGGGGAAAAGTTGAATTAAACAAGTTGTGACTAATATCAAGTGTCTTGAGAAAAGGGAATTCAAAAATGACTGTTTGGAGAGGACCCTCCAAAGCATTTCCACTCAAATTCAGGCGATGAAGGTGTACCAAGTTTTTGATATCTTCTGGAATTGTACCAGAAAGATTGCGCTTGGACAGATCAAGAGAGGTGATTTGGTTAGTTTTCTTGTCACATTTGATGCCAGACCATGAGCACCAAATGTGAGAACCTGGTCTAGCAAATGCGAGAGTAGGATCCCAGTCATTGAAGGTATTGTGGTGATCATTGAGAGAGGATTTTAAAGTCAAAAGAGATATAAGTTGTAGAGGAAGATTGGTAATGGAGAAAACAAGTGAAATCCTTGTTAGGAAGAAGAAAACTGTAGTAAGAAAGAAAGGAAAGAAGTGTTTCATGGTGATGTTGTTTATGGTGGAAATGGTTGAGAAATGGGGTATGTAAAGAGAGGTAAATTTAAGAAATGCTTTTTAGGAGTGCTGGAAATAGAGGGTGTTTCATGATGATTTTAGTGGTTAAGTTTGGTGTGAAGAGAGAGACAAAAAGAAGGAAAGTAAATTTGAAAAAAAATTATAACAAAATCTAATTAATACTCTGTCAAACAATACTCGTTAACTTTTCACGCTCTTTAAGAAACTATAAATAGAAACATAATTTTATTATATCACCTTTTGAATATGACTATAATAGAGAAATAATTATAATTAATAATAAGAATAAATTAGAAATTAAATGTAAAATTATCCATTGATTTTATAGAGTGAACAAATATTGTTGGACATCCCAAAATAATATAATAGACAACTATTGTTGGACGAAGAGATTATTTGTACTATTCCTTCTTTCTTGTTGTTGTTATTTAGTTTCTGGTGCAGCTTCTTCTGTTTTTTGTAACTTCCATACTTGGACTCACACATTTCATCACTCACTATTTCTTGATAATGATAAATGTCATGTGTTGCTCTGTTTTCTTTTGCTTTAATTTCTTTGTTTGTCTCTCTTTTTTCTTAGTATTTTCATACTTTTTCTGCTCTCTTAGAAGTATTTTTTGGTTTTCTTAGATTTCATTCCTCTTTTCTTTTTTAATATTTTCCCCACCACTTTTGCATCATTCCTTGTACCTTTATCTTTAGCCAACCAAAATAAATAAATTGTATAATAGAATTTAAATAAATAATGTTTTAAAATTTTAAGAAAGAATTGATCTCATTCTTTCAAACTCGTTACATCATCAAGAACTCTTCTCTCCATTTTTACTTGTCTATTATACTATTTTGAAATGTCTAATAATATTTATTCAGTTTATAAAATCAACAAATAATTTATCATTTTATATCTATTTTACCC
Source organism: Solanum appendiculatum (assembly GCA_018342035.1). Taxonomy (NCBI): domain Eukaryota; kingdom Viridiplantae; phylum Streptophyta; class Magnoliopsida; order Solanales; family Solanaceae; genus Solanum; species Solanum appendiculatum. The sequence continues at coordinate 297,394 of JAGDQO010001168.1, forward strand.
TTGTTATTAAATATTAATATTCATTTTTCAGTGTTTAGATGACTTATAAATAATAGGGGTGATTTGGTAAAATTATCCCTATCATTTACTGCTTCTTAATCAATAATTTTTGTGTCAAGTTAATAGTGTACAATTATTATTGGACAGAGAGAGTATTACTTAACCTTTTTTAAGTAGAAATAAGTTACTCCCTCTTTTCAACAATAGTTGTCCACTATACTAAAAATAGTTATTCAATAATACTTGTCTAATTTAGAAAATCAAGAGATAATTTATCGTTTGTGTCTATTTTACCCTTGATATTAAATACTAGTTATCATCTAACACATTTCTCAAAACATTGAATTTAATAAAGTCGAAGATAATATAGTAAAATTACCCCTATTATTTATTGTTTTTTAAAAGGTGTACCAAGTCAATAGTGAATAACTATTATTGAACAAAGAGAGTAATAAAAATATTTTTATTTTCTAGGAATCAAAATATGTTTAAATTAAAAACACCACTTATTTTGTAACGAATGGATAGAATATTATAGGGGCAGGATCCAAGAAAGTTTATTTTCAATTTTCCCACTTCCCCACATTATTCCTTTAATCTTATTTGCTCCCCTTTTTATCCCTATTGGCAATTCTTGTTTCTTTATTTAATTTTATTTCCACTTTGAACTAGCAGATGAAAGCACCTTATGACATTGGGCCATGCTAGAAGGACCACATATATCTATCTTTTACTAGAAAAATCCTTCAAAATGTTAATTTAATCATCAGGTGCCTCTAATATTAACTTGATTAATGATGATTACTAATCAATTAATTATCTTTCCATGTGGTCACAAGTATATATACAAACAAATCTATAATGTTTCATTATTGAAATACTACTTTATATTATGTTAGTATAAGATTTTAATCTATTATCCACTACCCTCCTCTTAAAGGCAAAGCAAAGAAGGAAAAACAAAAAGAGGAAAAGTGAGAGAACCAACAAAAAATATAATTTAAAAAAATGCATTACTCCTATGTGAACAAGTATGGCCTTTTCAAAGATAGTACATTGGGATTCATTAAATCTGTTAAGTTTACTAGATGACTGTTTTTATCATTTAATATTATTACTTTCAAGTGAGAAATTTTCATTTTACCGAGGTTGAAATTCAAAGTCTAGAAAATGTATATACTGTAAAGATTAGTCACTCTGTTTACTTTTACTTATATGTTTGGTATCTCGAAAAGCAAATTATATGGACTTTCATCAATATTTAAAGATAGTCGAATTATATTTTAAAGTGTTGGTTAAAGTCTATTCAGTTTTATTCTCATAAATCAAAATATGATAAATAAAAGTAAATGGAGTATGATGATTCAATTAATACTTTTTCCGTCTCATATTATTTGTTCATATTACTAAAAATATTTATCTTAAATTATTTATCAATTTATAAAATCAAAATAAAATTAATTAAATTTTCTCCATTTTGACTTTAAAATTAATTCTTATAAAAGTATAAATATTACAAATTTTCAAAAAAACCTTTTCCTGCATTAATCTAGATATTGATAACAGATAAGGCACATAAATAAAAGGAAATAAAATGTATAAAAAAGAGTTTAAGGATAGATGAGTAAAAATATTCACCTTATTTATAATTTCTTAAGGATGATGTAAAGGAGAAAGTTGACAAGTAATATGAGATGAGAAAAGTAGTTATTATCTCACAAAAGTCATCTTTCTTTTTATTTTAATCCTTTTAAATAAAAAACGATTTTATAAAATATTAACTATTATTTGATAAACTATGATAAATATTGAAATTTTATTAATAAGTTCATATCAAATTTTGGATTAAAATCATAAATATGATATGTTGAATTTTAAGATTTAACAAAATTTAATATGAATTTATTCAATAAAATTTCAATGCCTACTGGCTACTACTATCTGAAAAATCAATTCATTAAAAACATTAATGGGGTGATGTGAAACCAGAGATAATTTATTACTCCCTCCCGTTCCTTTTTATATGTCAACTTTTTAGATTGCGCTTGCATTAAGAAATTAAATAATTTTACCCTTCTATCCTTATTTAATGTTTTCTTAAGTCAACTTTTCAATAAATAATGAATATGCTAGATTTCAAAAATTAAAATGCATTTGGGTGACTATTTAAATTTTTTAGTTTATTTTTGGAGCCAAAATTTTCACCAACTGATCTTAAGATTTTTAAAAAATTGTTAAAGCTTCAACTTTCAAGATTATTTTTGATTTTTTCTCCATCTTTTATTTTTAATTTGTTGGTTGACATTTCTTTTTCAAAATAAGATTTTATAGAATAGTGAATGGAGAGATTAATTAATCAATGTATGAACTACTCCATTGAATATTAATTATTTATTAGTTTTCCTAGGTTGGTCAAATTATATATTTTCAAGACTAATTAACTACTCTATCAAGGATATAATTGGAAGAATATGGTAACTTATGCATTGATTTTATGAAAGGACAAGTATTATGGATCAACTATTTATAGAAAGGGATGACATATAAAAAGGAATAAAGGGAGTACTTAGTTCTTAATTACTCTTATTATTAATTATAATTTTTTTAATGTATTTGTTAAAATATTGAATTACTCCTTTATGTGTACTCTAATTTTTTAAGAGGTGTCAAATAAATATGAACAAATAAAGATGAACAGATGGAAGGAAGAGGATGCATTAAATTCCAGCTATTGTACATTAATTTTTTTTTTGACTTTTGTAAACACTTAAAATGATGGGAACTATCATTAATGTTTTATAAGGTGTATTTGATTGATAAAGAATAAAGCTCCAATAAACATAATGATTCTGAGTGTTTTCCCTCTGCCATACTACGAAATGTAGAATCTCTATACTTTAGTTGTACTTTACTTAATTAGTATTTTTTGTCACCTACCATTCTACTTCACCTTTACTCATGGTGTTTGATCATCTTTTTCTCCACCTATTGTTAAGGTATACTTATCAATGTTAGTATCTTGTTTTTTTTTTTTTTTGAACAAGAGTTCTCGATTTGCTGCTTCCGCTACTGTCTTCGTTTGATGCCACTGCTGGGTTCTCGATTTGTTTTCGTTTACTGCTACTGCTATTCGTTTGGATTGGGTTCTTGATTTGGTTGGGTTCTTGATTTGCTGCTTCCGATCTAGGGTTCTTCGTTTGATGCTATTGTTGTTCGTTTGGATTGAGTCATTGTTTTCTTCCGTTGCTGCTGCTGCTGTTTGTTGGATTGGTTCGACCTAGATATTTTACTTTTTGCTTTGGAATTGTTTGTGTCTTGCTGTCTTTGCCATCCCTTTTGACAATATGACTGGAAAGGATGATTCTCTCCAGTCCATTAGTACTCAATTAGATGGTAAAAACTATGCATATTGGAGTTATGTCATGAAAAATTTCCTTCGTGGGAAGAATATGTGGGGCTATGTCACTGGAGTTAAAGCCAAACCTACGGATGATAAGGTTGAGAATTTTGCACTGTTGGTCGACTCATGGGAAACTGATAACTCCAAGGTTATCACTTGGATCAACAACTCTGTAACTCAGTCAATTGGTATACAATTGGCTAAGTATGACACCGCAAAGGAAGTTTGGGATCATTTGGAGAGACTGTATACTCAGTCTAATTTTGCTAAGCAGTACCAGTTGGAATATGATATTCGTGCTCTTCAACAGAATGATATGTGTATTCAAGACTTCTATGCTGCCATGTCGGATTTGTGGGATCAATTGGCCCTTACTGAATCTGCAGATTTAAAAGGTTTTGCGCCATACATTGCTAGGAGGGAAGGACAGCGGCTGGTTCAGTTTTTAATGGCATTACGTTCTGATTTTGAAGGACTGCGTGGAACGATCCTTCATCGATCTCCCCTCCCAACAGTTGATTCAGTTGTTCATGAACTGATTGCAGAAGAGACTCGTATTAAGTCTCAAGTCGATAAAGGGTCTAAAGCAACTACTACCCCTGCCGTGTTTGCTGTTTCAACGGATCAGTCTAGACTACCACGTTCTCAGACTTCAAATCAATCTAGACAATCTCCTAAAGTTGCATTTGATGAGTGTGCATTCTGCAAACAGAAAAATCATTGGAAGGCTCAGTGCCCGCTATTGCTGAACAAGGCTAAATAGGCTCAATCTGGGCAGCAGCAGAAGTATGGGCAGCAGAAGTCTTGGAAGTCTCAGTCCCAATCCTCTGGTGCTCTTCCATGGTCACCTCATCCTCCACAGTGGAGTGCTGCTGCTGCTGCACCATCTGAGTCTGTTAGCACTATGCCACCCTCTGCGTTGGATCCCCAGGTTTTCGAACAGTTCAGACAGTTTCTGGCTTCTAATCCTAGTGCCATGTCAGCATCTATGTCTCATTCAGGTCCTGCTACTTCTAGTACCTCAGGTATTCCTTCATCCCTGTGGATTTTGGATTCTGGTGCGTCTCATCATATGTCACCCTATTTGTCGTCGTTTGGTTCTTTGTCACCCATTTCACCAATCTCTGTTATGTCTGCTAGTGCTGCATCTATGACAGTCGAGGGTGTGGGTTCTGTCACTACTCCTCACATTGTTCTCTCTGATGTTTATTACATTCCCAAACTTGCTTTGAATCTTGCTTCGGTCAGTCAGTTGTGTAAGGCTGGTAATTAGGTGCTCTTTTCTGATTTTGTTTGTGTTGTACAGAACCAACACACTCAGAAGGTGATTGGGATTGGCCGTAGGTTGGGGGAACTCTATGTCTTGGAGATTCTCAAAGTGTCTGCCGTTGCTGCCTCTAGTATTGATTTGTCTTCGTTTCGTTTGAGTCATTTGTCTTCTCAGTTTTATCTTTGGCATTCCCGTTTGGGACATGTGTCAGTGTCACGTTTGCGTTTTTTAGCCTCTACTGGTGCTTTGGGTCATTTGAACACTTGTGATATTTCAGATTGTAGTGGTTGTAAACTGGCCAAATTCTCTGCTTTACCGTTTAATAACAGTGTGTCTTATTCTGTTGCTCCTTTTGATATTATTCATTCTGATGTGTGGGGCCCATCGCCAGTATCCACTAAGGGTGGCTCGACCTATTATGTTTCGTTTATATATGACTATACTCGTTATACCTGGGTTTATCTTATGAAACGCAGATCAGATTTCTTTGGCATTTACAGCAACTTTAGAGCCCTTGTTAAAACGCAACATTCAGCTGTGATAAAGTGTTTCAGGTGTGACTTAGGGGGTGAGTATACCTCTAATGATTTCACTCAGTTACTGGCCTCTGATGGTACCATACACCAGTCATCTTGTACCGACACTCCTGAGTAGAATGGTGTTGCCGAAAGGAAACACCGCCATATTGTTGAGACAGCACGCTCTTTGCTCTTATCTGCAGAGGTTCCTAGTATTTTTTGGGGAGAAGCAGTCCTAACTGATGTATATGTGATTAATCATATCCCTACTGCATTGACTTCAGGGATGTCTCCATTCGAGAAATTATATGGTCACCTACCAGATTATTCTGCATTACGAGTTTTTGGATGTACTTGCTTTGTGCTTCGTCCTCATGTTGAACGAGATAAGCTGGGGCCAAAATCAGCTATATGTGTGTTTTTGGGGTATGGTGTTGGACAAAAAGGATATCGTTGCTATGACCCTGTTAGTCAGAAATTATATGTCTCACGACATGTCACTTTTTTGGAACATATTCCTTTCTATTCGGTTCCAGCTAAATCCCATGATGTAATGAAATCAGATCTTCAGCATATTGATCCTTTTGGCGTTGACATGGAGGTTCCAGTTCCAGATTCATCCTTGCCACCTGATAGTGCTTCAGATCCGTCTGTACCTGAGTCTGCTCCTTTGATTGTTGAGACTGGAGACCCACCACCTCTGAGGAGGTCTACTCGTCCCTCTAAGTCCACCAAACTACCTGATTTCGCTTACTCTGCATACTCAGACTCATTTGCTCCCTTTATTGCAAACATACATCATTTGTCTGAGCCTGAGTCGTATCGAGAGGCTGTGACTGATCCTCTTTCGCAGAATGCTATGGCTGAGGAACTTGCTGCTCTTTATCAGACACATACATGGGATTTGGTTACCCTACCACCAGGTAAACATACGATTGGCTGTCGATGGGTGTATAAGATCAAAACAAAGTCTGATGGGTCTGTTGAGCGATACAAGGCCAGACTTGTGGCAAAAGGGTACTCACAAAAATATGGTATGGACTATGAGGAGACTTTTGCCCCGGTGGCAAAGATGACGACTGTTCGCACTATTATTTCTATTGCATCCGTTCGACAGTGAAAGATATTTCAAATGGATGTAAAGAATGCATTTTTGAATGGTGATCTCCATGATGAAGTTTATATGACTCCTCCCCCAGGTATTGACCACCAGCCGGGTGAAGTTTGTCGGCTTCGAAAAGTTTTATATGGTCTCAAGCAAGCCCCTCGTGCTTGGTTTGAGAAATTCTCCACTGTGATTACTTCTCTTGGATTTGTCCCGAGTAATCATGATTCGGCATTGTTTGTTAGATGTACGAGTGCAGGGAGAATTCTTTTGTCTTTATATGTAGATGATATGGTTATTACTGGTGATGATCATGGTGGTATTGAGTCATTGAAGCGTGATTTGGCTCATCGGTTTGCTATGAAGGACTTGGGCTTGCTACGGTATTTTTTGGGTATTGAGGTGGCTCAGTCAAAGAAAGGGTATCTTCTTTCTCAGACTAAATATATATCTGACTTGTTCAAACGGGCGCGCCTTTCTGATAACAGGACTGTAGATACTCCCCTTGAAACCAATGCACGGTACTCTCCTAGTGATAGTGTTCCATTATCAGATCCGAGTCTTTATCGGACGGTTGTAGGCAGTTTGGTTTATCTTACCGTTACTCGCCCGGATATAGCTCATGCAGTTCATGTTGTAAGCCAGTTTGTTACTGCTCCTACTTCTGTTCACTGGGGAGCTGTACTTCGTATTCTGAGATATCTTCGTGGCACTCAGTTTCAGAACCTCTCGTTTCCCTCGACGTCATCTCTCGAGTTGCGAGCCTATAGTGATGCTGATTGGGATGGCGATCGCAATGATCGTAAATCCACCACTGGTTTTTGTGTGTTTCTTGGAGACTCTTTAATCTCATGGAAGAGCAAGAAACAGGATATTGTCTCTAGATCTTCCACGGAGGCTGAGTATCGTGCTATGGCTGTGACTACATGTGAGATTGTTTGGTTACGTTGGCTTCTTGCAGATATGGGGGTTCACATTTCTATGCCTACTCCCTTGCATTGTGATAGCAAAAGTGCAGTACAAATTGCAAAGAATTCTGTTTTCCATGAGCGGACGAAGCACATTGAAATTGATTGTCACTTCACCCGTCATCATTTACAGCTCGGGACCATATCGCTTCCTTTTGTTCCATCATCCTTACAGATTGCTGATCTCTTTACGAAGGCACAGTCGGCGTCTCGGTTTCGTTTTTTGTGTGACAAACTCTCAATGCTCATTGCTATTGCATTGTGAGTTTGAGGGGGGATGTTAGCCCATATGTTTGGGCTGCTTTGTTATTAGGCCCATATGTTTGGGCTGTTTTGTATTTAGGCCATTCTCTTAGTTAGGTTTTTCTATATAATCTCCTACTTCCTTTGTATTTAGATAAGCCTTCAGATTATAATGAAACTCTATTCTCTTGTTCTCAAAAGCATCTTCTATTCATAACAATCAACTTAAAGAGGGAGGGAAAGGGATAAAATATAGACGTGTAACTTCAATTTATTGATAAAAAAATTCATTAAATTGCATGCATAGAGAACTTCAAGGTCATGGCAAGGACCATTATTAATTTATTATTCATTCTTTTTTGTTAAAATGGATAATAACATTTTTAGTACCTCGATCGGTTATAAGTAAATTTTGATTTTGGTTCTAGTAATATTTATACTAACATACTATATGAATAATTAAGTAGTTGAATGACTAATAATTAGAATAAATATGTGAAATATCCACAGGTAAATAAATAAAAAATGCACATTTTGATTAATTAAATATGCTTAGTAAAATATTATAAAAACAAAAATCATATTTTTTCAATAATCAATTACCTAGTTTTCACCGGAGAAAGAATTTTGGCCAAAATAATCAATTACTACTCTTTTTTCTTTAAACTATTCAATCTTCAATACCTATTTAAAAATTTCATTAATTCAAATTCATACCGAAAATTTTCACATGAAAAGTAAAGCGATAAGGATGATTCATGATTGATTTAGCAGAATAATAGTGATAAAGTGATAGATTCTAACAGAAACTAATTGTCTTATTCATATTGATGGTGAATAAATCATGTGGGAGGAGGACAAGCAAAAGAAGTAAGTGACAACATGCGATCTTCATGCCATTGAAATTAAAGTTAAATATGGTATTATGTATGTGACAAAGTGTAACTAACCAACAAACAAACAAACATAACTCACAAGGAAAACGGTTACTAGCTACCACACCAATTGACACTTCCTTAGCGTACAAACAAAAACAAGTTCGAATAATAAAAGGAAAAAAGAGACAACGGTTCCGTACTAGAAAGTGCCTATGAGTAGCAATGTTGTCGTCACTCTCCTTTGCTCCCAACTGAATACAATTATTACGGGTCGCAAAATATAAGAGTTTCTATTAGTACGGATTTAATATATGTTTTTTTTGTCTAATTTACACGATACATATGGAATTTAGAGAGTCAATCAAATTCTTATGCTTTTTTTTTGAAATATTTAAGTTGTTAATTATTGTAATTAATAGTACTTTTAATATAATCTCCAAATACATAACAGATTAAAAAAAAGAAGAGGATAAATAAATTGAAACGAAGAAAATACTAAAGTAGGCCTCACACTTCGAAAAACACTCTTAACTATAAGTATACAACTCAAGCACACATATCATTCAAAAATTGTGTTCTTGTAGCCTATTATATAGAGCAGTACTAATTCACACCACATAAAGAATTGCTCTTCTAGCCCAAGTTGCTAATCCGACTCATCAAGATAATAAAGAAAAGAGAGTAAATTTTTGTAAAATTTTTAGGAATTCCATAGTGTAAGGAGCAAATTACATTTTATCTCTACTCTTTTCTAATTTACAAAAATCCCTTAAAATTGCTCTCATCCGGATACATTCCATTCTTCCGAATACATCACATTTGATACATTATATAACTAGTTTGTTGAGATTAAAAAGGAAATTAAATATAAAATTAAATGCCAGTTTTCCAGATCATGCAAATCAAATTGATGTCAATCTCTCCCAAATAACAGCTCTAAACAATTCAAATTTCAAATTTTCTTCTCTCAAGTCTCTCTCAAATCGCAACAGATTAAAAAAAAGTCGATAATTTTATATAATTATGTATCATATACAAAAAAAACTATGAATAATACACTGATTTATTTATAAAACAGTGTTGCAGATCCTTAACAACACGTGATACAGCAGAACATCTGATACATCACAAAGTTATGTATCATATACATAACTATGAATATGATACAAATTGATTTTGTTATAAAACATTAATGTTTATGTATCAATAATAATGTTTGATAGTGTCTACATATACATAGCCTTCTACTAGTTGAATAAGGCTGCGTGTATGTATCGGTAGTAAAAGATAACGAAATTTGTAATAATTGTGTATCCAATACATAACTATGAACATGATACATACTAATTTGTGTTTCAATAAATTAGGGTTATGTATCAAAACTAATATTTGAAAGCGATATATTGTACATGACACTACTAGAAATTTGGCTTACTGCAACGCTTATGTAGCAACAATTATACAACCGTAGCAATATCTTACCTATTACCACGGTTATAACTGTTGCAGTATATCCTTGGATCTAATAGAACAATTTTTAAAATGAACCGTGGCATAATCCCTACAACCGTCCCTATAGAGATTCTATGGCTACAAATTTTAGAACCATTGCAATAGATGACTCTATGGCAACGGTTATTTTAGAAAAAATATTGCACTAATGATTTTTATCCCTAAATAATATATTTCCCTCCGAAAAATATTCTTCCCTCCACTAATTTTGCGCCAAAAATATACTTACCTTATTAAAAATTCTTTTCACTAAACAAAACACATTTCCTAGAAACCCTTTCAACCAAAACCTTTGCCAGCAACATCGAACCTTCTACTGAAGAAAACATGCAACAGTGAAATCTTGGACAACGACAGTACTTTTGGTGAAGCTCGTTGGTCTTGTTCTTCAGTGTGAAGCTCCACGGGTCTTTAGCGAACTCTTGCATATAAAGGTGTACTATTTTTATGTTTTCTCTGCTAGTTCATGATTTCTAAGTCCCCATTGAATGATATTTGAAAAAATCTTGAAGAATAACATATGGGTTTGTCTTAAATCTATGTTATTTGTTCTAATTTAGGTATTTTATATAATCTATGTTATTTGTTGTAATCTAGGTCTGCCATATAATCTATTTGTGGGTTAGAGTTTGTATTTCATGTTTGGTGAAGATTTGAGAACTCTCTACGAAAAGTCTTTGAGAGGATGAATTTCAGTTTTATGAGTGAAATTTTGATTTGTAGTTCATGATTTCTAGGTCCCCATTGACCAATTTTTGAAAATTCTTAAAGAATAACATATGGGTTTTTCTTAAATCTATGTTATTTGTTCTAATATAGGTATGCCATATAATCTATGTAATTTTTTCTAATCTAGGTCTGCCATATAATCTATTTGTGGGTTAGAGTTTGTATTTCATGTTTGGTGAAGTTTGTATTTCATGTTTGGTGAAGATTTCAGTTTTATGAGTGAAATTTTGATGTGTAGTTGATTTTTTTCCTCAAAAGCACGCACAAGACACATTTCATGTTATAAAATCTGAGATACCGAAGCTCAACCATAGTTGGTTTTGGTCGTTGAAGCTTCGCCGTAGTTAAAATTCACTTAAGAGGATTGTCCAAATCTTGTTTGTTTCACAATCACCTACAAAAAGACCAAAATGAATTTTCACCTTTTAAAAGAATACACAAAGTCATCTGGCAATCGAGACTGTCCTCACAATCAACATCCAAAGGGACAACTTTGTTAATCGATGCTAAATAGAGACAGATGGAGAGTCTGTTCAGTTCGACGAAGAAGTTAGGTAAATTGTATATAGTCATGTATATAACCATTTTGAACCCAACATCTCTAAATTCTGATTTTTTATGCTATGCTGGTGGATACTAAATTAAATGATCCGTGGCAGCAGGTGACTAATTCAAGTTTCAAGAGCATATAGTATATGTTTAAGTTCAAATTAAACTAATTGTTTTGTAGAACAAAAGTAAGAGGTCATGTAACTTACTGTTATATAAAGTGATCTGGTCTCTACTCTGTTTTGTATATTATGAGGAACTGTATACTGAATTTACTACAGTTGTTGTCCTGGTAAATTTGTTATTGAAGTTCCGCAGTGAACATTTCATTCATGGTTTAACAAGATGGTAATTTTGGCTATCACGAGTTTAGAAAAAATAATACAGAGCATAACATTGGCCAATTGCATTAGTAAGTCATCGTATTCCTCTTTGATCATTTAATGCTAAGTGCTTTCTTTAGTGGTTATTTGTGACACTACATAGATTATACCTTTTTCTCTCATATGTTATACCTGGACCTCCCACGATATCTTCGGATGTAGCAATATTAGTTACGCCTTGTGACATATTAGGTCATCAATCATCAGCTAGTAAGCAGTAGAGCATAATTCAGCTCATGTACTGTTCATCAATTGTTTAAATTGGTAATATTGTCATGTAAAGTCTTGCTTTATCCTAGCCAACAAAGGCTGCATTCAGAATACATTTTAGGATTTTACAATCACAGTAGTGATCGAGTGCATTAAATCACATCAGCTTGTTTACAAAGGAAACAGTACAATTCATAAAGTCTATGTCTCCATTACTACAAGTGTTTTACTTGAATGGGGCAATGTGTTACTTGCTAAGGATGATTAGTATTTTCCTTAAGTTACATTATTGGACTTGCTATGAAAGATTACTTGTTATTAAAATAAGTTAAGCTAATTTCATAACTGTCAATGTATAGTATTCTAACTCTTACTGATCATGTCACGCTTTTGTGTAAATGAAAATTTTGATACTAAATGTTGCAGTAGCATTATTAGTCAGTGGGCGAGTTGATAACTTAGCTGAAAGAGTAGCAGTGGCCTGAACGACACATCAATCAGGGAAAGCTCTCAATACTTTTAATCATTAGATTGGTGTTTCGACGGTAAGTCAGAATCATACTACTGAAATACAGATTTCAAAATTATGAGCTCTTTTTGTTGGAGTAGAGAATAAAGAGATGATGTCTTCTCATCCTCAAAATTTTTGAAACTTCAAGTATTAATTAGTGTTTCTTTTGTTCTTCATATTATTGGTCTGAGATGTGACTTATTTTTATTGAAGTAGATTATGTAAAAAGTGTTGATTGATGCTATCTTGTCCTCAATACTTAAAGAAAATAAAACTTGAAGTTGCAATGATGTGATTTTCTCATTTTTGTGACAAATATGTTGGGCAAGAGTCGAAAGTTATTATTCCTACAATTTGTTTGTAGAAAATCCAACCTGACCAGATGGTGTAGAGTATTGGAATACTAGTTTTCTATAATTAATTTTGCTTCTGATTTTTTGTCATTCATTTGTATAAAGATTCTTGAATGGTAGAAGCTGCTAACAACCTAACTTTTCAATATTAGTTGGGTTCTAATGTAAATAGTGCCACTGCCACTCTTTGGTGTTCAATTTATGTGGAGGTTTGAGATTTGATTAATACATTTTCAATACATTTTTCCTCCATCTTTTTTTTGATATAATGATACATTTGCCTATCCATCTAGTAGATGAAATTAAGCTTGGAGGCCCTACTCATTTGCGTTGGATGTATTCTACTGAAAGAACTATGTGTAACTTCAAGGGGCTTGTTTGTAATTGAAAAAATCCAGAAGGATCAACAGTAGATGGTTTTTCAGCTATAGATTGTTTGAACTTTTGTTCGATACACCTACCTGATATGGTAAAGAAAAGATTAAGCAAGTATCAAACCGAGGATGATGAGGACATTCAAACAGAGGAAAGTGATGTTTCATGTTTATTTCCTAAGACAGGTCATCCAGTCGGAAGTGAGAATAAAAGAAAAGGCAAGACTATTAACATGGAGCGTCATGAGTTGTTTGAAGCACATCGATATGCTTTGTTCAATACCGGAGATGATCAAGTAGAGACATTCATCAAGTAAGATAAAACAGTTGTTTGTTTTTTAACTTCATTTAGATGTTATGATAATGTATTTCAAATTTCATTTCATTTATAAATACACATTGATTAAATTGCATTACATGCTTACAGGGAACACAAGAGCTTAATTGATAATCGTACTAGAGGAAATGCATGGGAAAAAGCACATATCCGTAGTAGAGAATTTGGCGATTGGTTTAGGTACAAAGTTAAAAATATTGAAGTGTCCAATCATTTAAGATGGCTAGCTAAAGGGCCTAACTTTGTGGCAAAACGATATACTGGATATTTCACTAATGGATATCGATTTCATACGAAGATACGGGATTCCCCTTGCAAGACTCAAAATAGTGGAGTGACTTTGTCAGCAACAATAGATAGTTTTGCTAGTGCTAGGGACCAAAATCCTGTTGATGGAATGGTTATCTATTATGGAATTATTCAGGATATCATTGAGATTGATTATTGGGGTTGCTTTAGTGTTGTACTTTTTAAATACACAATCTGTGGAGGATCAGCCTTTCGAGGAGCAGCCTCTTGAGCAGCAACCTATAGAGGATTAAGTTCAAATGAATTCGGTCACTCCTCCAACAGATGAACAACATGAAGAACAAGGTAACATATAAGCTTAGAAACTTATTAAGTGCATCCATGATTTCTAATTATATTTCTTGTATTTTCTTATAGCTGAAGATGTTTCTAATCAAAATACAAGAGGTAGAACGCAAATGCATAATGTACATGCCCGAAAAGAGCGTAAATTGATCCTACTGAATAGGGTAAATCAACCGGTTGGTCCTACTGATGACGTTGTCAAAGAGTTAAGTAGCTTCCTAGGAACATTGGCAAGAAATGCGACCCTTTGCCCATTTGATATATTTGATTGGAGGAGCATGGACACTAAACAAGATTTATGGGATCATAACAAGGTTTGGAGTTTTCAATAATAAATTATTTGTAAAAGTATTTTACTTTTATTGGCTAAGCGAATGACACAAAATTGCAAGAAAAATACATTATTCCTGAAGCTGCATACAATTGGACTATGGTGACAATTCGAGAGGCTTGGAGAAGGCATAGAAGTGATTTGAAAATAACTTATTACTATCCATATGACAATGATGAAGTTCGAATGGCAAAAAGGCCTGGTCATATTCCAGAATGTCAATTTAGAGAGCTCCTCAAGTATTGGAAGTCTGAAAAATTCAAGGTAAAAATGTAGTTCAGAATCTTAAATTTTTAGCTTATTCATTTCGTGATCTCTTTTGTGATATCGTTGCTGCTGCAACTTTATTTTTTCTTTTACTTTCTCGTCTACTATTCTCTTCTCTGTTGTAATATTGTTGCAGCTTGTTTCATCATTCGATGTGGTAGCTAGTCACAACTAAAACACGTTGTTTACAAGACACATGACTAATATAACGGGCTGCCAGCCAGTTTTACTCTCTATCATTCCTTATTTTGTATATTCTCACTTAGCATAAGAATTGTTAATTACATGTATCTTAACGAGAGACTTCAATGTTTGCATATTCATGAATCTGTAAGCTAAGCTTTTCGATGGTGTTATGGTTATATTGAATTTAGATCTTCCTTCAAACCATTTGCAGAAAATGTCTGAAACAAATGCTGAGAATCGGAAAAAGCTGATGAATCCACACACTGCTGGTAAGAAGAGTTTCGCTTTAATCCGTAATAAGCTGGTGTGTTCTCTTATATATTATCTAGTCTTAACATGTCCTTTAAACAATTTCTGATAGACATTTCTATGTGACTAGGAGAAAGATAAGAAGACTGTATCATCTAAGGATCTCTTTGTGGTCACAAGAACAAGAAAATCCGGGCGTTTGTACAAGGCATCGAATGAAAACACTACTAGTAAAATTGTATGAGTACTGTCTTTTTTTAATTTTTTATTGAGATCAATTATTTATTCTAAATTTTAATTTATATGACTGTGCTTGTTGGATATGCTTTGTTAGGCTGAAATGGAGGAAATTGAAAAACAAATAAGCACAATTGGTGAGTCTGCTGATGCATTTTCAACCGTCATGGGTCCTGAACATCCGGGACGTCTAAGACTATATGGAGTAGGGGTTACAAAGACCACTTCGAAAAAAAGTTGGCAATTCAGAACCAGCTTTAAATGCAACAACTGATGTAGTGCAACAAATGCAAGAAAGGATGCAAAAAATGGAGAAACAAATTGAGGAACAAAAGAAAACTGTGCGACAAGAAGTTATTGCAGATTTAATTGCAACACTTAAGCATGCGGGATTAATTGATCCTAACACACTGGCAGCATTGTCCATTCCTTTACCAAGAGAAGCTACTTTTGTTCAAGGGGCTGAGCAAGGTTGGTGTCGCTAAGTCTATGTTTTGACTGTTTCTTCTTCTTCATTGTGTTTCTCTTTCAACTCTATTTCCTTTCTCTGTTGCGAATCTTTGTTTATTTTTCTATTGCGACTCTTTTTTCTTGCTCTTCTTCTTCATCTTTTTATTACAGTGATGTCCATGGAGTTGTTTTGTTTATACTGGAATTTGATAGTAGCCTTGGTCTCGTTAATCTTTTGCCTTATGTTTTAATTCTTGACCATCTACGTTTCTTGATGATAATAAGCCATCAGTGAACCTGCGTTTTTTCACCCAAATTGCTTTATTTGGTACCTGAAATGCTATCAAGTCTTAGCTGGTCAATGTTTGTAAGTCATAAAACTTGAAGCTGAACTTCAGCCATTGACAAAAGAGTGGGTAATGGCGTGAACTTGGTAGTTTTTTTTGTGAATTTAGCAAACACACAAGGCTAGTTATATTTTGAGTGAACATAAACAACAACTGGTTTGTAAGAAAGACAGTTTAGGGGGCTGAATTTATAGCCAGAAAGCAACAGAACTCTAGAGGAACTTAAAAATATGTCATGTCATTTAAGCTACTAAATTCATTAGCATACTGTTTGATTGTTTTACATCTTTGATCTTGAAGTTGATTCTAGCCATTGAAAAATGACCTGAACTTGGTAGTGTTTTTGAGAATTCAGGAAACACATAAGGCTAATCTGTTTTAGAGATCCCTGTACTTCATTCTGTGCTACTAATATTTTGTCTTGAAAGTTCCAATAGCTTTAGATGAATTTATAGTGCATCTAAATTTTGAGGGTCCTCTGCCCTTGAGTTTTTCGAGTTCTTTTATCCAATCGTTGTGGTTAAATAGTATTAAAGGTAAGTTGAATGGCTCAATAGATATGATACAGAACATGACCAGATTAACCCAACTCTGGTTTTCACGCAATGACTTTACATGCCCTTTGATTGATTTTTCGTGCTTGACTCACTTGCAAGATTGTATTTTGAGAGATAATAGCTTCTCCGGTCCAGTACCATACTCTTTGGTTAATCTTCCTTTGTTAAAAGTGGTTAATTTGACAAACAACTTTTTGCAAGGACCTAAGCCACAGTTTCCATCTTCAGTGCTATTAATATGTTGCCTGATACAAATAGTTTTTGTTTGTCACAACCTGGTCCTTGTGACTCGCGGGTTAATACACTGTATGTTATGGTTAAGGACGTTGGGTATCCCACGGTGTTTGCTGAGAATTGGACCGGGAATGATCCATGTTTGCATTGGCTGGGCTGAACTTGTGATGGTGGAAACATTATAGTGCTGAATTTTCAGAAAAAGGGACTTACTGGAACCATCTCTCCCAACTTCTCGTCCATTACGTCAATATAGAGGTTGATCCTAGTAGACAATTTTCTTACAGGAACTATTCCAAATGAGCTCACATTACTGCCAAACTTAACGAAATTGGATGTTTCTAACAATCAACTTTACGGAAAAATCCCACAATCTTCTAGTAGGATTCAGGGATATATATAGGAACGATACGTGTATATATTTGTACATGTTTCGACTATGAATTGAAGTTATTAAATTGATAGTTTAGCATCCAAGTTAGGTTAACCAAATCATGTATTGAGTCTATATGTTTGTTGTAGATATATGACTACCGTGGAGCCATTAAGCTTTTGCGAAAAAATTGCTAAATTCTTTTGTATTTTTATTATTTGTATGTTGGTGATGAAATCGAAGAAGGCGATGAAAGTAGTAGTGAAGACTTGACATAGGAGCTGAATTGGTTGATGTTAAGTACTTTATCGATGTTCTAGAAATCTTTTATTTTTGAAGATTGAAAACTGTGTGGTGTTATGTTTCACCCTTTTTGAATGGTCAAAAAATATTTGTATATTTTTCTTTTATCGATATTAGCCAACCATGGATCTTGAATTATAATTTTGGTATTGAATATTTCTTCTTGTCAATGATTTGTGTATTTTATCGTATAAAATTATTGCAATAGCTCAAAAATATAATATTCGTGGAACTGTAACAATAATATATATATATATGTGTGTGTGTGTGTGTGTGTGTGTGTTGCAATAGGTTAATAATAATTGTTGCAAAAAGTAAAGAACTGTTGCAATACCCTGCAATAACCATCGCATTACCATGTAATAACTATTGCAATACCCTGTAATAACCGTAGCAATAACTATAGAGCAACAATCATAATCATTTAAAACTGTTGCAATACCATATCACAACCGTTGCAATAGAATGAAATTGTTTTTGAATAGAAAGAAAAACCGTAGCCATAGCCTCAAAAAATAGGTTGCATAAAACTCTATTGCAACGACTCATAACCGTGCCAATACGAAACTAACCATGGGCAATTTATTAAAGTGAAAACCGTGGCAATAGGGTTATCTAATGCAACGGGTATTGTCACCATCGCTGAAAACCGTAGCAACAGATCTATTGCTACGCGATCTGTTGTAGCGGCTGCATTAACCGTGGCCTTAGACCTATGGCTACGGTATGCAAGTCTATTGCAACAGTAAACGAACCGTGGCAGTAGATCAAATTTCTAGTAGTGTGATAAAATTGTAACGTATCATAAAGGTGAAACGAACGAATTATACATTAATTTAAGAATCAAAATCAATTAGATATATTAAAAGATATGTTGAAAGCAACAAAAAATAAAAATAAAAAAATCAACAATTTGATCTGCTAAAAGTTAAAAAAAAAATGATTAAGAAATCCTTCCACACTTTCTCCTTTGCTCTGTATCAACTCTTGTAGCTTTTTTTCACTATCAACAATGACGTCACTCATGGATCTCGACCCAAAGCCCTTACCGGAGCCACCAACAACTCTTGATAAAATTGAAATGTATCATAATGTTGAAACGAATGCATTACACATTAATTTAAGAAACAAAAAAATTAGATACATTAAAAAACTGAACCCATATGTATCAGAAAAAGATGGAAAAAAAAGAAGAAGTCAACAATCTGATCTGCTGAAAGAAAAAAAAAGATGATTAAATCCTTCTACACGTTCTCTTTTGCCCTATATCAACTCCCGTAACTTTTTTTCACTTTCAATAATGGTGTCACCCATGGATCTCGACCCAAAGTCCATACTGGAGCCACCAACAACTCAACCTTTTCTCCCTTTTTTGGACATTTTTGGAGATAATTAGTGATACCATGTCCTGATTTTAGGCGTGAAAAAAGGAAAAAAAAAATTTGGGGTGATAGTTTATAGTAATGTATCCAGAAAAGTGAGAGAAATTGTGGGAAAAAGGGATTTTTGAAATTTTTTAGAATGGTAGGGACTAATAGAAAATAAGGTAAAAAAGGATGTGTAGTTAGGTAATTTTTCCTAAATTTTTAGAAGTCTATATAAAACTTTATATTAATATAATTACATATCATGATTTTATATCGCTTGATCAAACAAGCCCTTAATAATGAAGTAACTTTTTTAAAATTTATAATATTTATGCGAGTGATCAAATATTGTTTACACTTAATTTCAAAAAGAATTAATTTAAAGTGAAAATGAGAAAATTTTAATTAGTTCTATCTTGATTTTATAAATTGATCAATATATTCTCTATTTCAAAATAAGTGAATTGTTGAGACAATGGACACTCATTAAGAAAAAAAGTTTAGGACATAAAAATAAACATCACTTTCCACTTTTGCCCTTTTAGATATTCTCAAATTATTCTTGAAAATAGAAATAGTTCAAAGTAAAATCATAAATATGAGCAATTAACTCTCTTGAAATTATCGCTTAGAAGATATAAATGAGGTGCAAAAATGGAAAAAAAATTCCAACAACTCTCTTGAACTTTAAACAATTCACTTATTTTGAACTATGAAAAAAGACTCAATAATTCACTTATTTTGAAATGGAGGGAGTACTATCTTTGTTCACATTTACCTTATTTGAATTTTGCACATTCTGTAAGAAACAATAATTGATATGAGTGTTTTACCGCAATAGTCATATTAATTGATATTTACTTTTAGGACTTGAAAAATGATTTGAAAAATAAGTAATTAAGTCAATAGTAAAACATGGAAAATTTATGCTTTTCTCATTATATGTGAAAAGTCTCAACTAGAAGTGGATAAAAGAGATAATTTAAGATAAATATTTTTAATAATGTGGACACATTATATGAGACGGATTGAGAGCTAAATTCATCAATTACAATAAAATCTTTCTAAATTAATATTGTCGGAACCATGAAATATTATTATTTGTAAAAAATTATTTAATTGATAAATTAATATTTATTAATTTAAAGAATGTTTACGAGATTCAATAAAGGTTAATTTTGATTATATCTTTCGAGGGATAAAGCCTAAAGGAATTTAAATGAACCCTCTTATGAAAACGACATTCATTAATTTGAGGTCATAATTAATAATCTGAGTTACCTCAATAAAAAAACGTATGTCAATAGTATGTTAGCTAGATCACTCGAGTAAAAATGATTCATGTTCAGAATCAGAGTTTAAAAGAAATTGTGGATACCATCGGAGAAAAAATAATGTTGATGACGAAGTTGAAGATAATACAATACTTTTAGAACCAGTTACACACACGGAAGCACTTGTTGTGTCTAGAACTCATCACAACTTTTTGGTACAGTTCGAGAAGACAACACTAGAACTTTTGGATGCAATAAGAAAGTTAGAGATTTTGACTAATCCTTGTATGTACTCTCTCTATTCAATAATAGTTGTCAACTATTATCTTGACACATTCTTTAAGAAACAATAAATAATAGGGGTAATGTTACTATTTTATCCTTTGACTTTATTAAATTTAATGTTTTGAGAAATGTGTTAGATGATAAATAGTATTTAATAGCAAGGGTAAAATAGATAGTAAATTATCTCTTGATTTTCTAAATTGAACAAGTATTACTAGACAACTATTTTTAATATAGTGGACAATTATTGTTGGACGGAGGGAGTAGTTTCAAATACTAAAAAAGATTTGCGTCTTTTATTTAATAATATAAATGCTATTCATGGTCTCAAAAGATGAATAATTGTAAACTACCAGTGGGGAAATGAAAAAATTAAATGTCTATTGACTCTTGGTACCCCAATGGATTTCTGAATTCTGACACACAGAAGAAATCTTGATTTTACGAGTTGATAAAGTAATTCAAATTTAAGTCCAACCTCGTAAAGTGCTTCTAATTAATTCCTTCATAGCGTATTGAGGCTTTTCGTTTCAAATTAATTATAATTTTAAAAAACTTAAATAAATTAATTTTTATTTCAATAAAGTAAGTATTTAATGAAGAAATATTTTATTCTAAGACGTACATGAGGGAAAATTAGCCAAAATCGCTCCTAATAATTTTCTCCTTTCATTTTTACTATTGATTTGACATACAACATAAAGAGTTAAGCAATAAATAAAATGACAATTTTATTATATCACTTTTTGAATATAAAAAATGTGCAAAAAAAAAAACCAAATAATTTGAGACAGAGGGATTGGAGTACATTATTCTGCTTCTGTTGATCACTTTTTCTAACTTTGGTAAAATCCTCGCAAACTGTAGAAAAAAAATTGTGACCAAACTAATTGCTAGGAGCAACAAATATGGTTGATTTACGAGAAGGATTTGAGAGGTTAATGGTCTTGAACTTTTAGCCTATTTGTCCTAAGAATAAAATTTAGAGAAATTTTTTTAAAAAACAAACATAATAGACATAATAAGGTTCTATAGCTATAGTTTTTGAAATTTCATTTCATAGTTATAGTTGCATTTGCTATGGAGGCTGCGGTTTGTATATTTCTGCCCGTTTGCATATTTCGCTTGCTAATATACAAATAGGATAAGTATAAATAAATTATATATTCATACATTTAGGAATTTTCAGAACTCTGTTTGTATATTTCACTTGTCAATATACAAGCAGAGTAATTTATTATGATTTTTTCATAAATCGTATATAGATAGCTAGGGTAAGCATATACAAAACTCTAAATTTATACAAATTAGGAACCGAATTATACAAATCCTGAATTTATACAAATCAGGCGAATTATACAAATCAGGCGAAACTATAGCTGCGAATTAGAATTTTCCTAAATAGTAGTTATAACATTTAATATGATTTAAATATTTGCTATTCTATACAATTTCTCCTAAAATGTAACTAGTTTGAAAAAATCGTGCGACACAACAAATATAGCCGCTATATTTATCTGAAATAGTAATATTTAAAAAAAATTCAATACAATACATAACAAGAATTTGAATTTAGCAGCAAATACACTAATTTGTGTATCTCCTTATTTCAACTCGGAAATCCACATGTATCTCGTAAATAACAGTCATATTTGTGGTGATTGATATAACTTCTGATGATAATACAAGTGTCATATAATAAAGGCTTAAGTCATCCACGCCTCTTTAAAGTTGTTCACATAATTCATTTTAAAACTTTAACTAAGGGTTGTATCTATTGAACACTCATACCCCTTAAAATTGATACCTATTTGACCTTTTTTTTGACAATTAGCCAAAAATATGAAATTTGTGTAATACACTCGCTCTGGCATGACGATGATGTGACAAAATGATGAATTAAATGATGACATGTGGCATTTAGTTCAAGAATTTATTTAAAAATGAAATTTTAAAAAACAACTATTTTAGTCTATTTAACTAACTAAATTTTTTTAAAAAAAATCTAAAAAACCCACCCACGGCAACCCCTCCTTTTCCTCTACAAATCTACAATCGATCCCAACTGTAACATCCCCAATGACAATCCCTCCCTCAAATTTATTTTTCAATTGAAATCTTCTTCTCCATCTAGTTTTGGTACGAGGAAGATGAATAAGGTTTCGCCGAAAAATTATGAATTCCTATTACCATGGTCGGAAAAAATGGAGTTACCCGGAATATTTTTCTGAATTCCATAGTTGATATTCTTCATATGCGTTTCTTTTTAACTATTATTTTTAATTAATTGATGTGATTCTTTATTATTGGATCACACTGACATAAGTTTATGTCGAGATCTAACCTTGTTGGAAAAAATAAAATTTCACTAGAAAAAATTACACTGCAGTTCTCAAATTTAATTTTTCTTTTATTTGGAGAGATGACAAAAAAATTGTATTAACTTAAGAATATAACTGATAGGTGTTGCAACTGTTGTTATGGAAGAGGCGATGAAATAAGTTGATGATGAATGGTGGTAGGGTTAAGAAAGGAGAAGAAGGTGAAAAATGTCCAAAAACTGTATTAAAAATCATTGATGGTAATGGTGTTTGTGGTAAGGGGGAGGGAGAGATGGCTAAAGAAAAGAGAGAGAAGAGAAGGGTGGATGTTGTTGGGCCGACGGCGGCGATGTCCCCGGTAATTGGTGGTATCCGAAAAAGCTATGGTTAAAGAGGAAAGAGATAAAAAAAAAAAATTTAGCTAAAAATGCCCCTCTCACGAGCTCAATACATGTGTGTTGCACTTTCTTTGCCATGTCAGTAAAAAGTGTTCAATGCATACTTATTTTGAGCAATAAAAGTGTTCAATAGGTACAAACCTTACTTGAGATGTTCAAGTGAAAAATGCGGACAACTTTAAGTGTCTATAGATGAATACAACATATTTTGCTTGCACATGAATACACTATATTTTGTTTCATTAAATCAATTGTTACTATATTTTATGCAAACATTTCTATCATATTTACTAATTTTTCCTATAGTTTGAAATAATTACATATTGTCTTACTAATTAATAATTACATACCAGATTTCAAGATAGACACACCTAGATATTTGCATTTTTGCTACCAGATATACTAAAATAGAGAGAGAAGTGAGCGAGATAATAGGGAGGTGAATGAGATAGCCTATGTCTCCCAGATAAATGTGAATCACGCTAAATACATGTATCTGGGATACCACATACATTTTGAAATACAAATACATAGAAAGAGAGGAGAGTGAGATAGGAGAGAGGATGCGAGAGAGTTAGATACATATTAATCCACTTGAATACAATGTATCTGGAACAAATTACATCTAATTTTAACTCCATGTATTTGAGATACATGTATTTGAATGCGCTAGATACATGTATCCAAGTCCAAAATATGATAAAATTAGTAATATTAAAAACTCGAGTAAATTGAGTAATTTATTCCTAAACTGGTGGAATTTGCATTATTTGTTGCAAAACTCGCATGAATGAAAATAATTTGTTCCTAAATTAGTGAAATTCATATTATTTATCCATAAATATACAAATTATAACTATGTTTCATAATTAGGAACGAAACTTATACCATTCCTATCACTATATATGCCAATTTTCTACACCCCACCTCACCCCCCCGCCCCCCGCCAAAAAAAAAAAAAGAAGTTGAAGGCAAGTTAGTGAGGAGGAGGTGGGCCAGAATGAAATGGGCCCTCCATTTGTTTGTCTCACTCATACCCATCAGGCCCATATTTGCTTTTGGAAATGATTGTTATGTTGTTCCCTTAATAGTAGCTGCCTCATCACGCCTCACTCGCCTGACTGGCACTGCCGTCTGCACTATGCATCATGGACCCCATCCTATTCTCGCTCTTTTTCGGTGGTTTTATACCCATGAGTTGTCCCGCAAAAAATACATCATCGATAACCCCTTAAAGTTGTCTGCATAATTCATTTAGATACCTTAACTAGGACTTGTATCTATTGAACAACTCAATTGTTCAAAACATGAACCTATTTAACACAAAACGCTGATATGGCAAAAATCGTGTTTTGCACTTTCTTGGAGCGCGTAAAATTTTTCAAAATAGTGTTTTTTTTTAAAAAAAAAAATTCCTTGTTTTATTGACACTTGGCACTATAATTAACTTAAACAATTTTTTTCTTCTTTCATTGACACTTTCTTCAAAAAAGAAAAACCCCCCACCCCCGACTAATTGTCTTCTTCATAATTTAGTTTGCAAAACTTTCACCATTTTAGCTCAGCATCGTTTTTTTTTCTTTTTTTTTTTTTAAATTACTTCTTCCAAATCTGAAAATAAATGAAAATCAACTATGAAGGACTCATACGATTCAAATTTGAAAGAAAGACTTTCTTTTGTATGATTTATTTCAAATCTCATAAAAATAATAGAACAAATATGAAGAAAGAAGATAAATGATTTTTATGTATAAAAATAGTTAGCCGATATTCGTTTATCACCATTTTCGAACAAATATTACTACTCAAATTAAAATATAAACCCACTAAATTTATCAAAAATGATATTTAAAAATTTGATAGAATTAATTTTTGAGCTATCAATTTCTTTTTGTCATCGATGTAGAAATGAATAACCGCCGGCAAAATTTTCTTTCTTCTTCACTCTTATATCAATCTTTCTCTATAACGTATGTAGTATGAAAATATATATTTTTTTAAAAGTTAATCTTCAAGTTATTTGAAAAGAAATTGGGTTTTGTGATTTGGGAAAGAATGTGTTTTGGGAAGAAGATGAAGATGAAAGGGGGTTGGGTACGGGTGGGGCTGGGTAGAATAGGTTGACATTTTCATTTTATTTATTTATTTTTTTTAAAAAAAAAAAAATTAGATATAAAATGTGTTTGAAAAATTTTAAACAAAAAAATATTTTTTCTATAATCTTGGGGGCCCAGTGCCACATGTTATTTTTTAATTAGTCATATTGCCATGTCAGCACAAGTGCATCACACACTCTTCATATTTTTTTGATGATTATCAAAAAATGTCTAATAGGAACAATTTTTGAATAGGTAAAAGTGCTCAATATGTACTAGTCTTAGTTGAGATGTCTAAGTGAATTATGCGGACAACTTTAAGGAGCCATCGATGACTTAAGCCCTTAAAATATTGATCAAATTTCATACCGTTTGATTTTTAAAAATATTTTGACAAGTAAAATATTATATACTCATAATATATAATCGCCCTCTTAAACTTGTTAAGATACTCTCTCCGTTCCTAATTACTTGTCCACTTTTCCATTTTTAGTTGTTCCTTTTTACTTGTCCATTTTAACAAATCAAGAAAGGACATTTTTCTTACATATTATACCCTCAATTAATTAATGAACTTTTTGAAAATCTTAAATTTTTAATTCACGTACTTCATAATTAATAGGGGTAAAATGGTAAACTCACTATGTCATTCATTGCTTTCTTAATAGGTGTGCCAATTCAAAAGTGAACAAGTAGTTAGGGACGGAGGGAGTATTATATTTGTACCCTTGAACTAAACTCTGTTGTAATTGAACACAACAACTCCTACTACAATGTTTCAATTAGATACTTTCGATTAAAAAAATGAGTTTGTTTTATGTGTTCTTATTCATCTATTAGATAGCTGTTAGTCACATAAATATATCATTTTCTTTGATTATACACATTCGCCTCAATAAGTTGTAAAATATTAAGTATTTTCTACTTGAGGTTGATGCTTATCATTCAATGATATGATATATTTTATGTGATTAACTTAACTATCTGATAGATGAATAAAAACACGTGCAAAAGTTCTTTCAAAATATGAATTGAAAGTGTTTAATTCGAACACTTATTTGGAATTAAGGTGTTCAACTAAAACAAAACTTAGTTTGAGTGTTTAAATGAAATACAGTAACAAGTTTAAGAATTTAGCTATGTGTTAAGTGTTAAATAAAATTAGAGAGTAAATTGTTCAAATGGTCAATGGAGCAAAAGTTATTTTATTTGTCTTGTATCAATAAAAAAATAAAATTACTTAATTTATTGGTTAGTATATCTCAAAGATTATTATTTTCGCATTTGTGAATTAAAATTCATCGTAAATCTTGGTTGGAATTTTTAGTTTAAATTATATTTCATGTGAGACCCAACTAGTAGTCATGTAGGCATTTTTTATAATACTCTAAAACTTAAAATGGCAATAAGAAATTCCATTGAAATCTTAGTTCATATTTCGGTAATATCTAATTTTCTAAAATATGATATACAAATTAAATAATTTTATTGATATAAAATAAGGAAAAGTGACTTTGCTTCATAATTTTCTTACCTTGACATCTTGAATGACATTTGAAAATTTACTCTAAAATTAGAATACATTAACCAGTTACTTATTTAGGTATTTGAATAAAGGTATTGAGATTAACAATAAACAATTTATTTGTTTGATAAAAAATATTGATAAACTTTTCTTCTTCTAATATAATTAAAAAAACTCTTACGTTTTTTTATAAAAAATTATAAATTTTAAGTATCCTTTTAAAGAAAAGGGAAAACCACATACACCTATTACATAGTGAACAATTACTCCCTCCGTCCCATATTAATTAATCACTATATTAAACATAGTTGTCTCATATTAGTTGATCACCTTACTAAATTAAAAAAGCATCAATTAATTTTTTTTTCTATATTACCCTTACAATTAATTCTTTTCGAAAGTGTTCACATTTGTTTGTAAAATTCTCAAGAAGTTTTTTAACAGGTGAATTAATAAAATCATCTTCTTGTTTATGATTTGTTAAGCATCGTACAAAATAAAAAGTGATTAACTAATATGAGACTGAGGAAATGCCATTAAAGATTAAATGTGGAAAAAGACAATCAATTTATCTTAATTTTCTAAAATAATAGCAAATAATTTAAAAAAATTAATTTAAAAAAAATATGACAAATAATTTGAATCGGAGATTGAGCATAAGTCATGCTGCATTACTAAACAACAAATCCTTCCATGAAAACATTCATCATTGACGGATCAGATAAAGAGTGGTCGTTAAATAGTAGTAGTACTATACTATATATGTGTACCAGGATAATTCATCAATTGCAAATGTACTTTCAACTATTTTCATGGGTTGATTCAAAATTTCAATTCAATATGATCACATAAATTAAAACGATGTAGTGAACAATATTATATTTTAAAGATATGGTTGAGATGAAGTTAATTTCGCATATGGTCATTCAAGTATTGAAAAGATCCACTAAAGTCAATTTTGAATTTTCTTTCCTATATGGTTATTCAAGTATTGAGAAGATTCCATTAAAGTCACTTTTAAATTATTTTCCCTATAAAGTCATTCAACTATAACTATATGTCCTAGAAAAAGAACCGTCTCTTTATATCTCAATAAATTTCTTAGTTTGGCATGCCATATCATATTAATTTTTTGTATTTCATGTCATGTATAGGATAAAACCTAGACTAATTTTGAATACAAAAATACTCGTTTAGTTTTAAATATATTCGTACAAATCAAGTAATTCATCTATTATTAAATGCTTGAATAAAACACACTACAAAATAAAATCATACAGTATATTTTTTGAAGTAAATAATTACTTGACAAAAGTCCTTAAACTTCATATAATAGTGTCAATAGTATTTCTTTTCCTAGTTGAAATCTTTGGTTGATATACTAAAAATTAAATATCTCAATTTCATTTTTTCGTGTATCTAAAATTCGCATATAGATTTTGTACAACATAACATAAACATAAGAATTGATATGACATGATATGTCAACCAAGAAATCTAATAGGAAAAAGAGGTTTGTACTATGAGTATTACTTTCTACTACATAAAGCTATAGTGAAATGATCTTATTGAGAAAGGAGTAAATTATTTGATCTTAGTAAAATCTTCTTAATACTTGAATGATCATACCGGAAATCAACTCGATGAAAAAGGAGTAAATTATTTGATCATGGCAATAGTTTCATTATTGTAAGGGGGCCCGAATATCAATTAGGTGCATGTGTGGCGTGGTGACCTAGGCTACCTACTGGCAAAGGAGTTTTGAGTTTGTGTATCTAAGAGAATGCATGCTGATATTGATGTTGATGTAGTGATGGGGGTACAAAATTACAAGTGCTCAACCACATCATATTCAGTGAACATTCTTCTTTATTTCATGCTGCTATATCTCTTTTTTTCCTTCTTGGGAAATACTACTTTTTTTTCAAATTTTGGAGGGAGGGAAAATAAACCTATTTCCATTATTTTTCTATATAGTAGAAGAGAGAGTTTCAACATGTTAGTTTTAAGTCATTTTAAAAAAAAATTGAGGGTATTATGGTCTTGCTTAGGAGGGTTATCCTTTATGCTTATCTATTTAGACCTTATCAATAACTCCCAAAAAAAAGTCACACTTTTCTCTTAAATTACAATTGATGCCCTAAGGTGAACTGTTTAGTGGGACCATTGAACTTTCCAAACTGACACATTGACATAACAATTGTCAATTATGCTCTAATTTCCATCATATATTTTTCATTTTTCATTTCAATTTGATGAAAGATAATTACTTATTTATACCTAAATTAATACTTAAAAGTGTGTAAATTACTCTTACTTTAATTAACTTCATATTTGAATTTGACGAAGGATTATTACTTATTTATATCCAGGTGTATTTAAAGTGAGTGTGGAAATATGTTATAATTAAATAATTTAATGAAGTAATATTTATATCAATTATTAATCATAATTGAATATTAAAACTTATTTATAAACATATGGATTATACTCTTTCTTTCTTTTTACTTGACTGATTGACCATTTTTCCTTTTACTTGTTTATTAACAAATCAATAGAGATTTGTTATTTGTATTTATATTATTCTATTATTAAATAATTACATAAATTACAAATAATTAAATATTAATATAAAATTTTAAATTTTAAAATATAATTACTATGATTTAATATTAAATTTACTCCCATATTCATATTAAATTAAAAATTTTAAAATATAATTAATAAAATTAATTCGTAATGTGTTTTTGGTTTTTTCAAAAAAAAATTAAGAACATTGATGACTATTATGTGTAAATAGTAGTACTCTATATGTGTATAAAATGTCGCTCTAAGTATCTAAGGGTATAATGTTTTCATGAATATAAATAATTTATCATTTGACAATCATTCGCTATTCATGAATCGAGAGCGTATTCAACTTTTAGTATGCAATACTATGAGCATATGATTAATAATTACTTAGGAAGTGTTTGGTAAAATAAAAAAAAATTAGAAAATGATTTTAGGAAAATAAATATGTTTCTTACTTATTTTCTTGTGTTAGATAGGCAAGCAAAAACTATTATTCTAGAAGCATTTGTATATAATTTAAACAAATATTATGAGAGGTGAAGGTAGAGTGGTGGTGGGGATGAAGATGGGGAGCTTCATATTATGGGTAAGATGACATGTGTTGAAAAGTGGGAAAGACATTATCAATGTAGTAATACCTACATAACTGTTCGTCTTCAAATCAAATACCAAATGACCCCTTAGTATAAAAAGGGAAACTTTCATAAACAACAATATTAGGCCTTAAATAGGACTCCTTAACTACAGTTTTACTAATTACAATTCGAAGCTACACTTTTGGTTTGCTATGCATTTGTGTTCTTGTATTTTTTTCGCGGATTTTGGAGAAAAAAATACAAAATACAAACTGATTTGTATAAAAATGAGTACATATTAGGAAGAGGGAGGCGAGCGAGATCGAGAGAGGGAGGAAAGAGGATTATATTTTGTATTTACTGCGCATTGTATTTTATATTTATTTAATGCATAACTGTTTGTATTTTGTATCAATTGTATTCGAAATACAATGAATAAGTATATAACTGTATTCATCATCTCTTTGATTGGATACAATTGATACATAATTCATTTGATAGAAATGATGAATACATATTGTATTTGTATGAATACAAATACAATTGATACAAAAATGCAAATAGAGTTTTTGAATACAATTGATATAAAATACAAAGCTCTCACCTATATTTGATTGGATACAATTGCTACATAATACATTTGAATGGATTCCTTCTTATTGACATGAGGGAGAAAGAGGAAAGAGAGGCAAGGGAAAGAGGGAGAGAGTTTGCTATAAAAACAACATATAGTGATTTTTTGTAAATTTTTTAAACTGTAGCTATTTTCTATAATTATATTGACATTTTTGCTTTGTTCCATAATTTTCCCTATAAAGAATATACTATCTGCATTTTATGTTTATACATATACTAGACACAAGTGCCCGTGATAGTACGGGCCCAATATTTGTTATTTTTTTTGTCTCTCTTTATTTGACATAGATACAATTTAGAGAGTCAATTAAATTTTAATATGAATTTTAAATATGTTAAGTTGTTAATTATTGTAATTTATAGTTTTACGTAATTTTAAAATAATATATGTTACTTTCCTTGTCCCAATGTATGTAGCA
Organism: Solanum appendiculatum; assembly: GCA_018342035.1. NCBI lineage: Eukaryota > Viridiplantae > Streptophyta > Magnoliopsida > Solanales > Solanaceae > Solanum > Solanum appendiculatum. Next base: position 328,332 of record JAGDQO010001168.1, read on the forward strand.
CATATAGAATTTCAAGAGTCAATCAAATGTTGTTAATTATTGAGATTTACAATATTTTTTACGTAGTTTTCAAATTAAATAATACATGTTACTTCTTTTGTCCCGTTTTATTTGACATAGATAGATTAATTTTATGAATCAATCGAATTTTTTATTTGTTTTTAAAAATATTTTAAGTTGTCAATTATCATGATTTATAGTATTTTTTACATAATTTTCAAATATATAAAAAACTAAAAAATAAGACAAATAAATTAAAACAGAAAAACCACCAAAAGATTATAGAAATACCCTTAAAGCTCAAGCAAACACACATGTGATGCAGACATGTTGACCATCACCTGTGTGATTATCCACACTTATAAACATCACCGGTGTGATTATCCACACTTATATATTAGTAGTAGATACTGATCTGAGGCCAAAAATATATTTTCTTATCATTAATTGCCTCATATTTATTATTTATATTTGTCCTTTTTTAGCATGGATTTTATGGATTGTGCTAAATAGTGTATTTTATTTGTAGGATTAAATTGGTGTGAAGTTGAAGAAGTTTGGAGCTAAAACAAATTAAAAATGGAAGATTCTAGAAGGAAAATCAAGCAGGCAGCTTAATGGATTAAACTGAATATTATATTATAATTATACATATACATATTCCAATAGTGTGTGCAATTAAGGGACGTGCCAGAGGTGCCACGTGGCAGAAGGGAAGGCAACAAGAGTTTGAGGCGGTGCACTTCACGTAGGAATCCAATTCCGTTTCGGTTTTGGATTCCTAATTTGTTTTGGACTCAATTATTTTATTTAAGGTTTTCTACATCTATAAATAGTCTATAGAAATAAATACTCGGGGAAGAAACTTTGAAAAAGACACTTTGTAAGGAAAAGTTGTCAATACTTTTTAGGGTTCTTTTCTTCTTTTTTTTCTTAGGTATTAGTAGCTAAAGACCCTTGTTCTGGGGCTGCGGCTATGGGTAATTGTTGAACATCGATTGTTTTGAATTAATGTTGGTTATCGTTTAAATTACTTTTGTATACTTGTTTTAGTATTTCATGCTTGATCACCATAGAAATAAATCTATTGTCTATTCTTGGACTCGAGAGATAAAGAGGTAGATAGACCAAAGAATGCAAAGAGCTTGTTCCAACTTTGTTTAGATTCGTGTTCAGGAGTGATGCCCGGACGAACACCTCGCTTGGTTACAAAACAGGATGAAATATAAATGCTCGCCAATTAGGACTGCCTATCCCCGCTCAACGATGTAGTTAGACAGCTAGTTGGAGTAGGCGATTAGAGGTCGAGAGATCATGATCATAAAATCAACCCTGTAAATCAGTAATTTGATAACGTTAGTTAATTCATTACATGAGATGCGATACATGAAACCCTATGCATGTTGCAGCCTTGGAATTGTCCAATCACTGTAAGTTAATCTTAGTATTTAATTTTTGCATTCTTTTATTTCTTTTGACACTCTTAAATAAATAATTAGACTAGTATAATTTAGTAAATAGTTAATTGACAAGTCTCTGTGGGTTCGATATTTCGGTTCTTAAAGAGCCACTTATTACTTTTGCGACCACGTACACTTGCGTGTGCAATTGGAAGCAACAGATACATAACAATAGGTTCATTACATAGTACTTTTGCTACATATACATCTCTATTAATTAAAATAATAATTTATGTTCTCACACCATAAATTATTTAATCATTTTGATAAATATAATTTGGTGTAAGGGATGTAGGCAAATACTTACCAAACATCCCTTGCAATTAGGATAAAAGGAAAGAAAACTAATATAACATCCAAAGTCTTTGATTCAACTACTTCATGAGTCGTCATTTGGTTCCTCAAAAATTGATGTACAACTATTGTCCTCAGGAGTTAGGAGTTAGGACCAACCGAAGAAATTATTAGTTGGAAAAATACTTTGAGTACTCAATAGCATGTCATTTATATAGACTCTTAATCAACTAAATATTGTGATTAATGGCTCCATTCCCGGCTTAAAACACGTAAAAACCCAATAGACTGCGATAGAAAATGATTTTTTTTTAGAAAAAAAAAAATTGATGTCGTTTTTTTTGCGCAAAAATGTGCAAAAACTATAAAGAAGTTCTTATTTTATTTTTATAAGAAAACAGATGGAATCCCTCATTTTTTATTTTTTTTAGTGAAAATCGAGTAACTTCATTGATTTTGTAAGTGCAAAAATATAATTGAGGAGTATAAATTAAAACAACAAAAGTATTTTCATCAAAGAGCATGTATGGTCTACCGATAAAATTGTTCAATGTCATAGCAAATACTTGAGTTTGATTCCAAGATATTTCCTCAATTTAAATTGTGGCAATCCATCGATTTCCTTAAACCGACCCATCATTTTCTGACATAGTCGAGTCCGTCATTTTTGGGCGGTTTTAGGAAAAACCCGAGACCGTCCATCGGTATCACCCTCTAAACCCTTTTTTTAGTCGTGATCAATTCGATGGTATAGAATGATTTGACGCATATTAAAATTGAAATTCACTTCAAATGTTTTTTGTAAGTGTCATCACTAAGTGCATGCATATTTATAGTTTTTTTGTACACAATTTGTTTAAATGACCCACTATTTGTCATTTGTCAACTTAATTATCGGGGATAATCATACCTCCAAAAGGTAATTTATCAATACAACTATTAAAATGCCTATAACTAAGATTAACATTACCTGCACAGGAGGGGATGTAAAAATGTAAAAAGGTACAATTAACCTTTTAACACAAAAAGACTTTTTAAACACATTATTATAGCATGTAAAGGAAAAAAAGTAAAAGTCCTTTAGTTCCAACTAACTACTTTTAATAATAACACAAACTAAACGACAAATATTGCACTTTCTCCTTCTCATAAAACCATGCATATACTCAAATATAGGGAACAAACAAAGAGTACCTTGTTAGGAGGTCTAGCTATAGATGTAACATTGTGGTCCAATTTATTGTTAGCCATCACAGTCTATATATTTATTTAAACTTAGTTTTTGTGAGTATAGTATTGTACTTATCTGTAAATCTAAGAACTAAATTATGAACAATCCAAACAATATTTTGCATATTGAGAAAGGTTTAGATTGTGGTAAGATTCAAATCTCATTAGCTAGGTGATATTTGTTTGCGCTCACTCGTAACTAAGAAGGCATGAATTTTATCAAGAACATTCAAAAAGACAGTCTCTCATGTTTAGGAAATTCAATAATTGATATATATCTCAAATAAAAATAATATAATTTTTCGACGAATAGAATTAGTTTAACCTCTTCGATAAATGTGACTCCACTACTGCTCACTCATAGCAAATCGAGTTAGGAAGGGTTACCTTATTCCTTGACAGCTTCTATATACCTTAAGAAATTGTTAGAAAAGTATTGATTGGGGAGAAGTAAAAAGAATATGGTTTAATTAGTATGCTAAAAGGTTTCTTCTTTTTTTTTTCCACCGCAGCCCAATTAGATCAATAGTTTTTCCACTTATTCTTTATCGCGGCATGACTCGAAAGCTCAACCTACCAGATGATAATGCAAATGCTTAACCACTCAAGCAAGCCTTATGACTTGTCGATAAGGGTGTCAAATGGGCGGGTTGGGTTGGAATTGGAGATATTGAAATGGGTTGAAATAGATAGACCCGCCCAAGTTTACTTTGGGTTCAAATGGACTCAAAAATGGGTTGGGTCTTGACCCGCCCAATTTGACCCGCTTCATCTCAATAATTTCAATATATTATTTTTCAAGTTTTATAACCACAATTTGAATTTCAACTCAAGAAAATTTTAAAAAAGAAGTTACAAATGGATAGATAAATCCTAAAAGATATAAAATTCATAGTAATTTATACCTTCAATATAGGAACATACATTACATTAATGCAAATAAAGAGTCTTAAAAACGGGTTGAAATTGGAGATTAAATTGGGAGATTCTCTGAAAATGAGTTAAGACTTGAATGGGTTGAGATTGAACCCAATTTAAATTATCTTGAGCCCAACCCTTAAAATTCTGGACGGGTTACATATTATTTAGCTCATTTTGACACCTCTACTTGTCGATATATCAAAAGGTTATATTTTAGATATTAGACTTTTTAGAAATCTTTTAATCATATTTTTAAAAAATTTCATTCCCCAAGAAAATATAGAGAATTTTATTAGTAGTTCATTTTATTTTTTTACATAACAAGGTGATGGCTGTTTCACGATAAAATTTGACAAGTTGCTGAAAATTGACACCACCTACAATACTACAATAAATTATAAAAGAAGACAGGATCAATAAAGATTTATATAATCGACTTGCGTACTAATTATTTAGCAAACACAAGGGACCACAAGGGTAGCCACAAAAAGGCTGCATCAACAGTGTAAACTCCAAACAGAGACACCATAACCAAGCATGACTAAAGGTGACTCCTAGTTGTTTGACTTCATAGTCATAACTTTCCTCCAACCTTGGGCCACGCTAGGGCTAATTTTCATCTCTCACACACACACAAAGTAGAGAGTAGACCCTTTGTATTTATCACATAAAATGACTTTCCTTTGCCATTAGTGGAGAACACAATCATTAGGCTTTGAAGGTGAGTGAAATTGCCATGTGAAAGACCTTATCTTAAGTCAAAAAATATTTCCCTACCTAATATTACCTTGGCAAAGATTAGATTAGTCTCACTAAATTTTTCTCGAATAATTCTTTAATAGAGTTAGTCTATTGAGCAGAGGTGGAACCACTTGTTTATGTGTGGGTACACGTGCACCTGTTAACTTTGAAAAAAAATATGTATATATATGTATATATAACTTGACATATATATGAAATATATTTTATTAGGTAGAATAAGACATTAAAGCTAATTGGGTGCACTGATTTAAACTCTACATCTCTCCTCATTTTTAGGTGATGGGACTGCTAAGAGGGCTGATAATTTCGAACTTGCGACCTCATGGTGTAAAGTGAATCAATTATATATAGTCATGTAATTCAAATTTATACATTATTACATTAGTTTTATATTTCTATGTTTAATAAAAACAGAACACAAATTAATATTGGGTGATATGCTTTAACTAACGTGCATTTGTTGTTGATAATAATGCACCCATCATCCTCGAATCCTGAGTTCACCTGAGTTCTTTGTTTAAAACTTTTTGATGATTAGATAAGTAATAAAGAAAGTAATTAAGGCATGCATGTGACTTCAAGTATATTCATAATCACCCATTTTGAATTATTTGGGAGTGCGGTAAGAAATTTTGAGGATGATGAGAACCAAAAAAAAAAAAAAAAGATTTCAAAGAAGGTCCCATAAATATAATTACATCTCATATCATAAATAAAGTTGCTTTAAAGTGAAGATATATTGGAGTGGAAAATCCCACCTCCATGGGTTTCCAAAGTTTTATTATTATTACTAATAGACAAGAAAATGATTTGGACCTTCTAAAGTAGGTATAAATTAAAAAGGGATGGAAACTAAATTGACAAGGTTGTTGGGAATTACTCCAAATATAATTGACATGCTTAGCTAATGGGAAAGTGAAAGGCATCACTATGTTCTTATTTTCCTATTTATAATCATTGCATATATCATCTTTGGGAGGTGATTAATATTCTATTTGCCCTTTGTGTTCCTCAAAATTTAATCTTTTTTCTTCTTATATTAAATAAATGAATTTGAGGATGGATCATTAAGTCTAACAGCATGCAAAATGAGTGTTAAATGCTAGACTAGCATTTTCATAGATGTGGAGAAATATAATTGATCTAACCACAACACCTATAAATTATAATTATAAGTGAAGCTTTTAGTAGCTATAGTTAGTGGAGAACAAAAAGTGTTCACTGCCAATCCACTCACTGCAGGTTTAATTTCCATCTAACTAAACAATTAACTTTAAGAATCTACACATCGAAATGAAAATGCGTATCAGTGTTAAAAAGTATGTATATACCAGACATATGTGTTATATTTATTGATTTGGTATAAACACTCTATATGAATATGTTTTTACCCAATAAAACTAAAGACTTCTCTGGCCTTGTAATAGCACTAGATGTCAACTTAGGTAAAAATCGTTAAAAGTTAAACAAACTTTTAATTTCACCATGGTGGACTTAAGTGAAAAGTCGGATAAAATTGAAAAAAGACACTACTTACCAAGGTGAATTAGCTCTTGGCACAATATCTCACAAGTATTTTTTTGAAGATTAAATACACGATTTTCTCATATGCCCTAACCTTGGTGGACAAAGTTACTTGATACATGTTGCTGGTGGAAGGTGACAAGTGTCCCGTGAAATTAGTTGAGATGCGTGAAAATTAACCCAGTCACCACGATCATAAAAAAAATAATCAAATACACCATCAGGATCGAGTGGTCAAACAAAAACACTCCCTATTATTGACTAGGACTACAAAACTACATCCCATTCCTTCTAGCCATCTTTCAAAAGACACATTATGTCTTCATGGAATCCATCTAATATCTACAATTTCAAGTTTGTTTTGCATGAATTCCATTAAGAAGTCCAACCTAAGGACCAAAAACTTCAAACTAATAATCATTGATATTTAGAAATTTTAATTTTGTTCACTTTTTCCTATTCTTTGGATACTGGACTAAGCGCTAAGTCTACTTAATCATCACAACCTTCACTTCCCCACTTTGGCTACTTTATCTCCTCAACCTTTCAAAACATATAATCATAAAACGTTACGTTATCACTGTAGGTCACTCATAGAGTTGTTTGAAAAAAAAGTTGTAGGGACATTAGACATACACCCATGGGAGTACTCCCCATGATCACTTGTTTCCCATGACTTGAATTTCATCACTGTTATATGAGGATCAGTCTGTGAAGTTGCATAAAGTGGGAGTGCGATTTTATCTACAAGTGGAACCAAATAAAGTAACTGGAGGCAGTCCACACAATGATAAAATAGAACTGACATAATGAGTACAATGAAAATCTATACAGGATGAACATAAACGTACATATGTAGCATCCTATGATACTGAACAGAACATTTTTAGATCATAATAAATAAATAGTAAAGCCTCTGAACATAGAACTTATTCTGTTACTGTAAAGTAATTAATTGTAGATTCCACCTTAATAATGCTGCATGAAGCTTCCTTCAGCTTGATCTAGAAAATACAAAGGCAGAGAAACCGAAGCAAAGTTTTTAGGTAAAGCAACAAAACCATCAGGTAGCAATGCAGCATTCTTACTATCACTTTGTTAGTTTTCCAACTGAACAAATGTTTCTACCAAGGGGAAATGAAGAGTAGATTGTATAAGATACTTATACCTGCACAAAAATAAAAACTGAATTTTGGTAAAATAAGAATGTTGAAAACAAAGTGCCTGTTGGTGAAGCATGACTATGCAATACAGAGTACATTGTATAACTCAATAATGATATTGCAATCAATGTAAGGAGCACACTTGACTCAAACATCAGCCCACATTAGGAAATTTGAATTAAGCTGAAAGTAAACTAAAGAGATGAAGGCAAATCTTCGTAAATATATTTTAAATGGGCTGTCATTAATAGTGTGCTGTCATTCATGATTAAATTGGACCTGAAAGTTTACATCCTTCTGACCGGGAGAAGGGCCTGACAATTGATCTGAATGATTATATCATGGATTTCAGTATCGCTTCAATTTTGCCTCAAATGAAGGGGAGCCTTGGAGTAATTGGTAAAGTTGCTGCAACGTGACCAGGAGGTCACGGGTTCAAGCCTTGGAAACAACCTCTAGCAGAAATGCAAGGTAAGGCTGCATACAATAGGCCCTTCGATCAGCCCTTCCCCGGACCCTCGCTGCTTAAATAAAATCTAAAAGCTAAAGATTGAAGGTACATGAACGGCCAAATAGAACATCGGAAAAGAGGAATTCCCTATACGCAGAAAATTTTGACTTAGAATTGCAATTGAACAATGAATGATATGCATTAACAAGTTGAATGCCATCTCACTGTTGACAGAATAAATGCAAATCATGTTTTGGCTAAACTTACGCTTTTACCAGCACACAGAGGTACCATGTCAAAGCGAATTTCAAGATAGAGCATCCCATAAGTCTGAGCATTGATGGTGGGGGTAGATTGATCTCGCTAGAGTGACTTTATTCTTCAGCCAGCATGATCCCTGAAATGTATAATTTCGTTAATAAAGGTCCTATAGCTGAAGATCCAGAAAGATAACACTAACGGAGACGCCAAGAACTCATACAAGGAGGAGAAGAAGAGGAAATCTATTTTGCGAGGCAAGACTGCTATGCATCTAGCATTGATCTAGTTCAACTGTCACCTGCATATAGTGTTTTAAAGCCACTACTTACATGATAAAGGCTGCTACAGTGAAGCAGGTTATTCCCACGGAGAAGTGAATGAAAAAAGCTCTCAAGATGTTATCCCAATGTATTATCTACACTGTTAAGCTAGATTCTCAAATGCAATGCATTATGAACTATGAAACTAGGTCTGGAGAATCAATTAGAGTCGATTTCACCACTCACACGTTCCCCTACTTGTGGAAATCTATGTTGCTCGGACTCTTCAAAAATGTCAACAGATGCTTGTCGGGTTCTCCAAAAATAAAAAATAGTGTATTTTTGGAGAATTTGATGACACAGGTGCAGCATCTAAAGTGAAGAGTCCACGCAACTTAGGTGAAAACCATGCTCCATGTAGCTGCTTCCTCAAAATACAGGCAGTGCTTTTGACACTAGTTCTTTAAAATGAAAGCTGGTACTAGTGAAATACTGTTAATAGATGAAGTATGAGAACCAATGACCTACATATGATTTACAGAATCTTCAAGAAAATAACTCCATAAGAGTAATAAGACCAAATTTATTTTTCGCACATTAGAGGAGGTGACCTTAATTCTGTCCAAGATATGAAGCAGTAAGTAGGATCAAGAATTTCTTTCTATTTTTTGTTAAAAAGAAATTAAAGAAAGTTGCATCAAAACTTGGGCAATAAACAAATCCTAACACTTCAAAGATGTCATCAGGATACTTACTGAATTTGCCAAAATCAACCCAATTACACCAGCTGAAGTTATTAAACTGACATTTATCACTAGGTAAATACTTGAAAACACAAGCGAGAAATCCCTTATCAAAGGAGAAAAGAACACAGGCAAGAAATAGTTTTGAGCGCCTGAGTTGGTTCTCATTTAACAGCATGCAGAAATGCTTCAGACTTTCCAGCACCGAATACAAGGGATCTAACTTAGAGAGTTTGCAGCAATTATAATTGACATCTCCTTGTTGTCCTTCAGAGGACGAAGAATTTGCATCATCCTGATTGGTCCAAATTCCTTAAGTTTATGCACACAAGCACAAAAGGTGGCTTATTCCTTCTTACCCTATCCCCAAAAATAAGATGTCTTGTTACCAAAAGTTACCAAAATCCATTTCCATTTGATGACTTGCTAGGTAAGCATGGCTTCAGAAGTTAGCCCCTCTTATGGGGTCAAACAGGCACACCAAGCTATTAAAGCTTTGGCCATAGGCAAGCCCCTACTGCAAAGTGAGCTCATTCAAGAAAATTTTACATATTGTGACTAGAAGTATTCGTGTACCATGCAAGAAAACTGTGCTTGAAAATGGATTTGAAACAACGAGATATTTGCATACTAACATTTGCCAAGTTCACTTATAAACAATGTTCAAAACTGAATCCTTTTCTGAATTACAACAACATACATAGTGCAATCCCACAAGTGGGGTCTGATCTGAGGAGGGTAGAGTGTATGCATACCTTACCCCTACCTCGTAGAGATAGAGAGGTTGTTTTCGATAGACCGTAAATAAGCTTCGCCAAATAGTGAGAAAAGGGGATACAAATATGGAAGCAGTAACAACAACAAAACAACAAAACAATGTGATTAGACCTCAAAGTTCATTGCTGATTATTAATCAGAAACTCCATTGCAATCAATCTCCTGAAAAGCTCTATCAACCAGAAAAGCTCTTCCTCGTAACAGAAAGCCAAACCTGCCTGCACATTTCAATGGAGATGATAAATTTTTTTTTGCAAAAGATTGGTCGAGAAACGGAGAAAAGGCGCAAACGCGGTTCATTGACCACTCAGCTATCTACTTGGGTTGAGTAAAACTTATGAATATCATAACTTTAGTCACCATCTCCGTGAACCCTACCTCAAGGTGGGGTTTTTTTGACTTAGAGAACTCATGTTTCAGACTAGAGATTTCCGCGCCAATTTAGGAACTACTGGAGCATCACTGCTCTCTAAGCTTCTACTTACCCAAGCACTTATTTAACCTCCTTAAGGTGAGTTCTGTCTAGTCTAATTTTATTCGTGTACCTGGTGATGTGCTGTATTTATTATCTTGCACAGAGTCTACATGAACTACTATATCCACGCCATATGCATTGAATTCTTCTTTTGTCAAAGGAAAATGCAGACAATCAAGAAATAGGTTGACAGAAAGTATTGTAAATTATACAAAGCAGTGCTAAGAGGAAATAAGGCAGTAAAGAACTTCTCAGGCAGTGCTATTTTTATTGAAATTTCCCCCCTTCAAAATTAATGTAGCTATTCATAAAAATAAATTAATTAAAGATCATTGGCAAAAGGGAGATAACACGTACTATCAGTTAAATTTACCAGACACACTAATTACATAATCATGACAAAGCAACTCTGGTATCCATTCTGATACATGATTACTGATTTTGTGGTACAACAGCCTAATCTCATAGAACACGTGATTCTATTAAGACTCTCGTTAGAAATAGAACATGCTGAAAGCATCTGAAGAATATCAGCACACTAAAAATATCAGAAGAAATAGAATGAATGACACAATGGTGCTGATAACAGCCTTAACCAATAAAAGCTTTTACCTTCGGTCAAACCACCGGAAACTGCAAGCGATAATTTAAATGTTTCACAACTTTTGCTTGAAAAATGACACCCTTACCATCACGCATTTTAACAGAAAAGGTGATATAGAAGATGAAGTCACGACAACCACCTCCATTCACCGTCAAAATGCCATTAACCTCATAATTGGTGCCCTAAAAATCAGTTGAGTAATTTCCTTAGATACAGAAAGAAAATAAAGAAAAAGGACTATCAGGAAAGACAAGGAAAGTGCATCTACATTTTATGCCTTTCCAGCATAATCCCTTATCATCTCAACATTCTTAGATCGTTCAAGTAGTATGGCATTGGGTAGACGGTTGTCATCGCACACTGACCGGGATAATCTGTGATATCAAATCCCTGCAAAAGTACAATGCACCAATAAGAGACAAATATCACACATTTCATCCAATTTTCTATGTAATTAGTTGGCCTTCAGAAAAATTGTAGAACCTATATCAGGCAAGTATCCAAAGATACATTGGATTGGAAGTACCAAATAACATGGTGTGTTTTTTACAAGGTAAGACAATTTTACTAATAAGTACCAAGTAGAAAAGTTGCTACAATTTCAATGAAGCATATTCACGAAATCTAGAAATTGCAAAAAACTGTCAGCTGTCCTACCCTTGCACCAGGAAAAAAAGATCCAACAAACGTCTTAAAAAAAAATTAACAATAGATATGACTTTTTGGCCTTCAAAACTCCCCGTATTTCTTTCCAACCAGATCATCCACATTATGCATAAAGGGGTAGTTCTCCAGATTTCCTTTGCTCTAATGTCAACCCTCTGATGCTGCCGGCATTCCAACAGGTTTCTCATATTGAGTGGCGTTGTCCATTCCACGCCATGTAGATTTGTGTACACTGTTCACACTGAATAAGCAGATTCTGAGGCTTGTTCACATAGGGAGCATTTATTGCATAAAACAAACGCCTCTCTTTGCAACACGTCCTGAGTGAGGCATGCATTCTTGGCTGCTATCCATCCAAAACAAACTGCTTTAGGAGAAGCTCTAGTCTTCCAAAACATCTCACATGACCAGTTATTCTCCACCAAATCAATCTGCCTCTCCAATAGCATGTAACAACTCTTCGCACTAAATTTCTTATTTTTACTAGCAGTCCGTACTTTAGAATAATAGAATACATTCTTCTTGCAGCAATGCTGATGTTATCCAATAAACTCAATAACTCACCAATTTCTTCCACCTCCTCGTCATTGAAATTACTTCTAAAGCTGAGATGCCAGCCTTAGATCAACCCTAAATCTGAACTCCAATCTATGCTGCCTCCCCCACCCTCAAAAAGAATTCTTCTCTAATCCTGGAACTAATCCATGCTTCGATGTACTTATTGAACCTAAGATCCCTTTAACATTCCACACGAAGCATCTCATTTGGATTCATAATCTGACCAGTTGAAATTATCTATGCAACAACTAATTATTTATCAATCACAAGCAAGTTGGGGTTGACTACATGAATCACCTTGATGATGATGCTCCATTTAAGCTCATCTTACCATTATCTACTATCAAGTTCACTATTTAAACAAACCAGCTTCAAATTAAGCCTGTTCTTTAGGCGTTTTGTTAAATGAATGGAATAAACTGTTTGAAGCTGCTGGAAACTACCCTAGGTTGTTGCGCAAACTACATACTCCTACATCACCTTAAAATATTGCTAATTTTGACTCAAAATTATCATATACAGTCGTTATGCAAACTACAGACTCCTAAATCACCTTAAATATAGACTCAAAATTTTCATAAATGACTCAAAATAGAAAGGAATATTAAGCTTACCTCGCTCTCCTTAACCTGTTGGTAGTACTTCTCCTGAACAGCATTTTCTGGGGATAATATGGGCAAAATTCTTCGTCTGAATCATACTGGCTATAAGTCGGTCTTATGGAGGCTATATGACAAATCCCTCCCAAATCATTTTTATTATTTTATTATTTTATTATTTTGAAGTATTTAGCTTTTTTGTGAGCAATTCTTTTACATATAAAATATTTATTTTTTTGATTGGATATGATTCCCTAATTTTTCTTCGCTTTTTCAATGCCTTTCTTTTAATGTTGCCTGACTCAATAAACAGAAGACATATTTTTCTCTCTAAAATTTCAATAAGAACTTTCAAAATTTCTTCAGATGACATGGGTTTAATTTCTTCCACATATGCAATGAGGTATATGTCTACTTTATAATATAAAGCGGAGTATTCATAAATGTCTCTCCCATAATCTTCACCATATTGATATCGAAGCACTGTCATAGTATAGTATGTGAATAAGATATTTTATCGACGTAAAAAATTATGCAACTACAAAATTTGACTAGCAAATCACGTTGCAACTGCATCTTAATCAGTAACAATATACTTATAGTTGACAGTTAAATGGACCAATTTCAAATTAACACTTTTTACAATATAATATATCTTTCTATATAGAAGAGACATAAATGATTGGTGCATCAATAAATTTCTTACGCTTCTCATAAAATGTTTCTGCGAATCGCATGTTTAGTACATCAAGTAAAGCGGTAATGAGATATTCTATTTCATAAAAAAATATTGAGTTAATAGACTCAGCAATATTTGTCATCATAATATTGTACATGTAACAGGTAGGTGTAAGATTATGTATTATAATTATATGTTTCAACAATCATTGTTTTATTTAAGCAATTTCTATATTTATTCTAAGAATAAATACAACAATTACTGAAAATGTGTAATAACGGTTGCAATAAGTGGAATAACTGCTGAACGAATGTAGCAATTGTTGAAATATACTGCATATTTTATTGATACATAATATAAATTTGCAGCTGTTTATAACAATTACTGTATATTTTTCAGCATTTGCTAAAATAAATTCAACAGTTGCTAACAAAAATTGCAACAATTGTACCAATTATCAACAACTTCAATAATAAATTGTACCCTATTTTCTGAAAAGAATGCTTTGTTTCATCGATAAAATTCAACGCGTTCAAAATGTATGGTGACTCCTAAAATCATATTTCTTATTTGATTGAAATGATCATTGAATATATCTATATTATATATTTTTGCTGCCTTGTAAAACTGATGGACAACACTCTCATTATTAAAAATATTTTAAATATTTTCTCCGAGATGCCTCATGCAACAACCATAATAAGCTGGAGAAAATATAATTGCACCATCTTTTGAATACTTGAATGTCTATAAGATTATGCACAGTTTACGGGTATCAAATACATAACTGCGGAATTCATAGAATTTTTTTTTATAGAAACTAAGAGGCATCATATCCAAGGTCTATTATGCAAGGCGTATTATGGGATGTGTGTACTCTTTTTCCTTCACTGAATTTTTCTAGTAAAATTGTAACGGGACACATTATCTATGGTCATCCAAAAAGATGTGTTATAAATTCATCGAAATAAATAAACATCTTATTTTTATGTATACATATTTCCTAGCATTGGCGGAGGCAGAATTTCCATCGAAGGAATTCAAAAGAATAAGTAAGCACGCTAATTGTCTACAAATAAATGGATCGTATCATTTATGAATGGATCAGATCAGAAATAAAAAAAATTAAATAAAATTTAACTCTACCTCGTGAATTAGAACAATAAAATATAGGAAGTTAAAAAATCATATTTCAATTTTTTTAGCCTTATTGAGTATGAAAATAATGAAACAAAGAGGATAGAGGATCAATTGACCACAAAATGATTTAATTACCATGAATATGAGGATACGAATAAGTATAGGCAGCAGCAACAGGCTAAAATATGGAAAAAGAATGTCGCTACTCGGACTCAACACCAAAAAGCCGTGGAGATATTGCAAATTTGTGAACCCACTTTACTATTGAATCATGCCTTTGACTTATACTAAGGAGTTTATCATTAAGTATAGACATAATACATAAATGGGCAGAATGGTCTGGGAGGCTCCTGTACTTGTCTCCGTTTGTCACCTGGACCCTTCTACTCACGTCTTTGCCAACTGAACACTCAAACCCACTGAAACACAACATTTTAAACCCTTTTTTTTTACCTGTCATCCTATGTGGCAAAAGCAGGTCAAGTGCATGAATTACACTCACTTTAGGAGCGTGACATGCTTTTAAAAAGCCAATAACGGTCATTTTTGGCTATCTTCTTCAATTTCCCAAATTTCTTCTCTCTCACTCTATCTCTCTCGAAATTTCTTCTTTCCTAAATTCTTCTCTCCAAATTTCTTCTGTCCCTTTTTTTACTCGTTAAATTTTCTTGTTCTTCACAATGACTGTTTGTTTTTGCTATTTGGGCTTCACGCTGAACTTAAGATGTCAAAAACATCAACTAATTCAGGTAGAATGTTTTGGGGCTGTCAAAAATACTCAAATGGTAATGGATGTGAATTTTTTTGATGGGCTGATATGGGTGATCCTACATACCAAAAACTATACTACATTGAAGAATCCATCATCAATTGTTGTTCATGGAAGGCATGGAAGGGAGGGAAGGCAGGGAAGACATGGAAGACATGGAAGGCAGGGGAGATCGAGCATTAATATTGATGTTAGTGTTGTTGTGATTGTTGTCATTTGGTTTCTATCTTTTGTATTTAAGAAGTCTTGATGATTTGTTCATTTGAGTACTATTGTAATGAAATATAATGTAATGAAAATATCCAGTTTAAGGTTTATAATTATCATAGCAAATTCATAAACAAAAATACAGTTAACAGTTGGAAAGTGCCATTAAGAATTAAGCTAGACAAAATATGAGTCTTTACTATGAAATACTATGTGTCTTGAGTGCTTGGTGTGGACTGAGTTCTTTTGGATTGGATGCTTGTAGTGGCATGAGTGCTTGTAGAAGAGTTGACTCGTTTGTAACTTTGTCCTTGTAGCTCCCTTTGAGTAACTGCAGCTCCACCCTTCCACCTTAGTCCATTGGGTTTGTAACCAAGATCAATATTTGTAGGTGCTGAACTCTTCAATGTAGCACTATGTAACACTCTATCAGTAGTTCCAAACTGTTAAAAGACAATAATGACATTAGTTAGAGATTTTATAGTATCAAACTAAAGATCCTTAAATGATAATACTTACCCTCTCTATCACACTACCATTTGCTCCAAATAGCACACCAAAACCAGCTGTACTTGGCTTCTCTGTTCTTGCCCTTTTATATCCAGAATTTGCACCACCTCTTTTAACTTTGCTACTCCTCTTTGAGCCACTAGCAGCAGTAGTTGACTGTTGAGTACTAAATTGACTTGTTGGTTGACCAACACTTGCAAAATTTACAAAAATATTTGCAGCACTTCCACCAGTAGTTGTTGCTCTTTTAGATGCTGCTGAAGTAGTGGCTGGTCTTTTAGTAGTTACACCACCACTTTCACCAGTAGTTGTTTCCCTTTCAGCAACTGCAGAATTAGTGGTTGGTCTTTTAGTAGTTGCACCAACACTTCCACCATTACATGTTGCACTTCCAGCAGTTGCTGAACTAGTTGGACCAGCAGTTACACCTGTATAAGCTGCTGAAGTAGTATCAGCTCTGCTAACAGGTGCTGTAGCAGTTCTTGCAGTTGAAGTTCCAGTAGTAGAGCCATTTTTCTACATACACAATATTCCAAGCTGAATTTAGAAGTATTGACAAAATAAATTTCATTAATAAAGTTGAAGAAGTTAAAGCAAAACTTACAGCAATTGGACATCCTTTCTTGTTATGTCCAAAATTCTTGCACAAAGAACATTTTATTTTTCTCCCGTTCCTTGTGGCCTTTCCAAACTTCTTCTTCTTACTAGGCTCATCACTATCTTTTGTCCTTTTTTTCTAGGTCTTCCTGGCATAGAAGTGATTTCAGGTGGCTCAATGGATAGTCTGGTGCTGTTTGGCCACATCTCCATGTTTGTCATAGGTTGAATGAACTTATTGTAGGCTTTCAAATATGTTTCCTTCTTGTACCAGTGATCAACAAATGACTCAACATCCAAATTCTTGTAATGCATTGCAGTAATTCCATGTGCACAAGGAATACCCTTCAGTTGCCATAACCTATAACTACACACTTTCTTTTTAAGATTAACAACATGTTTATATGGTGGATCCTGAATCTCATAGCCATTATCTCCATTAAATTTAACCTCACATATGGCTGCATGTTCAACATTCTCACTAAGAATTTGCATAGCCAAAGGTGACACATCAGCTACCCATTTTTCAGAAAACTCTCTCATTTGAGTCATTCTTTCCATGACTTTGACTCTAATTTCCTCTAACATAGTGATGATTGATTTGAATCTAGCTGCCAAGATCCAACTATTGAATGTCTCACACATATTATTCTCAACTATGTCACACTTGCTATGTTCCTTGAATAATGCCCTACACCATGCCTCTTTATTGTACTTTAACAAATCTTCCACAATGCCTTCTCCCAACAGACTCATTTCATCAAGTTTTGATTGTAAATGAACTTCAAATGAAGCCCTGGCAACCTGCCAAAATTTTTTTCTCCTTTCTTCACCCCTCCACACCTTCTTCCAGTTGGTCCATATTTGTCTAGCACACCATCTATGCTCAGCATTTGGCAATAAATCAGTAAGTGCTATGTGAAGACCCTATCAAAGAAAAAATAGTAGGAATATAAGTGTAACATACAGGCAAATTAAAAAAATTACAAAGTGTACTTCTACCTTCTGCATATCAGACATAACTGTGAGTCCTTCACCTTCAGTTTGTGTCAACTCCAAATCATGTTTGATGCACTTGATTAACCAAGACCAAGTATCCTTGGATTCTTTATTAACTACTGCCCATGCTACAGGGTACATTTGATTATTTCCATCCTTGGAAATGCAAGTCAATAGTTCACCTCTACATACACCCTTTAGAAATGTACCATCAAAACCAATTATCCTTCTACACCCCTCCAACCATCCACTTTTTAGTTCTCCAAGACAAATATAAATCCCTATAAATACCTCTTTTTCAGGAATTGTATTCTTGGATGTCCTAACAACCACAGTAGTTCCTGGATTTGTAGACTTCAACTCCTCGGCATAATCATACAATCTAGCAAACTCCTCTATGAAATCACCCATATGCTCATTCATGACTTTTAGTTTTGCCCTTCTACAACTTGTTTTACTAACATACAGTCCATAATCCTTTCTTAACAAGTCTTGAATTTGATGGAGTTTGATGCTAGGATTACTCATGATTCTGTCTTTGTAAGTCTTACTAATCCACTGTGGAGTACATAACTTATTTCTTGTTCTTTTGCAACACTTATGGACAGGAAAATATGTCTTCACAATAAAACTTTCAGTATTACCCTCAATACTACCAATAATATGACAAGGACAACCCTTCTTACACTTTGCCCTAATTCTCTCATTTTCATTAGGTTTCAATTTAAGGTTCACACCCTTCTTAATAGAGTAAGTTTGTAGTGCTTCTCTAAACTCAACATTATTCACAAAAATCATATACAACTGAAATAAAACTTTTTTGGCAGTTGAGTCAAAAGAGACTTTGGTACTTGCATTCCTAGCTGGTGGATCTACAACCTCATCAAACTTAACAGGATCCCTTTCATCTTCACTAATATCACTGCCAGGATCTGAGCTATCAAAATACATGTCATCCCCACCCAATTTTCCTTCATATCTTCCCCTCTTATTCTTATAAATATCTTCAAAACCAGCATCTATACCTACAGGACCAGAAGGTATCTCCTCTACATTTATTCTAGCAGCCTTCTCTTTACTAACTTTTTCTTTGATGTTTGACTGCCTAGCTTCAACAAACTCATTATCCAAGTCACTTAAGTAATCAATGTTCTCATCAACATCATAAAGTGAGTAAGAATTAGATAGTTCAACATCTACATCTACATCTACATCAGATTGATCAGATGTTTGAAGGTGGTAGGAAGAAAAGTCATTAACTTGACATTCACCTTCATCTTCATCTTCATCTAAGTCCTTTAAAGAAACCTCAGGAGCAACAGTCTCCTTATTCTTTCCCTTGTCTATCATAGGTTGCTGATCTTTTTTATCAACATTTTTATCAGATGGTTGAGGGGAAGACACATCAGCCCCAACATTTATAACAATAGGTTGGGGGGCTTACCTTTTTTGGGAGTCAACAATTAGGCTAGTTGCACCTCATTAGGATCCTCAACAATTAAAGGAGTCCTAATTTGATGTACCACATACACATCAACAAAGTCCCCACCCTTTAAGTTGTTAATAAATCTTAACACATCAGCATCACTATTCAACATATAATAACCACCTCTTTTGTTAACTTTGCACCAAAAGGCTTCAACTTTTTCAACTCCTAATTCACTAGCTAATTTCTGAAAAAACATGATATGGAGCTCATCCACATCGATTCTTATTTTTTCAAGATCAGAAATTCCATTGGCATACCTGAGTTCAGGGTCTGATAAAAAACATCCCCCATAATGCATTTGAAGTGTTATAATTGTGGATGGGCAAGCCATATTGTTACCATGCCTGCAAAGTCGCAAGAATACTTTCATATAATTGGGTAAACAAAAGTATAAACAAAAAGCCCTAATTTTTAAGTAAAAAAATTTAAACAAAAAGCCCTAATTGACAAAAGGCCCTAATTTTAAAGTAGTTCTTTATGGAATACAACAAAAAGCTCTATAATAATCTGATATAATCCAATTGGACCACTAACAAGAAAGAAATCCAACACAATGGACAAAAAAAACAAATTATTTCAATTACAAAAAAAACCCTAGAATCAAAGCATATTCACAGCAAATGCCATTGAATGCATAATACTTCTACAAATTGTTATTATACTCATATTAGGCATGTAAAAATTCCAACTTCTCCCAAAAATCACACAATAACCTCTGCAAAAGTTCTGAACCCTAAAATACAACAAAATTCAAAATCAAGCACCAAAAACAACTGTAAAACAAAGATAATGAAAATCAATCAACAAACTTACAACTATAGAGTGAAACGCGAACTCAAACACCTCAGAAAATAAAAAAATATCGCCGGCGATCGATAATGTAAATCGGAACTAGAGAGAGTAAGAGGGCCTGGTTGGAAATAAGAAAGGAAAGTTTGAAAGAGAAAACCTTAGTTTTAACATGTCATTTCCTATGTGGCATTTTTAAATGACGTGGAAATTTACGTGTGGGTGTTTGCAGTTCACGCACCACTGAGTAGGTCAAAAAAGGGTTTAAATGTTGTGTTTCAGTGGGTTTGAGTGTTCAGTTGGCAAAGACGTGAGTAGAAGGGTCTAGGTGACAAACGGAGACAAGTACATGGGCCTCTCAGACCATTCTGCCTACATAAATGTGTCTTTTAATTTGGGCTCATTTCATATTTATGCCATTCAACTTTGGATGTGCATAAGTAGACATTTAAACTTGTATAAAATTGAACAAGTAGACACATGAGTCCTATGTGGCACAATACATGTAGGACACCATGTAGGATGCAAATTTTCATGTAGGATGACATGTAGAACGTGTGTGTCTATTTGTTCAATTTTATTCAAGTTTAAATGTCTACTTATGAATACTCAAAATTAGAGGGCATAAATGTAAATTGAGACCAAGTTAAATGGTCTATTTATGTATAATGTCTAAAGTATATAAACGTAAATCAATAAATTGATCCTATATAAAATGTAATTTTTTGATGAAGACTCCATGTAGCTCAGCCCCTATTCCCTAGATTTTATAAATCATATTCTGAGTCTACTGTGCAAGGCATATTAGGGAATACATGTATTCTTTTTCTTTCACTAAATTTTTTTCCATTGAATTTTTTCTAGAAAAGTGGTAACGAGGCACATTATTTATGGACATTCAAGAAAGAGTGTTATAAATCCATTGAAATAAATGAACAACTTATATTCGTGTATACATATTTCCTAGATTCTATAAATTATTTTGGACATAAATGTATTTATTTATTTAGACATTGAATATAATAATTTATGAAGTGATTTTTCAATCTATAAATATAACTATTATTCATGTATACATTCTACTCTCTCTATCTGTTGTCTATATTTCTTATTCTATATTATTTATATTTTATAATATAGATTTAAATTTATGCGACATAATTCAAATTTTAAGATTTAAACAATTTAATTTTGATGGGTGGTTGGAATATTTAAAAGTAGTTTAAAAGCCGCACAAGATTCCAATTATAGAGAGGCGGTTGCGTTCCGTCATCACCAGGAAGATTTTTCAGTAGTAAAAATATCAGCCCTCACAGAGAGTGGAGTGAGAAAAGTGTGGTGTGGATAAGATTAAGAAGATGATGAAGAGGTCATTCAGTGGTGGCAGCGGTGGAGGAGAAGCTAACGGCAGCGGCATGTTAAGAGCCGTTCAAAGAGCTGTGAGGACAGGTGGCACTGTTACCAGTGCCGCCCAAGAGTCCTTCTCTCACTCAACAGCCACTAAAACAGCAACAACTAGTAGGAGCGGCCACGCGTTTCTCAACAAAGCGAGTAATAACGCCGTTTCTCTCTCCTCTTCATCGCCTTTATCTACTCTTCCATTATCTGCTGCTGCCGCCCTTGCACCGGCCACCTGGGATTCTTCTTCATATAACACGGACGAATCTGAAGACTGGGAACGCTTAGACGATGAAAGAGTTAATAATAGTACTAGTATTTTATTTGATGATTATATTCTGGGTCCTGTTCCATCAACCGATGAGGTTCATCATGCAGTTTCTGCTCTTCACCTGTGAGTTCCTAGCTTATTATATTCCTTTCTCTTGTTTATCCAAATGTATTTCATAATTTGAAGAAATTAATTGATATTTCTTCTAAATCTTCTTCATTTCCAATAAAACGCCACCATTAAAAATAGTTATTTTGTTTACTAATACAAAAGTTCTGCCATTACAAGTTTGGGATGATTAATGTGTAGTTATGTACGTATTCGTGTGCCTGGAATATGTTATTAGTTGATTAAGTAACCCGCTTTTTAGGTCAATTGGAATCAAATTTATTTTTAAGTGCTCATGCCTGCTCTATTCGTAAATGATACTTCCCATTCGAATTATGTGACAATGTTCAAATTTGGAGAGTTCAGCTTTTCGATTTTGAACATAAATTTGGACATGAAAATTTTAATATAAGATTTACATATTTGAAAACAACGGAGAAAGAGTTGGTCACAAAAATTGACAAGTTAAAATATTTGTAAGGGATATGAAAAGATTATGGTTATATCAAGAAAGTGTCGCATAAATTGGGACGGATACAAAGTAGTTCCCTTTTGTGCCGAATGTTCAGGAAATAATTTTTTTTGTTAAACCTCTAGGACTGAATGCGGGAGTAATGTGACCCCCACCCCCAAACATTACAACTGATGGCTGATTTTATCAAACAAAACAAGCAAATTACAAAGAATATGGTGGGAGCTGGATAAAAAAACCTGATTTATTTAGTTTTTCTTTAGGGACCAACTTCATATCCCTTTTCCTTATTGAAGGAGGAATTCAAATTCAAATCTTACCAAGTCTTCTTTTTACTTATTCTGATCTCTTTGTCCTTAAATTTTCTCCAAATAGACCAATTTTGAATGCTTTAGCCTTTTTTACACCCAGTGGATACGGTATACAAGAAGGGATCAATGAAACGGTTTTTGAATTTCTCAATGTAGATGGTTACAAATTACAATC
Organism: Solanum appendiculatum; assembly: GCA_018342035.1. Classification (NCBI taxonomy): domain Eukaryota; kingdom Viridiplantae; phylum Streptophyta; class Magnoliopsida; order Solanales; family Solanaceae; genus Solanum; species Solanum appendiculatum. The sequence goes on from JAGDQO010001168.1 coordinate 350,994, forward strand.
ATTTCCTAGATGAATAAGCATGTTAGTAAAATTGTGCCAGACTGGCAGTTACAGTCCCTTTTCACGCTGATTTATTAATCTGACATTATTAACGGATGTCTACATTAGAAGTGAGGCCCTACTTCTGCTGGTGCGAACTGGTAACAGACAACCAGAATGTCAGGACACATCAATTTGGCTGGGAAAAATTTATTTGATGAACTTGGCCATGACAGTGAATTGTGATGATTATCAGTTATTGATGGATATCAGGAAGTAAGAAGCTCCATTAGTTTCCAATTGTAAACTGCGAGCCTTTGGTTGTAATCCTCCCAAATTTATTCAAGTGTCATTATTTGTAATTAAATTAATTAATATTGTTATAATTATTTGGTACCTGAAAACTTACCTTATTGAGCTCTCAACTAGAATGGGGATCTTAACTAATTTCAGAATCATGCGGTAACTCTACCTTATTATGATAAGCAACCTTGTCTGACCTTCGCTCTTCTCCTTCTTTATCTTTGTCTAAATTACAACCTGAGGAATTCAATGATGTGTTATGACTTATGAGTGTATCTTTCTAGCTATATTCCAATAATTTAGACTTCTCATATATGGTTGCAGATAATAATCATTATTTTTGTCGTATTTATTGTAAATATTCACTTGCTTCTGTTTAATATTGTTGGACTTCCTAGGGTCCTTGAGCCTACCTATTTTGCATATTCCACCAACGACGGTCTTGCTTACAAATCAAGCGAGGATACAACAGATGAACTTACTAGTTCAACTAACCTGACGTGTGAAGTACTCTCTTCCAGTGGATCTGTGTCTGATTGGATTGAACCGTCTATGCATATCTGTAATTCAAAACTGTTGAAGTCATATGGATCTAACCGAGTATATGATGTTTTCCACTTGCTGCAGACTGAACCTTCTATTCAGGTACCTTTAGAGTGCACCTTCAGGATTTTTGGTTTGAAATTTGTTAGCGGACACATGGATATCAGAAAGAGTTGCTTAATATCACACCTTTGATTGTAATTGTTGTGTAACAACAAGTAGCCGTAGAACTTTTAAAATAAAATCTTAGTCCTCTGTTTGAGTTCTTTCCAATAATTGAAGCATTGGGCTCAACAGACAAAACTCTTTGAGAGAATTAATTTCTCAGTTACCTTTGTATTAGATCACATGGAGCTATTGTTGTTCGTAACTTATTGAAGAGACTAAGATATTGTCTGAATGGTACTAATTTTTTGGGCATCGTCTCATTTCATTTCATAATCATCTCTTGTTGATGCGAAGATTCCCTCTTGATCTTTGTAGAAAATGGTCATTTCACTGTCATCTGACAAGGCTGTTTGGGATGCTGTTCTGAACAATGAGGCGGTTAGGGAAATCAGAGATTCACTGAAACAAGGTTTGTACTTCATACAATTAGCAGACTAATCCATCTTTGGGAGTGCAATAGACATTTGCACACCAGTCTACTCTGTTTATACTTCTAGCTGTTGAGTTGTCCAAGAAGATTTTCGACTTGTAACGACACTGCAGCATCTGTTTAAGCATGTTATGATGGCACACTTTTCTCTATAAGGAGTAAAAGCATCCTATCCTTCACAAAGCGTATACTAACACAATGTTCAATTATGCTAGCTGGACTATGAGCTTTTACTTGCAAAATTTGAATGAGAAAGAATCGTAAAATCTGTAGCAGTATTCATGGTTCAAAAAACCTAAGTAAATATAACGAAATCACTGCAAGTACTTCTGTTCTTATTTGCAGCAAATATGGCAGTCTTGGTGGCTTTTATGTCATTGAATGCGGTATGTTAGGATCTTACTTATATACATGTACTGATTGGATGTAAGATGATTATGATCATCTATTAACAGTAGCAAATAGAAAGCACTTATCCCTTTTTATAGCAAGCATAATTCAGAATTATCAATGGTGCAGTTGATATATTTGACTACTCTGCATTTTAGTTGATGCAGCTGATAATGACTTACAAGCTGGAAGTTCTGAGGATGGTCTCGATAAGTCTGATTCAGACGGGACAGTAGACATAATCAGTTGGATTGTTGTAAACACCAAGGAAAAAGTGCTGGAAATAGTTGAGAAGATCATAGAGTTTGTGAATGAGTGGTTTCAGCCTCCTGAGGAGGAGAAAACATCAGAAGGGAATACTGATCCATTTGAGGAAATGCTGAGAATTTCCTTCTTCCTTTCCGTCGTTGTTCTGCTAGTTGTTGTTGTTGCTCGAGCACAATGTGCGTAGTCAACATAATTCGACGACATTACAGTTGGTAGTGCCCCTTCTCTGTACTTTTGGAAGTGGGGAGTTGCAGTTCACTGTCTGACACTATACTTGAGGCAAGAAAAAACAATGCAGAATTTTCTTGTGTACAGAATAAATGCTTTAGCCCAGATTTTTCCTTTGCTTTTGTGGTTTTTAATGATTTCTTCAATTTCACTGTTTTGAGGTAATTAATGAGTGGCAACCCAACATAATCCAAATATCCCTTCTTATTATAAACAGACACTAAATTATAATGTGTAGAGTAAAGAGTTCATCTGATGTGATTATTGTGTCTTGCTTATTATTTTCCAGAGTTTTATTACAAGGAAAAATTCACCACTTATCTTCTACCATAAGGTAGGAATTTTTTTGGTAGGAAGTGCTTCCCCCGAATGGGGTCTTAAGCGTGCAAATTTGAATTAATTGAATTTCAATACGGTATCGAAAGTTGAATGTCGAATTTTTTTTAAAAAAATGGGTGAGTCCTTGTCCACTTCTCTACTTAAGTTTTTCCACAGATATGACAACATTATGTTCTCCTTGTGTTGATAGAATGACCACATTTTATTTTGTTTTCTTTCGTAGAATGACAACATTATGATGCTCCAATTTGTTCACAAAAAATCACTATAAAAAAGGGCCAACATATGTTGATGTATTCACATTATTGTGAATGATGATGAACAATGGTGCACCCCAGAGGAGTGTGCCTAAGAACACAGGTGTATTTTGGTCTTCTCCAGTTCTGGACCCAAAATATGCTTGTGTTCTCAGGTCACCCCTTTGGGATCACCTTGCTTTTTTTTATTATTTTATATATATTTTTCTCCTAAAACTCTTTTTTTTTTGGTTGACATTTTTTTAATTACTCCCTTTGTCCAACAATAGTTGTCAACTATACTAAAAATAGTTGTTCAACAATACTTCTCCAATTTAGAAAATCAAGAGATAATTTATCATCTAACACATTTTGGGTCTATTTTACTCTTGCTATTAAATACTATTTATTATCTAACACATTTTCAAAGCATTATATTTAATAAAGTCGAAGGATAATATATTAATATTACTTCTATTATTTATTATTTCTTAAGGGGTGTGTCAAGTCAATAGTGGACAACTATGGTTGGACAGAGGGAGTATATTCCTCAATCATCATTCAATAATCGATCCGTGGACAACTATGATTGGATAGAGGGAGTATATTCCTCAATCATCATTCAATAATCGATCCGTGAGATTTCTATTCTTTTTATAATTATCGAGCCGTGAGATTTCTATTCTTTTTATAATTGTCTTTGAATGCTACTCGATCGAGATACTTTTCTAAAATTTTACCAACTTATTCATTATCAAATGCAGTTGAAAGTTCGTTGAGGCATATTGACAATTTTTTTTCTATAAAAGAATCACTCGAAGAGGTGGATTCCGTTGATAATTTATGTTCAGATGGAGTAGGTGAAGTAGCGGACTTAAGATTGTCATTAAGGGATGTCGCTTCCGTCAACTCTAGTCCCTTACTGTCAAGAAGCAAGGAATTTTCGCAATGCCCTTAACTACTAAACTAAACTTTTTAACTTGTTTCAAGAAGTAAAAATATTTATATATTTATTAAATCAAAATTTGATCTCTATATATAATGTAATTTTCTGAGCTAAGGATGGGTCCACCCCGACAGAACAATTAAGCAGTTTTTAAGTATGGTCCAAATAAATCTGCCCATATGTGACTCTTTCTAGAAAGCAAATGGAAAATTGCCACGTTCATGAATAATTATCATTTAATTGCTCTTGTGATATATTCTTTAAACCTGCATTAGACAACGAGATCGTCCCAAAATAGCCTAATTTTCAGAAAGTATTCTAAACATTAGAATATACACCCTTATAATTTATAAATGTAGTAACCAAGAATGCCTCTCAATTATGGAAAATAGAGAAAAATTGCTTTTATTTTAATTTTGGTCCCAAACATACACATCTCACTGGTAAATTAGTTCAGATCTACTTCTCAAGTCTCAATGTGAGAAATAGAACACGTTTTACGGCCTCCATATGAATTTGATTTCAAATTATGCTAATTATAAGTGAATTAATTCATATTTGTCCCTCAAAATTAATAATATTTTTTTAATCAACCCTTTAATTTAAGGAAGGATAGTAAAATTTGCGTCTATGGTTTACAAAACTGACAGTTAAGTATATTTAGTAAAAAAACAGTAACTACTATACTATTCTGTAGATATTCAAAAGATTAAGAAAAACATTTTTTAAAAAAGGAAAGAAAAACAGAGCAAATCGGACAGTTCTTTAGTCCCATAAAGTTTCATGATGATCAGCTTTAGCTAGCAAGCCCATTTCAGAGTCTCAAAGCTGCTAGAAATGTAACTTTCCCCAGCTGCATAATGCTCCAGAAAATAACCACAAAAATCTGTATCACAGTGTAAGGGGGACAAAGAAGCGAGCGAGATGGGAAGAGAGAGGAGAGGAGAAAGATGTTAGAAAAAATCAAGTAGAGTATATTATGTAATCTTTTAAAAGTAGACATATATAGTAAATACATAACATATGTTAGCTTCTTTTTTTTTCCTTCTACATAAGAAACATGCAAAGCAGACCAAAAGGCATTTACAAAAAAAAAAAAAAAATGAAAGGAGAGGGGCCAATTGACTTTTTTCGTACACATCAAGCTGTAATGACGCGGCCCCAATATTGGCTTTATAATGGAGTGTGCTTACCACTCTGAGAAAGCCAAGTTTAATTTGGAGATCAAAGAGAAAATGACGAGTCTCCACTTCCTCTTTGCTGTTGCTTTCACTTTCTTTCTTTCAGCTCAGATTGCTGCTGGTTCATCTGTAAGTCCCCCCTCTCTCTTCCTGTTGATTTCATTTAACTAATTTAATGCCTTTTAGATCTCAACTCAATCCAAATTACATTGCTCGATCTGCTTTTTTGCTTGCCATTTTCTTCATTTTTAGATCAACAACGTACCTATTTACCTGTTCCTTGAGATCTAAATCTGTACTATTCATGTAACTTTTTCCCTAATATTCGATTTTCGGATGCTTTTCCCATTTTCCCAATTATTTGCTTGATGAACGCTGTAGTGATTATTACTCTCTGTTGATTCACACTAATTTGAGTTTAAGATTATTTGTCTTGATTTCACCTATCATATTAATTCTGATGGAAGAAAAATATTGAAAAATCAATTTGACTAAGGAGTATCAAAGTTTAAAATTTGCGATTTAATTCTTCGAATTTGTGAGAGTGATATAAACAGAATAGTTTTAGACATTATGAAATGCTCCAAAAAAAAAACGAGTATCATTTAAATAGAAGGATGAACGAGAATTGTTAGTGCATTTACTGCTCCCGGTAGGTTTGAGCTTTGCAGGCCATGGATGATTTGTTAAATAAATTTAAAATATTTTTTATGCCAACTTATAATTTGAATAGAAGAGCACCATACTATAATTTCCTTTTTATTTTTACAGATCAGTTAAGTTAATTTTTCACTTACTTTATTGTTTAACTAAAATAGTACGTACTCCCTCCGTCACAAAATAAAGACTTATCATTTAATGAAAAAAAATTGTTTTATTAGAAATTCAAGAACAATAATTAATAATTATTTTCATCTATATCCTTGTATTAAAATTTTTCTTCTTAATAGTGTTTAATCTTCATGAAATACTTGTATTTTTTTAAAATTTTGCTTAATGAGTGTGAAAAGAGCTAAAATGACACTTATTTTTGCTCAAAGAAAGTATTTATTTTGGACTACAAAACTGAGAATATAATGTCTTTATGGTCACAGTGGCTTAGCCACCTATAGTACCGGGTGGTCAGTCGGACACCCTCCATCGAAATATTATTACATGAAGTATATAAATTAAACTTATATTTATATATAAACATACATTAAGTCATGTACACCCTTAACTAAATTTCTAACTTTTTCGGTGATGCAGGAAGATTGTGTGTATACTCTGTATGTTCGAACTGGCTCAATCATAAAGGGTGGAACTGACTCCAAAATCAGCGTTACACTTGGCGATGTTACTGGAAAATCGGTATGGATTCCAGATCTTGAGAAATGGGGTTTAATGGGTCCAAATTATGATTACTACGAAAGAGGTAATGTGGATATCTTCACTGGTAGAGGCCAATGTCTTAGCACACCAATTTGCAGACTTAATGTTACTTCTGATGGATCTGGTGACCACCATGGATGGTTCTTGGATTATGTTGAGACAACTTTCACTGGGCCTCATATGCAGTGTAGTCAGACCATATTCTATGTGGAACAATGGTTGGCTTCTGATGCACCTCCTTATGAGTTATCTGTGTCTCTTGATGGCTGTAAAAAGAAGAGTGGGCATGCTAGGCGTTTTGTTGTGGGTAAGCCCAGTGAGTCTGCTTCAGAATAGTTTTGGGTTGTTGTGAATTCATCATGGAAGGTCAAATGAGAGCTACATGTGTCTATTGCATGTTTTTTGAATGTGTGTTTTATCCTTCCAAACTTGGTTGAAATAAAATTTGGTCTTCCTTTCTTGTTTGTTTAAATTAACAGAAACTTTCATAAAACACGTGTTAATTATTTAATGAAATTTTATCCTATTTTACTAATTACTCAATGGAATGATAGATAGTTTTTATTATAATAAAAAAGTGTCTAATGCTTTATTCAAGACTCAGAGGGTTCATTTTATCCTATTTTGCTTACTCGGTGTGCATTCGGTTTTTCAGTTTGGTTTTGTACTATTTGGTTTGGATTTTTCAATTTTTAATTTTGGAAAAGTGTATTCCAATTCAAACCAAAATAAATTTGGTTCGGTTTGATTTTTCTCTTTTCAGTTTGGTTTGGTTAATAATTAGAAACATAATCAAAGTTATATTTGCAATTTTGAATATATATATATATATATATATATATATATATAAATTTGATTTTTTTGATATTTCAATTTTTAGTTTTCTAAATCCAAAACCAAACCAAAAAATCAAAAAACCAATCCAAATTAAAATTTGATTTGATTTGATTTTTCGATTTAATCCAAATAGTGCACACCCCTATGAGTAACTTAGCTAATGTAACTGGTTTGTTTCAATTATTAACCAAACATTTCGGAATAGGCTCCTCTCCAGTATAGCAGTGATTCAGTTTGTCAAGTGCACTATTAATCTAATGACATGTGTCCATTTTCAGATCAGAGGGTCTATATTAAATCTCTATATTTGTTTAACTATCTTTGACCTTGGTTTAAGAGGTTATTTTAGTTAAGCAAATGTAGACCCTTAGATCTGAAAATGAACATATGTCATTAGATTAATATAGTGTACGTGACAAACTTGATTATAGCTATACCGGAGTGGAGCCTCTTCCAAACTTCTCAATGCATTGATGATCCAACAACATTAGATTACATTAATTTAAATTACTAAATGAAATAATATGAATTAGCAAATATATCGCTAGAGAAATAGTTATGAATAAAAATATTTTATTATTATTAATTTTATATGATATGTTGTTTCTAAATTTTACCCTACTTAGAGTATGTTTGGTAGGTCAAAATGTTTGAAAAATATTTTTGTAAGGAAAATAAGTTCTTTAAAAATAGAAAAAGTGACTTTCCTAATTAAAGTAGTAAAAACAAACTGCATAAGTGACATTCCAAATTTATTATTTCATCCCCAGTCCTCCCCCACCAAATTTCCCAACCCCCATCCCTGGACCATCTCACCCCCGAACCTCCACTCTCCATCCCATCCCGCCTTTATAGTATTTTGCTAGATAACATATAAATGTTTTTGAATAGTAATAATATTTTCTTGCTTACTTACCAAACACTTGAAAATGAGTAAGAAATCCATTTCTTTTCTAAAAAAACATTTTCTAGGAATTTATTTTCCGAGGAAAACATTTTCCTTCTAAAACACACCCTTAAGTCTCATTTTTTTTGGCTAGTCAAATATAGCACATAAATTGGGATGTAAGGAATATTATTTTAGAGAAAAGTATTGAAAACACCCTTAAACTTGACACAAATTATTAGTTTCGTCCCCAAAACTATTGACAGGCTTAAAAACACTCATATACTTGACTAACTAAACTTAGATACACCCCCGATTTTCCACATGGCCTAGCAAGTGGTTTCAAACTCTTGTAGGAGCATGAGACTCTTAATAAAAAATCGAGAGAAGTGTTGAAAAAATCCTAAACTTGGCGAGAATTTAAATGTGTATTTCATTCATGTTGCAAGATCGAGGGTGTATTTAAGTTCAGTCAATCAAGTTAAGAAGTGTTTTTAAGACAATCAATAGTTCAGAAATGAAACGTATAATTCACACTGAAATTAAGAATGTTTTTAATACTTCTCTATTATTTTACAATGCATGTTTACAAAAAAAAAATGATAAAAAATAATGTGCATTTGATTATTTCACAAAAATCACTTGCCTGCCCAATCAACACCGGCGGGGTTCAGTATGGTATTAGGTAGCACTGCAGAAGGTGGAGTCCTCCGTTCTGTAAGACCCATTCAACATCGGACGGGACGAGATGAGATGTCAATTCCGACGACTTTGAATTAAGACATTCTCAGTTTTGGTGCGTTTTTTCTTTTCTCTTAATTCCTTTTCCTTCTGTTTCTAGGTGAAGAACGTAGGGCCTTTAGTGCTGCGTGAGGGTATAGAGAAACCCATAAATTTGTTTATATCAAGTGTTAATGTTAGGGTAACATGGAATTGGTATACTATTATGAGTTATGGCATACATTTCCCTTAGCTTGAACAATTAACCAAATGCTTTTTTCATCTTTATAGTGATGTTGCAATTGACCAGATTGATGGAGTATGTTTCTTTCATGTCCTCTATCTATTGTTAATGTGCATCATTTACTTTTAGTTTTACTCATAAATAAATATGGACCAAGATTACAATAGGAAATGCACATCTACAATGTTTGTCCGCAGTTGTGGGTTTGAGGTTTTAATGAATTTAATTTACCATCCTTTATTCATAAGTTGGGGATGGTTCAATAATTGCATCGTATTCTCCAACGTATGGGTAACCAAGGAATGGATGTGTGTGGTTGAATCGACATCAAATATAAGATTGTTGTTGCAAGAATTAGAATTAACCTATATAACATATGTGGAAATGTAGTAGGCATTCTAGAAGCAAGGAACAATCAAAATTTACTCTGTTGAGCTCGGGTTGCTCCAAGCTTCTTTAAGCTTCTCAGGAAACAATAAGATGAGAAAAATGTTTTCCCACATGAGAAGTACCTGGAAGAAAGGGAAATAATATTCTTTACTTATCCTTGGACTCAACCGGAAAACAGCCACCTCTTTCTTTTTAACCTTGGATTTTGGATCTCTATGAGCTGGTAGGGAAGAAAGTTAGTATGATATTCATGCCAAAAAGGTAGTCAACATTCTCATAAGAACAATTAAATCTCCCTAGGAACTCAAAAAGATTCAAATTCCCATGGTTGGAAGCTGACTACGTATTTGTTAGTGGCTAACCAATGCTATGATTTCAATTTTGGTAGTTGCAGGAGTTGGATAATCTTTCTGGAGGTTAAAATGTTAAATCTACAATGGTTACTTTGTTGTTAAAGCTGCCGTTGTTATGGGTTTTACTAGATGTCTGTTTGTTTGAGAGAGAGAAAGTGAACAACGGTTTCAGTTATAGTTCTGATATGGTCATGAGAAGATTTTTGCCTCTGTAGCCTTTGTAGACGAAAAATAATTTATGCAGAAATAAAAGCACTCTGTTGTTCTAATGAATGTTGATGATCCAACATGCATCCCAGCAACACAAATTGTCCTCTGTTGCCAAATTTATTCTTCATCTAGTTAAGAAACAACTCCTTAAAAAAACAGAACTCCTAAGAAGTATGCTCTTATCCAATGAAGATCAACCTTCAGTAGATGCAAGGGCTGCTTTCTTTTCTGATTCCCTGAATCATGCATCGACTATTGAGGGTATATGCCTCGCCAATAAACAAAAACGCATTGCTGTTTTTGTCTACCAGAATTGTAACATGTGCCATCTTGATGAATTATTGTATGTTACTACTTTTTATTTTAGTTTTCTACCTTCTGTGGATGTTGTTGCCTGTTTGACTAGTCACGTGTTCGTGTTTTAACAGAACAAATTGTACAATGAAGAGAAAAGTTGTCATTACTGACAGGTTAGTCTCGATTAAAGTTTCATTCTTTATCAATTTCATAGCACGGGCATCATCCAAGAAAATCTATAAGGAAAAGAAAGAAAAAATAGTAAACCCAAAAGCTGAGATAAAAGGAGTTACGATGGTGCTGAATTCGAGAGTTGCTTCTCTTTGATTTAGTTACTTGTATGATAAGTTTTGCTGTGCAGATTAATGCAGTGATTGATAAAAAGTAGGCTAAAGTCGTAAGCAACCCATTAACTTGTCTGCCTTTCGATTTGACACCTCATTTAAGATTTATTCCCATTGCACACTTGCCTTACTCTCAAGATGTACCTATTATACACTTTTTTGATAACTAACTGAAAATATAAAGTGTGTACACTCGCCAATGACGTAGCAAAGTGACGAGTTAACAGAGGACATGTAGCATTTGGGCCCAAAATAATGGTTAGAAATGAATTGTGAGGAAAAAACATTTATAAGCGAAAAAAGAAAATAGAAAACCTCTTTTTGATTAGTTGATTATGACGGAACTTACTTCTTTTCTTTCATTCCTAGGCACATGCAACATGTGTTTGTGGTGAAACTGGTAGTGGTGCGACTGAGTTGTTCAATTGTGGAAGTGATGTGAACATTTGCCTAGGTACTCTGAGCAAGCATCAGGTTGCCATGGTGGATACATAGCATGCAGGTATAACTGTTGGAAGAACAGAGGAAACTTGACGCATATGCTATCTGATTTAACGTTGTCAAGTACTGCCTGCATGTATTCATGGTTCTTATGGATGTGAGACTTGCATTTAGGAGCAAAATATTTCATGTACTGCTGAGAGTCCCAACATTGAAGCCAGTTAACAGTTGAATAACACTTTGGTGCTAGTCTTGAAAAATCATGAGAACTTGAACTAGTCTATGTTGAAGATTGATTTTGCTTACCTTTATTTGTGCGGATCACACATAAAACTCTTTGAAATTTAGAAGTTTTGGTTCTATATCCCTGAAGTTTGAGTTGAAGATATCTATCCATGCAAAAGGCAATACCTTGTCTGTTGTATTTGCTTTCATTTCTATTATCCCCTCAACTAGCAGCACATATATATTGAACAATCCAATGATAGGCGCCTTTATTTGAGAAGGAAAAAAAGAGAAATTCAACTTTGGTTATCACCTTTGTGAAAGCCAAATTGATTGTTGCGACCCACAATTGCTTTAATTAGGCCACACTGGCCCTCAGGGATTTGTCCGTTATCAAAAAAAAAATTGGACTACAAGGTAGGTACATGCATGTTAGATAGTTATGTTGACCATTATTTCAATAAGAAATTATTTACAATACTACTTTTTGGGTTGAAATGCTAAATGAGCAGCAAGAAATGGAAGCAATTGATACAATCAAGAGGCACTCTTTCATATTTTCAACTTCTACCCCGGTGCCTGTAATTGATGCTGCCCGTGGTGAATCTATTAATCAGAATGGGAAATTTTGTTATTGCTCTTATTTGAGGCCATCTTATAGATGACAGTATTTGTTTTTGTATCTCATCTATTAGCTGAGAGAAGTGGATACTTTCTCCATACTTCCTTCCTATTTTTTTTAACAAAAATAATGGTGATATTCGAACCAGTTTGCATGAACCTCAACTATTTTTCCGTACCTTCCTCCCACTGGCCACTAGTGCAGGCATCGAGTAACTCTTCCCACCAAAGCTTAGATAGGTGGGAAAAAATCACCGTTTTTTTCTTCCGGTGTAGTTAGAACCCTGGTCTCTCATCTTCATTCCTTCTTCATCAACTAACAGGGTGCAAGAAATGTATTATCTAGTACTTTAAATGAAATGTTGGTCTTCCTCAATCCATATTTGTAGACAATCTTTTCTTATCCTAGATGGAAAAAAGCAAAGGGAACGTTACCTATTAAAGATGAATATGAGCTGAAAAACTGAACCATGTTAAGATGGCGACTGGACATAATTATTGAACTTCGAGCTTATTGCAGTTTATTTATACATTGTTAATGATGCAACTTATGTAGCTGCTGTTGTGGCAAAAAAGGAGATGTGGCGTTGAAGAGCTATTTGGAATAGAATGCAAGATTTCCGTGATTTAGCGGGAATTATCATTACAAGTCCTTTCATTTCCCTTCTAGTGAGAAATGCAGCGACGACAGCTTGGCAGGCTAGCAGGTTACCTATCTTACCTGTTCCACTCTCTTAGTGTAGCATGGTCTCTCTTTTAATTTGTTATTAACTGTCTCAATCATTTTCTTAACAGGCATCTTTGGCAACTTGACTTTCACTGTTTCACTTAACTGCTATAAGACCCTCAACAATTTCTTCTAACTCATGCAGGTCTGTAGCTAATGTATCTCTCTCTGAAGTTGGTGATAACTGATTATTTTTTCACATCCTCTTCATGGTAGTTCTGTATTGCATTACTTCCTTTATAGTCTGTAATCCTAGTGTTGGGGCTGTGTGGAATTTTTGGTTGCTTTCTTGTAATTTTTCTTTGTTTTCGAGGAACTTTGAATGGAGCTATCCTGGATTTCCTTCACATGTTGGATATTTTGTAATATATAGAGGTCTTAAATTGAACAGACACATTTGTTCGTGAAAGAACATGACTGTTATGAAAAGTCATTTGTTCATGAAAGAACATGACCTTTATGAAAAGTCATATGTTAATGAAAGAACATGACTCTTATGAAAGAACACATCTATTCATGAAAGAACAAGAGTCATCTCTTAAGTTCTATAAATATAAAGACTCTCTAGAAGTAGTCTAATGAAGAAAATCTGCATGTATAAACAAAGGGCTTTGTTGTATCCTTGAAGAGAATTGTTTGTATTTACTCCAATATGTATATGGGCAATATCTCTTTAAAGAAAGTGTTTTCACGCCTCAAAGCCATCTTCTTCTTCAATCATATTTCCTATTATTATTTTTCCTAACAATTTTAAAGAGATATTAGTTTGAAGAAGATAAACGAGACAAGATTCTTGAATTCTTGAGGAAATGGGGAAGTAAGAAAAAAATATTCGAGTGATTTAAAGTATGATTCTAAAGCAGCAAGTCATATTGAAAAGTGAGCCAACAATGGATCATGAAAGAAATGACATATATCGGGTTCTGCTTTCTCAACTTCTCTTATTACTTATTTATGAAATTTTATCCTTTGAAATTTTTGTGAAATGATTTTCCATAAATGTTAGGATAAATAATTCACTTGTGATGATCTTGAAATGTTTTAAAAGAAGTTTAGGAATAACATACTTGGTATGCCTATTATAAATTTGTTATTTGGGACAAAGAAAGTTATTATGGCATAATAGTGTTCCACAAAGGTCATGTGAATTGTATTTTCAAGTTGTGAGATGATATATATAAGTTCCTTTATTTTGATGTATAATATCTATACTTGAAAGTTACTAGAAGAATTGAAATTAAGAGAAATGATTAGTTTTTATTAGATCATTTGTGTTCATTAAAGGTTGAAGATTTTGTCTTCTTATTAAATGCTCATGTGTAGTAGTGGGACACTATAAATTTGACAATAAGATGATTTACTAATGTTAATTGGATGTCCACACAAGTTATAAAAAGGACACTTGAAACATTTAAAGTGTGGAGGTGATTGGATTATGATTAATAGTCAATAATATTTGAAGAAGTTTAATATATAAATTATTTCTTCAATACCCACAAGATATATCTGTGATAGTTAGTTGATTAAACTACTAATGTGATAATTAGGCTATAAGCCTTGATAGAAATATTGTGTAATTTCATGAAGTAGTATCATTTGAAATGTTGTAATTTTTTCGTGAAAAGAAGTATCTTTTTGTAAGATAACTTTTGTATAGACATGACTTGTTATACATAGATGAATTGGTGCGTTGGTCTATAAATAGTGAATCATCTAATGATAATGATAAAATTCATATAAGTTGGATTTTGTAACATGTATGAAGATGTCATAAATTTTGCATCAAAATAGGCTTGAATTCCAATGTGGAATAAGAATATATTTAGCATATAAATGCTTGAAAAGAAATGTAATGGTTGGAAAAAATATATGATTTTGAAATGTTGTGGCCACAACTGATGCAACCATTTTAAGCTATTGAGATAATGATGATATCTGTGATATACCTATGTGAAAGATTTGTTTATGATTTATATAAATCTTGTAAAATCTAGTTTCAAAAAATGCAGTATAATAAATGTTTGAATGAGTAAGGCTAAAATCCTTAAACTAAACACAAGTGATGGGAACCCAACTTTGAGTTAGTATACATTCTAACAATACAAGTTCAACGGGTAACAACAAGTTACTTTGTGTTGCTAAAGCACGAGTCTTCCTTTTAGAACCTTGATTCAAGTGTACTGCATACTGTTATGTGAGAAGCTGAGGAGTTGTTAAATGCTTGATATAACAGGGGCATAGTGACAAACTCCATAGTTACGCGGAGGTTGAATTAATTTTTAATGAAATTAGTAAATGTCTGCAGTACAGGGACACAATAGCTAATTTCACCTATATGTATATTGAAGTGGTGCCGCTTCAAACAAGATCTAAAGGATTGGTCTTGTAAATATTCATGAATCAGGATGAGCACATGGCCATAAACGTGCTAAAGCAAATACTGGGGTTTCTAAGCTACAAATAATATTATGTGTGTGATATTTTCGGTTTTGACACATGGAGTTGTGGTTCAAATCTTTTAAGATACCAATTACTTCGTCAGAACTTTAAAGTATTTGCACTAACGGAAAATTCAAATCTATTATAAGATACTCTCTGGTATGCATGATATTATGAGAAATATTACAAACTAGTGGGGGATTGTTGGATATTTTGTAATATTTAGAGGTCTTAAATTGAATAGATACATTTGTTCGTGAAAGAACATGACTGTTATGAAAAGTCATTTGTTCATGAAAGAACATGACATTTATGAAAAGTCATATGTTGATGAAAGAACATGACTCTTATGAAAGGATACATCTATTCATGAAAGAACACGACTCTTATGAAGAATCATCTCTTAAGTTCTATAAATATAAAGACTCTCTAGAAGTAGCCTAATGAAGAAAATCTGCATGTATAAACAAAGGGCTTTGTTGTATCCTTGAAGAGAATTGTTTGTATTTACCCCAATATGTATATGAACAATATCTCTTTAAAGAAAGTGTTTTCACGCCTCAAAGCCATCTTCTTCTTCAATCATATTTCCTATTATTATTTTTCCTAACATCACATGCAATAGATATTTCATGCATTTCTTTTTTCTTCTCTCATTTTCTCTGAACTCAAACTAACTCCGGCTTAATCCCCTCAGGTTAAGGATAACACTGAGTGCAGCTCACACATTAGATGATATTCTCGATGTGTCAACTTCAGTGAGATGGGATTCTATTGCACAAGCTGGAATGCCCGACTCTAGTTATATTTATTTGTATCTGTATATTAATATGAAACGCAATTAATGAAGACATCTATTTGCACAAGAGTGACTTGTAATGTCTGTATCATTGAAACACAAATTTAGCAGGTTTTATTCTTTGTACAATAAATATGCAATTAATGAAAATGATGCCTTCTTCCGTAAGTGAAATCGTGCATTTATTTACATGGTTTTTGCCCCTTCTGAAGAAGAAATCTAGCAGTTAATGAAATTCAATTACTACTGCTATTTTTGGCACCCCATTGATGAAGGGTATGAAGTCTGTTCTCAGTCACTTACTGGTTTAAATGACAAATTAATTGCCATAAATCATTACGTTTTATTTTTGTCAGTGTTACTTGTATTCGAATCAGATATTTCTACTGTAACTCAAGGATAGATATGAAATGCTCGACTATTTTTTCACTTCCACGCAGCTTTACATGCCTCAACTACTGTTTCAACCCAGCAAAAAAAGATGCCTTGAATACCATGTTTTCGTTATTTCTGTTAAATAATAATCTCATCATATAACAGTTGGGACATAGTGTACTAGATAGCCGTATATTTTCAACAATTCAACTTTGGAAAGAAAAAACATTAGATCAATTTTTCTATTACGCAGGATAGGGAACACGAATATACTGAGAATTAAACATACACTTATCGTGTGATATAGATTCCTATCGATACCATTATAAGGTAAGCAAGCATCCACTGGAAAAGCAGCTCGATCGAGGCCAACAAAAAACAGCATCTTCAACTTATGCTTGGAAACAAGGACCTAATAGTCTTAGTTACTACTACTAGTACTCTATTTAGTTCCCCTAAATGATGGACTCATCTGAGGCAGTGTTTCTTGGAGTAGCCAGAACTAACCAACTTGCAGCTCCCTGGGGCAAGGATGTGGCAGATGAAGAGCAGCATTTGCTTGCTTGTTGATGACCGTACTCCTTCCTGCTGATGCTAACCTGGCTAGCCCTGTCATCCCCTGAAGCTTGCCGTGCTTTACTCATCTTGGCTCCCTTCACCGGAGAGGAGAATGTCTTGAGTACGTACACACAGAATTAAAGTGGCAATCAATTATCAAGAACATAAATAATTAATTAGATTGAGTGCACATTGAGAGAGATCTGGAGATAGGGTACATGATACTCACATGAGGCGTGACAGTAGTTGTTGTGGTTATAGTTTGTCTTGATGATGGGGCTTGGCGAAATCCTTCACCAACGTTAAGAGGGACATCATTTAAGTTGATGAGAGTAGTTGTCTTGTTTCCAGTTGAGTAATTGATCATGTTATCCCCAGCTTCATAGCAAGTTTCACTAGATATGGTGGAGACAGTAACAGTGACTGCTCGTCTTTCAGGGACAGGCTTGACAGGGGAAGGTAGGTTGTTGTTATGAAAATTATTAGTGTAAGGCAGCAATGAAGGAGGAGCTATGGCAGTGGAAGAAGAGACTGAGGGTGGTGTTTGGACCATATGAAGATCTTCAACCTGGACCACAACCTGAGGGGCCATGTTACAACCACTACTCTTGCGGACCATGTTTGGCCAAAGGAAACTACCCTGGGGTTTGCAGAGTCTGAAGCCACTCTTAAGCCTTTGTATCTTGGCAGCTTTTCCCTCAGCTGCTGGGGGAGTATTTTTTGCTTTTCTGGGGTTAATTGCTGTTAGCTCCTTGCTCTGATCATTTGATCGCTCCATTACTACGCCTACTGCTTGTGCTCCCTGTTTCTCATTTCCTTGTTCCACTTCCTTTCTCTTAACTTCAGGTAATTTCTCAGCCGACAACATTAATGTCGTGACAGACTTCTCTTTTTCTTCCAGTTTATACACCAGGTTCAGAAACTTTTCCTGTATTATTCACTCAATTAACATTTAACAGTCCACAGAAATTACTAGTACTAAAAATATCACGACTCCTACAGTAACATGCATATCCTACAGTACCATGCATCTCTACTTCCTCACCTAATCAAACATAATTAAGCCCCACCTCTCCCTTTCCCCTTCACCCTAACTAGAAACAAAAACTCAGAGAACCATAGAGGGGAAATAGTGCATTTTTGATGGATTAGAGACATAAGAAATGATTGAGTTGGGTGTCTCAAATGTGAGTCACAGCATAATATGAAATTATGGAAGTGTGAGTTGCATCTAATTCCACATGCAAGGCAATAACATAGGTTGATTAATTAGAATACCTCCATTTTTGCCATGAAATCTGAATTGGCTATCATTAATTGTTTCTTGCACTTTTCCTGCCACAAAAACAGAGCATGAAGTATAATTACCAAACGGGTTAAGTATTAATTTGGAAACCATTCAAATGACAAACTTTTGGCTTTTTAGAAATAAATACCATTGATGGAATAGCTTTCCTTGAAGTCTCAATAGCTTTGGTTTCTTGTTGCTTCTTCTTCAATTCAAGTTCCTCAATCTTTCTGCTCAAATAAAAACACAGCCATAGATATTTATATATCACCAATGTAAAAGCTTAAAATTACAGTATAGAATCATCAGTACATTCACCTTTTCAGATTTCCAACTTCTACTTCCAACTGTTTCTTGGTAATCACCATATCCTCCCAGTCTCTGTTTTAAGACCAACATTGACAGATATAACAAAATCATCAGAGCTCGACAAGAACAACCATAAAACAAACTCTTTTCTTTCTGGGACATGGACATGCACTTTGAAAAACTAGTGTATTAATAGGAGTAGCATTTTCAGCTAACCTTTTGAGTACAAAAATCTCCTTTTTCAGGTGCCTAAATTCCTGGGCACAGACAGGGTGTTGAGTGGGGGAGTCTCCGAGCTCCCAACCAGGTGGGGGAATCCAATAAGGATCATTAACACCGGCCTCCTTCCTGATGTTAACTAGGTCAGCACTCTCCAACCAATACTCCATTGCACCCTCAGCATTGTGGCGGCGGCGAAAACGTTCAGTTCCTCCAGGTGCAATCTTACCGGCCATGTGCTTGAGCAGATGATCCAACAGGCCGGTATCTCCAATACTCTTCCGTGCCTCTGCTCTCAACTCTGGCCGGAGAATAGGGTTACTAGCTGTTGCACCCTTTGCCTTCATCACCTCCATTAAGTTCTTCTCCGCCGACTTGTACCTTCAGTGAAGACATTAGAAATTAAAGACAGAATTGTTTTTCCCTGAAACTACAATACATAGAGGGATAACGCCATGGATTAGTAGCTTTACTTACCTCTCAGTAGACCAACGGTCTTTGGGGTCTTTGTATACTGTCAACTGCCTGCATTTGTTTTTCTTGGCAACTTTGTTTTTCTGCCTTTGAATCTCAACCCTTGATTTCTTTGCCTGTTTTTCTGTAGTTGCTCTTAAGCTATATCTTTTTCTCTTCAGGTTCCTGTTACTCTTCTCTGTCACAGCTTCCTCCTCCTCATCGTTATCCTCTGTTTCTTCATCTTCTTCCTGCTTTAATGATTCAGCGCCGACTTCATCCTCTTCCTCTTCATCCTCCTCCTCATCATCTTCTTCAGATTTTGCAGGTACTTCCACCTTTGGAATTTCATCTCCTTGAACAAAACTAGAAGAAGACTTGGTATTGTTGCTTTCTTCGTGTCTCCCCAGAAACTTGACTTGCCGTCGTATCCCCCAGGTAACCATTCCATTGACCTTAAGCTGAGAAAAGCAGGTTCCACTCTTTGGAAGAACACCCAAATTAGTCGAGTTCATCAACCAGAAGCTATGAAGATGCTTCTTCTCCGCAAACTCATGGGAAGGAACTTGACGTAAAAGCACTTTATTCGCCAGAGCTGTTCCCATGACAAACTTCTCGTCAAAAGCTGGATACATCTCCCGGGTGCTATTGCTGAAATATGTTTGTAGCGACTCCGTGCTCGGGAACCTGACTGCCACATTCAATGCAGTTGTCTCGCTCACCTGATCATCAAAAAAATAAATATATAACCGTTTATAGAACGTGACGTACCATACGTATATAACATGATCAGGGATTAATATATTAAATAATATTCTCCTCACCATAGCTACTCGAATGGACTTGAGTTGAACTGGGGTTCTTGGAGGCAAAAAGATATGATCTATCTCGTAAATAGAACCTATCTCAATGTTCATCTGGGCACCCAGAGTTTCATGGTCGTCTGCTGAAAAGTGGAAAAAGGTATAATCATGAGAATACATTTTACGAGAAACCCAAAGTTGTCTAATTAATTTGAAAGAGTAAAATGGAGTATAAAAGGTTGATTCAGATGTGGCTAAAAATATAGTACTCCACTACTAGTACTGCCGCAGAAAGAGAAAAGAGAGAGAGAGAGTACCGTGGCGTTTTAGGGTAGAGTGATTATCTGATGTGGGCAGAAGTAGTTGGTTTTCATGTCTGGCCAAAGCTGGTACTGTAGTGTCTGCGCCAGCGACACTGCTTTGCTTTTGCCCTTTCTGGTAATCCATTTCCTGTACCATATAATAAAGCTGTAATATTGTAATATCAACACCACCACCCTTATCCTTCATTCTCTACAATATATAATATAACACGTCCTCTCAATTTCCATCTCTATATAAATTATTAAAAATGCACTTTAAGGTATCATAAATGATTCAAAAATGTTATCCTTCCTGTCGTATTATATATACTAACATGCATAATAACGTACTCGTCTTGATTAAGTTTTAACTTTTTTTCGTCCAACTCATGCGGATTATTTAAAATCACCATCATCATCATCAAGAAGATTTCTTTTTGTCTTTTTGCCGTCACGGTATAATCTTACATGCACGAACTCGCATTGAAAGCTACTTTTTTTAATTGGCGCGTGGACTTTTTATAGCGCGTGTAACAGAAAAAGGAAATATTCAGATACTGATTGCAGTGTCTGCTACAGAAACCATTCCGTCCCTGATCAGAAGTGCGCAACTTTTTAGAGAGAGAAAATGTGTAAGTAGAGAGAGAAAGCTTACGAGATTAGCTTGAATGATTTTTCTGGATCTTTTCCTGTAGTAAGTTTCCATTGTCATTATCTGTAAACGCAAAATATGAGCAATTAACAACTAATGATTTGCATTAAAAGTTGGGAGTTTTTGGGGTTCAAAATCAAAAAGTTGATAAGCTGCTGCCATTAGGGTTTCCAGAAATGAAGAGTTCCATGTATAGTAATGCATTAAACATAGCGGCTGAAAAGCAAAAAGATCAAAAAACTCGAACACGTATATATACCCATGAACTGCACTACCCGCAGTCTTCCAGTACACTGATCAGCATGCTTTCTCTCCTATATACGCCAATTTAATTTATGTATATTCATCCAACACAAATTAAACAAACAGATAAAAAGTGAAAAATACCCAGTGCTTTTTGACTAAACTGATCGATCAGACAAAAGCTGTAAACTTACAGAAAAATCGCAGATTACTGATTCATGAATTCATATTCATATCAAAACAAGACGAAAAACAAGAAGTAGTAATCTTTTTGCATTTGTTTTGGAGATCGTAGCTTACAAAGATAATAAACACATGAAAACAGTTGCGATTTCAAAACTAACTTGATCGATCCAGTTTCTACAACTTAACTTCATATGTTTTCTTATTTAGCCCTAGATCAACTCCATTTTTCATTTTTTTTCCCCGTGAAAACAATAAGCTAAGATGCTTTAATTTCTTGCGAAAAAAAATTCCAGCATGAAAAGAAAGAAACCCTAACTATCATCCCTGCACGTCTATACAAACACACGAACTTGCACCGCATACACAGAGATCACATGCATGTGAAACAGAGAAAAAGAAGAATGATGAAAACAATGAGAGAAAATGAAAAGCTTGTTCTTCATACCTGTGTATCTGAAAAGGAACAGGAACCCTAGTTATGGAGGAAATGCGTACTGTGTGGGTTTTTGATGGATATATATTGTTGAAAACTGTGATAATGAATGTGAAAGTGAAAGTGAAGATCTTTATGATTTTTCCAAATATCTTTGCGACGCTAGCTAGCTTGTGAAAGAAGAATGTATCTTAGCAAGTTGAAAATGGGCAAAAATGGAGTTGAATGAAAGTGAGTTATTTGGAGCAGTGCTGAAATTGAGCTTGCACAGAAGAGAGAGAGATGATAAAGTAATTGCACAGAAGAGAGAGAGATGATAAAGTAACTGATAATTGCAACGGCGATGACCGGTGCTTGTTGCTGCTCACGTGCCCTTTTGCACAATGCAAACTTTGGTCCCCCACTCTGTTAAAATGACCTTCTTACCCCTACGCGCTAATATGGTGCTCCTTTTGTGTCTCTTCCACATCTTTCTATTCGAGCATTCGCCAATGGAAACAAAAATGTGAACTTTATAGTAAATATATAAGATAAGATTACTTATAATTTAACTCACATCTCCAAGTTGTATAAACCAAAATTTAACTTTGATAAGTGATTGTTTCCCAAAAATGAACTTTATTATCTTAATTTATAAGTCTGTGTTCAATTGAGGGCACAAATTTAAGAAGAAAATGATGGTTTTTTAATCTTGTGATCTAAACAAGTTTAAAATATTTATGTGATTATAAATTATTTCTTAAAATTAAATTATTTTTAAATATGAAAATGTGATTTTTTTAAAATATATATTGAAGAAAAAAATGTGACACATAAATTGAATTGAGATGAAGGTAGAGGAATACACAATGTTATATAGGAATAATTCATATTTGATAGTTGGACGAATCAGAAGGTGACACATGATAAATGAGTCTGATCAAGAATGAGTCTGGGGTGTGTGTGTTAGAAAAGCTAGTGAAGCGACTTCCGATGTATTGCCATTGATGACAAGTATTATTACGAGCCCGTCTATCTCTAGAGATTGGATTAATTATATGTGTTTGAGGAGTCATTAGTTGTAGAAGATCCGATCCCGAGTCCCTTCCAATCATTACTCAACTGCAATAATGTGTAATAAACGGATTTATGAGGATGTGATTTGTGGATCTTGTTCCAATAGTACTTTACTTATTGAATGAAATCTGAATTTTATTCGTTCACAAAGCATTGTACTAAAAGTTTTAACATTTGAAATTATTAACCTTTAACAACTTATAAGTGTTCAAAATCATCTTATTCAATGACGTTGCCAATCAAACACATCGAAGCTTAGGATAATTCCACTTTTCATCGTAGTTCATATTATTTTTTTATTTTTTATTCCTTGCATGTTAATTGTCTAAAATGTGTATAAATTCATGTTGTAGCATTTAAGGATTAATAAAAGTTGTAAGATAATTTTGAAAGTATATATAGCTAAGGTAGTGGCTGCGAATGATAATTAAATAAAACATAAGTTGTGTATGATGATTATATATCATATGTTTATCAATCCATGTAATTTTTCCATGAAAAAAACAGATACATTGGGGCATGAGCTAGTGATCCGGAAGGCCCAAAGTAAAATGAATAGCTCTCCGGTTGGGCCTTCGTCTGCAATACATTGGGCTCTAACAAGGAAAGACTAACCTTTAGAGCTACTATTTAAAGTGTAGTCACTAGTTTAATTTGCAATGTATTTAAAAAATAGTCAAAACTTAAAATAGCGACAAAGATCTGTTATTCGAACTTCAAGACACTTTCCTAATTGCAGTTCAAGTTCAGGCTACTGTCATGAAGTTCGAACTTCAAATTCACTTTAGGCCGTTCAGACTTCAAACTAAATATCCTAATTATAGAGACATAATTTTGTGATAAACCATGAAAAGCAACACAACAATAATTTTTTGCAAGAATATTTTAAATTCTCACATTGTTTTGACTTGCTACTCAAGTAGTTCAAGAGAAAGATCATTTAGTACCTGCATGTTAATTGTTAGTAATATAATGAATTAGAAAGATTGATCATAAAGCAAGTGGAATTGTAATAATATTGGTCAAATTGAGAACGTTGTTCGCACATCTTCACAACTTGCTACACTACTTATATCACAAATTTCCAAAGGTCAAAGCATCTATACAAGCCAATGTTGGTTGAACAACAGCCAATTCAGTGACCTCTGAATTGAAAAGGCTATTTCAGATAAGATAATGTTAAAATACACTAATCTTCAATATTTGAAGTTCTTTTTTTTTTTTGGTTTGTATATAATTAAGCAGAGTATTGTCGAATATTCAAATAATATATAGTAGTCGATAAGAATGGTATCACGGAGTTTCCCCTTATAGTCAATTTAAACATGATTTTAAGTCGGGCTAATTTGAAAGCGAAATTTTATTTGGACGTGCATTTTGAATCTCAAAAATTTTAGTTTTTCCCATAAAACATGAAAATCTTACCATTTGTGAAAACTATCAAAACTTCTCAACTCTCATACATACAATCTTATCAAATGAGCAAATTATACTGTAGTTCATATCTTAAGGCGCTGAATTAATATTCACATATCTCTATGCATGTTTATTAAATAAGTACTTGTGATTATAAACTTTTAAATACACATAATTTTACAAAGATTCACTCATCCAGTAAATCAACAATACAAGTGACTAGGTATTTTTTTTTTTAAAATGTAATCCTCTCATATGTTGTAAACCATCTCTTCATGACGAGCATGCATATTCTTTACTTCTTTTTTTGTAAAAATTTAAAATAATGAATCTTTGTTTGCAAATATAAATTTATAAGTCAATACATTTTTTTAAAAAAAAGGTTAAAATCACAACTTGAATTAACTTAATTAGCTACTAGTACATTATATTGGGACTTCTAAGTCCCATTAAGTGCTGTTTAATTTGGCCATATCATGGATTTCAAGTTAGAGAAATATTTCCTTTTCCCCCTTCTTGGTGTTTTGGTTATCACCCTTTTAACTCACTGCAGCCAGCCAGTTTTTGATGATCAATCAGGTAATTAATACTGAAAAACTTCAATTTCTTCTCCTAAAAAAAAAAAGAAGCTATGAGTGCAAATCAAATTTTCTTGTTCTTATTTGTTTCAGGATTCGTGAGCATCGATTGTGGATTACCAAAAAACTCAACATATACTGGCAGTATGTTTCCAGTAACTTACACGAGCGATGAAATGCTTATAAACACCGGTGTAAATGCACGTCTTTTGCCTAAATTCATTTCCAATGAGACAGAAATTTACTTAGAGACTGTTAGAAGCTTTCCACAAGGGAAAAGGAACTGCTACAACCTAAGATCTTCTAAAGACAAAGATAGCAAATTTCTAGTACGTGCCTTTTTCATGTATAGTAATTGGTAACTAGGATAATAAAAGTCATGTACCAAAATTTGATTTGCATATTGGTACTGAGCTTTGGGACACAATTCAATTGGATAATTCATCTCATGTAGTCACAAAGGAGATTATACATGTTTTTCCTACAAAGAGAAAAGACATAAAATCACAACTGAAGTTATTCCGAATTTTCAAAAAGTCCTATTACCCCATTGAACAACTTCAAAGTAGTATGTATATCCCATTTTTCACCCAACACCACTTACACAAAAATATTTGTAAGTCACGCACTAATAGTTACTTGCCACGTGTTAAAAGTCATTTTTAATTATTTTTATTGGATTTCTTTGCTTTTCTTTTCTCTTTCTTCTTCGCCTCAACTTTCTTCTTCTGCTTATTTTTTTCTTTTTCTCTTTCTTCTTCGCCTCAACTTTTGTTCTTCTGAATTTTGTTCATCTCACTGCAACAATGGTCAATCCCGCTGTGGCAGGATCGATTTTCCGACAGCGCTACCAATTATTTATCAAACTACCACCAATTAATTTATTTATGAAAATAAACACCTTCAAATAATCAAAATATCACCAAGTCAAAATCTGAAATTTAAATCACCACATTCTCCAACTCCTTACTCCCAAATAGAGTTTTCCATAGTTTCACTACTCCCAAATCCCAATCTTGATTTGTAGGAGGAAAAATAATTACTGAACTAATTTGTTTTCAAAAAAAAAAGAAGAAATGAACACGAATTTCTACCTTATTGCACTTGGGGAAGATGATGAATTCAATCTAATAATATCGCATTTTAAAAATACAAAATCTGAGCAAGAATAGTGATTTTAAACTTTTGGCCGGTTGGAAAAGCTTCTTAAAGGGCTATTAATGGTGATTTGGGAAAGATGGGAAGATGAGTCTAATTTGTTAATTAAAAAAATCAAATTAAAAATGCCACATGGCATTTTAACACTGGTTTGGGGCTGTAATATTACTCCTTCACGCGCCCAGTTTTCGTGAGAACACAGTTGTGCTAAAAATGACTGAAAATGGTGTATTTATCGTGAATGTAAATAGTTTCGTGGGGTAATAGGACACCCGCAAAGTTAATGTGTCTTTT
The DNA here is from genome assembly GCA_018342035.1 of Solanum appendiculatum. Taxonomy (NCBI): domain Eukaryota; kingdom Viridiplantae; phylum Streptophyta; class Magnoliopsida; order Solanales; family Solanaceae; genus Solanum; species Solanum appendiculatum. Next base: position 377,231 of record JAGDQO010001168.1, read on the forward strand.
TAAAAATTCGGGACAACTTCAGTGGTGACTTTATGTCTTTTCTCTCCTACGAATTATACGAATGTATGTCTCGTAAATACAGGCAACGGAACACCTTTTATTTCAGCGCTGGAGCTACGACGATTCAGAAATTCAATGTATCCCTCTGAATATGACATATCGCTAGAGCTTTGGAATTCAGAAGCCAAGTGCCTTAATGGATCCAATTGACCATGTTAATCGGTCTAAATGCATATATATATATATATATACTACGCATTTGATCTCCGCATTAAAGCCAATTATTTCAAATTCATGCTGGTAGGGTCCCATTTAGGAGTAATTCTCTATCAATAATTTTTTCATATCTAGGCTCGAACCCAATAGCTATAGTTAAGATTGCTAGCCATTCGCGTGCACCATATTATAAACCGACACGATGCCCTTGACCTAGAATTTCAACTTTAAATTTGTGACGTCAAAGTTTCTAAAATTTACAACTTGATTTGCATGTCCGATCAAAATTTCAAATGGCCTACTAAAGATGGAAGTGTGCTTAATTAACATCACCTCTGTAGTTCATAAATACGAAATTACGAAGCCAAAATTGTATCCTGATTTCTAATCTATAGTTTCTCCTTTGTTTGTTACAGATATAGCTTTGACGCTTATGATCGAATTTGGGAAGCTCTTCAACTTCCAGAATGGGATATTGTTACCACAAGACGAGAAATCGACAGAGATATCGAGAACGATTTTTACCCTCCAAGTCTTACCATGGGCACGGCAGCAACGCCACTGAATTCTACTACCTGGACTCTCTCTTGGGGTCCTGCAGATCCCAGTATTGACTACCATACCTACTTCTATTTTGCTGAAATAGTGAGCCTTATGCCTAATCAGACCAGAAAATTTGATGTCATCATTAATGGGGAAATCGCTTCCTGAGGAATTGGAGTCAGAGTAGTTGACCACTTTTGTGATGAACGACAAGCGAATGGCTAGCAATTTTAACTATACGTTGCGTCAAACCAATAATTCGAGATTGCCGCCGCTTATTAACGCGCTTGAGGTTTATGCTGCTAAACGGTTCTTAAAGGTTCATACTGATGAAAATGATGGTGCGTATACTGTTCTATCGCCCTAGTCCCGATTTACCGTGTTTTTGGACAAGGATTTGCTTGAAAAATTAGGGGAAATGATATTCATGATCTAATTTAAACATCTAATCATAAAAAAAGTAGTATCTTCTGCATATTGCACTGTTTGGAAGGTTGATCTCTCTGATCAACCCTTGAGTCGCCACAAATAACCTTTGTAATGACATTTGCTGTTTTTGTGGCAATAAAATATCTGATTTATTGTGGTGTAATCTTGTTACCATAATGTATTTAAAGAAAAGAGAAGTAAATTGAAGCATGTCTGATGTCTAATCCATTTAAATTATGAAAATTCATGTGTTATAAGCTAAAATCTTGATTGAGGCATGTGTAATTTGTCCATTACAGTAACAGCTTCACCTTTGCCTTTTTGGGTTTATAGTGTTAAGTATATAAATTTTAAGCCATTGTCTGCTGGTATCTAGTTAATTGGAGTATTTTGTTTAGAAACACTATTTTGTTGGGAGAAATGTTAATCCCTCTTGGGTAATTTTAATTGACAGTGGACACAATTTGAAGGGGCAAAAAGGCTGTTAACAAAGAATTTGATTTTACTGTATTCAAAGAGTTATGTTTCAAGTTTTATCCACGTTTTCTTTTATTTATCCCTACTCTGCTTTCTTGGAGTGTAGTTGATGCAATAATGGATATTAAGAGAACTTATGATGTGAAGAAAAACTGGCAAGGAGATCCATGCTTGCCAAAAGATTACACATGGGAAGGTCTTCGCTGCAATTACAGTTCCAGCAGTTCTACACGAATTATAGGCTTGTATGTTTCAAATACTTATATCATTTGAGTTGTCCAATATATTGTGCATTGACAAAATAATATGCTTGAGGAATAAGGTCACTTCAAGGTTCTTTCAAAGTAAAGTGCCTCTAAGTTCTTCTAAATTCACCATGCTAAATGTTTGGACCTCTTTCCAGGGACTTGTCCTCCAGTGGATTAAGTGGGGAGATTCCATCTTCTCTATCAAATCTAACTGCCTTACAGTACTTGTAAGCTTCCTTAAACGTGAAAAAACAATATTGACCAAAAGGAGAGTCATAATTCAAGAGAATGAAATGATTTTGAAAATCTCAGGGATCTATCGGACAATGATTTAACAGGTCCAATACCAAGTTTTCTTGCTGGATTTGCGTTCTTGAGATTCTTGTAAGTCCTATTTGTACCTCCTTCTTCCTCTTGGTTATGATCATTCGCTCGATTAGAACGATCAAATGAATAAAAAATCTTTTCTATTTTTATGGCAGAAACTTAACTGGAAACAAGTTCTGGGGTTCAATTCCTCTTGGACTTGCTGAAAAGGCGAACAACGAAACCTTGTTGCTCAGGTATGTGTTAAGTTTCCATATCAAGAATATCAATAGCTAGCACTAGTTTAAATGTGGAGAATTACAATCTTCCCTACGCATGTATTTTCATTTGTGAAAAACTTAATTTCTAATAGATAATATGTTCTACACATTGCCAAATTATGTGTAGAACTTACTAGAACATATTATCTACTGGAAACTATAGTAAGTTTAATGTGAATTTCTTATAAGTTCATATAGCAATACTCACCTTCATATCCTGCAAGCCATGGTTACTCATTCACAACTATGATGATTTCAATTTATGCAGCCTATGTGCCTAACAGGATGTATATAGGTCCACTTAAACCTTATCTGAAATATACTTTATTTGTCCCTTCCAGAATATCCGATAAAATTGGAATGATAGAGAGAATATTAGCATGGCTCCTGCGTAATAATGACACACACGAATCATGAAATGGTCCAAAATTACTAGAAAAAAGGAAATATATTTTATTCCCACCACTTCGACAAGATAAATTGTTAGTTATGCCAGTCAATCTTGAAGTAGAGAACTTTTGCTTCGGTAACCGTAAATGAGGCTTTGCAAGCATTGCCTGGTAGAGGAGATGCAATCAGGGAGACCAAAAAAATGCGTTCTTCTATTTTGAGATCTTTAGATTCAGAAGATAAGATTGACGTGTAGCACCCAAACGTGTGGCCTAGTAGTCAATGAAGTGGTTGAGAATCATGAGGCCTCTGGTTCAAATTTCAGCGGAGACAAAAACATAAGATGATTTCTTTCTATCTGTCCTAGCATTGGTGGACAGAGTTACCTGAGGTGACAAGTATCCCGTGGAATTAGTTGAGACGCACACAAGTTGGACCAGACACCACGGTTATTTAAAAAAAGAAGATTAGACTGAACCTGTAAATCATATGGTTCTACTTATCCTTTGTCCCATTCCTTCGATCAAAGAAGAATTCACGCCCAAGGCTAGTCCCAACAATTTTTTATGCTTATGCCACGCGTACAATTAAGTCAAGAACAAAATATTTTAAAATATAAAAAATAAAATCTAGCCAGGTACTCAGCAGTAGGTGTTCTTATATGATATCTGTTTCAAGCAGCATTTTATGCACTAAAGCTCTAAAAGTAACAACATTGTTTTATTTTAAAGTATGTTTCTGGTTTAAGGTGCTTCTGACTTCATTAGATTCAGGCGGAGGGAGATATTGATCTTGTTAGTGGCTAATGAACTTTCGCCTGGATTGGTTTCTTGTTCAAGTGCCAAGTCTAACAATGTTGTTCTAGTTCAGAAATAGTTTGCTATTTGTACATCAATTTTTGTTGGTTCAATTAACTGAATATCTCATTGATGTAAATCGAGAGATTGTTATGTAACTTCTGATTTAAGCCTATGCTGGAGTAACACACCTACTTACAACAGCATGGATGGATTCGTACCCCTCATTAAGAATCATTGTCAATCAGCTCAATGTACAAAAAAGAAGCTTTCTATTCCAGTAGTTGCATCAGTAGCTGTACTGTTGATGCTTTTGATTGTGGGAATCACCATCTGTTACTTCACCAAACGCAAAGGTATGCGGTGTGAAAGTCTCTTTTATTCTTGTCAAACTCAAGATGAAGAATTTTGCTTAGGACAATGGTACTGTGATCAGGGGATAAAAGGGTCGATTCTTTTGACTCAAGAAGCCAACGTTTTTCATACACTAAAATAGTGAGTAGACCAACAACTTTGAGAAGATTTTAGGCAGAGGTGGATTTGGATTAGTATACCATGGCTACTTGGACAACAAAGAAGTTGCTGTGAAGATGCTTGCTGAGACAGGATACAAGGAATTTCAGATTGAGGTTTCAAACTTAGCCCTATTGAATTCAGGAACTCTTTTAGGACCTCTCACTATATATTACAACAATTTGTAGGAACTCTTTTAGGACTTCTCACTATATATTACAACAATTTGTAGGATCTCTATAGACTTACCGAAAGCTTAGAACTAATTCCATATCTATGTCTATGATTTTGTAGGCTGAACTATTGGGAAGAGTTCATCACCGAAACTTGATTTCACTTGTTGGGTATTGTTATGAAGGTGCTTATATGGCGCTTGTATACGAGTACATGGCAAATGGGACTGTAAAAGAGCATCTCAATGGTGAGAATTTAGCAATTTTCATGTTTTAGTCTTCTTTATCTGTTTAAGCTTATCTTACTAACTATAGTAAGGTTTATTTTTTTCTGTTTCCATTAAGACAACAATATGATAAATTTTTTGGTAATGGACAATCTTCAAACAGAGGAGTATGTGGTTATTCAAAGATATTTCATTTTCTTTTGATTAGTTAGTTTTCATCTGTTTCATAACCATCATGAGCTCAAATCTTGAAAGAGAAATCCTACTATTTCTTCATCTAAAAAAGGGAAATACTACTGTTTCTATCTTTATATTCTCTTAATTGGAGATGTTCAACCCGGAAATTGTTGTCTAAATAATATTCTTCAGCTTATTTGATGTTCAACATATATAACACAATTTCTGATGCATCAGGGGAATGTATTAAAACAATTTAATTTGCTGATGTATAGGCCCAAAATCATTGACTTGGATAGAGAGACTTCAGGTGGCCCAGAATGGAGCAGAAGGTAAGCAAACATTTTTGGTAGTGTCGGTCTTATGTTTGAGTTCTCTCAACTTCTTGCATGTCTCACATGCTTAGAAAGGGAATCCTTTTTCTGTCGAAAGCCAATTCTTTAAGACAGACCCTAGTAGCAATTGTCGCCTACTTCACAAGGTTTTGGGTCTGAAAATAGAATATTTAACTTGGCATATTCCATCAAGATAAAGTCATATCCACTTTCTTGCCTTGGAGGAGCTAGCATATATTGAAATAAGATTGAATGTTATGCCCTAAAAAGATGGGTTGCCTAATGCCTTATATTTCTGTCTATTCTCTTCTCACTCGCTTTGTGGTGTCTTCTTCCTAATTTATCACGAATGATAAGATTTTGTCCAAGGATTTGTGGAGGACATAATTTTGAACTTAAAACCTATAGATCCAGGATTGTAATAACTCTTTTTGTTTCTATTCATTTTTCTCATCTTGGTCTTCTCTTTATCTTTTTACTGAAATTAATGAGTTGGATTTATGTGTATGTAAAACTTCTTAGGTTTGGATTATCTACATAATGGTTGCACGCCACCTATTGTCCACAGAGATGTTAAGAGTACCAACATCTTATAAGATGACAACTTCCACACAAAACTTGCCGATTTTGGAATTTCTAGACATTTTTCTGTAGATGAGAGCTCTTTCGTGTCAATTGCAGTTGTTGGAACTATCGGTTATCTTGATCCAGAGTAAGTAGTTTCTATAATCATCATGCATCTTGTATATTTCATTCTTCGGTATGATCATTAAAATGAATGGTAAGTAACTCGTTATATCATATTGATTGATGGTATAAGAACTCTTTGACCCGTCTAGTTATCATGAACTAAATCCTCACGGAAGACACCACTTTTGGGTTGCAGGTATGCTCATTTACAGAAGTTGCATGAAAAGAGTGATGTTTATAGCTTCGGAGTCGTGCTGTTGGAACTCATCACAGGGCAGCCTCCTGTGATAACAAGCAAGAACTGTCACATAACTCAATGGGTCAGTAATTCTCTTACTACTGGTGATGTTGCCAATATTGTTGACCCCATGCTAGATGGAACCTATGATAGTGAATTGGTGGAAAAATATGTAAGATTAGCAATCAGTTGTTGCTCACCCTCTTCTGCTAATAGGCCAACCATGCTTTTTGTGTCTAGCAGACTAGAGGAATATTTAGAAGCTGCAACAGAGGCTACTAAAGGCATAATGGTTTATTTAGAAGATTCAACTTTAACAATCCCTTGATAGCAAGTTCTAAAGCAAATTTTGATTCTAATTATTTACAGGAGTCTGCAATATAAGGACTTGCTTTGATGCATTTGTTAATATTTTGTTTTTTGTTTTCTTTTTATCCATCACTTGTGGCTTGTAATTTGTACTAGTGGGCAGCTGTCCATGCATTTTTACTTTTTGTACACTATGCTGTTGTTGAGGATTTTGAATGTTTCAAATACAATCTCTGTTCAGTCAAGTAAGAACACAATGTTTTACAAGGAAAACACCTGACTCACAGAGATGAAAAACCACGACTTGTACCTCTACAAGATTTGTTCCACATTGATCACTAAACGCAATGAGCCATTTTAGTTACTTAAGGAATGAAATGAATATACAAAAAGATAGGGAAGTGAATACTCGATTAAGTACAACTGAAATCTATTATAAATCACACATTTATAATTCATAAAAACACACACTTCCATATATATGCTTAGGCCTTAGCACGGGACCAACTTTGGTCTGCCGCAGGTGGTGAACAATACGAAATGCGGATTACATATTTTACTAGTATCTTTCAAGCCAAATACGTACGTAATAACTAATACACACCGACTATAGATAATTTTATACTGTCAATACATAAAACTTAAACTCTATAATTGACGAGGGATCGGTACGTAGCACCAGGCTGCCAACCAGTGGGAATCACATTCTGGGCTATTAATATCTTGTTAGAATATTGTGAAGTCAATCGAATAGAAAATGGAGGGTGTAACTCAGAGCCAGCATCCAACTTCCAAACAGCACCCCAAGATTGTTGCATTTGCCTCCATTTATAATTCTTTCCTCTATTAATAATGATGCTTCTTTTTTCCTTCAATTCAACTTTTTCAAGATCACCATCTCCTTCTTCAAATTCTATCACAACTGCGAAGTACTCCGAATTTGAACCTTGATCAACGTGGAACACTATGTTTTTTCTTGAATAATCACACGCCACCCTGAAAATTTTAAAATCATGAAAATGGACATGATCGATGCACATCTGTTTCAATTTATGTGACATTACTTGACTGAACAAGATTTTTTTAAAAATAAAATAATAGTAAATATTTATCTGATTATATATAAATCATCTCATTAAAAATAAAATAAGAAGTTAAAAGTTAAATTACATGTAAATAAGGAGTATGAGTTTTTGAAGAAATTCTAAAAAGGACAGACACACACATGTGACAGAAAGAAACTAATAGTTTGGCTTTTTTCTTCTTTTTTTTTGTAAATAAATAATTTTTAGTCGTATATGCTTTGTCATAGAGTAGTTTGACAACTACCACTGCAGTCCCATTAATTAGTTAAATTCAAGATATATTAATTCAAATAACTATTGTGAATTTAATTTAAACCATGTAAATCCAAATTAAATGATAGTATTATTTAATTCACTTTGTTATTTTTTTTTCCCTTGGGATGGGGTAGTTGAGTAAGTGGAATTTGCCTAGCATAACGTATTTGCAATACACCAGCATCTCTGAGTTTTTGTTCTTGTCCAGGAATAGCCATTGAACCAAATGCAGTTCCACTCAAGTCAAAATGTGCTGATTGAGCCACACAAGGTCCTCCTGGGCAAAAATCTGTTATCACAACCCTTACTCCCTTGCCTGAACACGATCGATGCATTTTCTTTGTACATTTCACCTAATTATCACACATATTAATTAATTGCTTTATTGCTAATTAAACACTGGAATATTAATAAAACTCAAGTGTTTAACATTAATTAGGGGGAACCTGGTAGCAAGCTCCACATTCTTTTCCAGATTTATAGAGGGATGGACCAATTCCAGTAACAAAGGAAGAGAAAGGTGCTTGAGATACTGCAGTTCCATATCCACAAGATCCTCCTGCACTCATAAACATATGGACGCGATAACTCATCGATATAATTTACTAAATATTATATAGTGATAACGTAAATTTACTTCTTGTAACTTGTAACAGGTAAGATGTCTTATCATTTAGTTTATTTTTATAACTCATTAATATATAGTTGCCATCATTTTCTCCCACAAAATTATGAGTGAAAAACAAAGTCGATTAGTACGTGCAGTGGCTTTAGAGTAGCTGTGTGGGGTGAAAGGAATTATAATGTTGAGATATACTATACTCTATCCGTTTAAAAAAGAATGATCTAGTTTGACTTAATATGGAGTTTAAAAAAAACAAAGTTATGTCAAATGTACCGAAATGCTATTTAATTTTGTGGCCTTAAACATGCCACGTGAAAATCTAAAATTTAAGTGTTGCCAGAAAAGTAAAAGGGTCATTCTTTTTTAAACAGATTATAAAGGAAAGTAGATCAATCTTTTTTAAATGGAGGAAGTAGTACTTAAGTCATTAAAAATGTGTTTAGATCTCTAACGGCTTAAAATTTTAAATAGATGAAATGCATGATCACAACTTTAACATGGTATCATAGAAGACAAATGCTCAGGATTCAAATTTCACCGCTATTCAAAAAAGGAAAAAAAAAATCACGTACGTGAGGAGGCATGTTGAGACGTAAAAGAGAGAAAGGAAGGAGGTGTACGTAAGTATAGTTACCGTCACTTCCAGCACCATTGGGGCTGCCATACCAAGTAGCGCCGGCCGTCCCCCAATGAGTAGCATAGGTGGACAAATTGAAGTGTTTATGTTTAAAACCAAAGCTTGGGCTAATCAAACAAACTAAAACAATTATTAGATATTGACAAACACTGACCAAATGTGATACGGAGAATAAGCCCATCTTTTTTGGCCTAAATTCTTTAATTTGTAGTAATAATATTACTAGCTAGAATAAGTATTTGGTTATGCAAAATGGAGAGCTCAATATTGAAGTATATATAGAGGGGAAAATATAGATGAATTATTGGCTTTTCCATCACATTATGTCAATATTTGTCAAATCTAATTTTGATTGGGGTTTAACTTCTATATTATACAAATAATGTGAAAAAAACAATCAAGATTAAATTATCTAATAGATAATTACAAGTTACAAGTAATTATTCATAAGATATGAAATTAATGATCTGCAAATAACCCATTATAATATATACTAGTGTAAAATTTTGTTAGTATACGTAAGTTAATTGAATTCCAATTATGCATGCGATTGGAACCCTAATCATTTTGACCATGAGTGACCAATTTTTTTTGGAGAAGATTCTTTCTTGTCACGGTTTGTCTTTTTAAATAATTGCAATAAAGCTTGACGGATATATGATTAATTATTAGTATGTAATAAGTAAAAGTATTTTAGAAAGCAACATGGGGCACCTACTAATATATGATTAATAATAAGTAAAATATTTAAGAAAACGACATGAATTCTTACATCCTCCATTACTTTTTAATGTTTTGCCGACGACGAAATTGGAATTACCAAAAAAGAAGAAGAAAAGATTAAAGAACGCCCTATGGCAGGAATTTAAATGATTTTTTTTTTGAAATTATCCGCTCCACATTTGAAATAAGCAAATGATCAAGGTAAGATATGTACTTTTTATTTCCTTAATTGTATAATAATTTATTTAAGAACTAATTTTTATAGAGTCGGCCAAGTTATATATATTATATAATATCATTGGGGAGCCAGAATTTTCAATAAGGGGGTTCAAAACCTGAAGTAGTAAACACACGAACTAGTCGAAGGGGGTTCGATATCAATTATATATATATACCTAAAAATTAATTTTAACCATATATAAATAGTAATATTTTTCATCAAGGGGGTTCGGACGAGCCCCCTCACAACATGCTGGCTCCGCCCCTATATAATATCATCATTTTTAATATTAGGTCATTGAAATAATTACTTTTACAGAAAATTACCTAAATACACAACTTATTTTATCTCAAAAATTTCCTACCATTTGAAAAAATTACAAAAATTCCTACTCTCTCCTATTCTCGGATACATCACTCTTACGCGATGTATCGAGACAGGTGTGTCTTGTATCAACAAAGGTAATATATCGGGATGTTGAGCGATGTATCAAGATAGGTGTGTCTTGTATCAACAAAGGTAGTATATCGGGACGCAATGTATCAGAATAGGTGTGTCTTGTATCAACAAAGGTAGTATATCGGGACGCAATGTATCAGAATAGGTGTGTCCTTGTATCAAGAAAGGTAATGTATCGGGACGCGATGTATCGGACGTTGAGTGATGTATCCGAAATCGAGATGCGACGTATTGTGACATTGAGTGATGTATCCAAAACTGGAATGCGATGTATCGGGATGTTGAGTGATATATCCGAAACCCTTAAAATTTAAGGAATTTTTATAATTTGAAAAAAAATAGAGATAAGATATAATTAGCTCTTAACACTATAAAATTTGTGTAAAATATACTATATTTACAGGTAAACTTTTTTTAATGTAGAATGTAATTTTTAAAATAAGACATACATGAGTTTAGAGCTGCGTATCGGTCGGTTCGGTTCGGTTTTGAAGTTTATCGGTTGGACTTATTGGTTATCGGTTTGTAGAGATGCTAAACCATTAAAGAACCATTAATATATTGGCTTATCGGTTATTGGTTTATTGGTTATTGATCGTTATCAGTTCGGTTATCGGTTTAACCGTTAAGATTTGACACAAAAAAAAAGTCATTAAAAATCACTTAGAAACAAGGTAACAAACCAAATGAACCATGCACATGAGTTCACAAATTACATCTTGCTAAAAAGCAAACACTTTTACATTGTCGAATATCCAAGAGTTTGAGATAGCCAGAAATAAAAGTAGGAAACTAAACTCTAAGTCAAGGACTTTATATACAAAATGGTATAAATATAATTATTTAATTTACTATCGGGTTATCGGTTAACCCATTAAGAAAAAACCTCAAATCGTTAAGAATCGATAACCCGATAACAAAAAAAATCAAAACCATTATCAAAACCTCTAAACCAATAACCATTACTGATTAACTAATAACTTTTTTTCGATTCGAGTTATCAGTTTCGGTTCGGTTTTGAACCGCCCTACATGAGTTACTATAACAAGTAAAAGTAATCTAATAATGTAAAAAGAAACTACACTAACAATATATATAAGTTAATTTTGTTTTATATATTATCATGCATGTCATTTAAATATTTATAACTAGGCATGTGAAATTTGTAATTTTAAAAATAATAAAATAACATAATTATTGTCACCGAGCAAAGGTGACATAATATGAAATAAAAATTCTTTACCCTATCTTATCAGTGTATATTATTTTGGACACCCATATACAATATAAGTATATTCAAAGGATGTGGGATAGAGAATGAGGTTGCTCCTCCTTTAATTAGAAATTTCAAATTGAATTTTAGGTATGAAAAAATCTTTGATAGGAGCGCTTTCCTTGAATGGAGTCTTATGCTACGCGAATCTGAAATAGTCGGACTCCAACATAGGTATCTGACCCCGGATTAGAAGAAAAAAAGTCAATTGGCTCAAAGTGATTGAATTAACAATTTGCATGGCTCTGTATTTTGTAAGTGCATGAGCTCTGTGCACGTTAAAGTGAAAAGACAAAGTTGTCGGCAGAAATGGACCCATCCATGCAAATCTTTTGTACGTCATTTTTCTGTCTTTTCTTCATATAGTAAAATCCCTACTAACCTGCCGTTGATGGAGGTTATTGCTCGTTGAAACTTCCCCAATTTATGTTTGTCCATTTCTTAATCTTATATTATACACCCTAATTAAGCTAAATCTCCTCCCTGTATAGTTAAATATATTTATAACGGTCATTTTTTATTAAAAAAAAATTGGAATCAATTTATTTTATGTTATATTATATTATATACTAGATATTCTTTATAATCAGTGTTTCGCTACAACAATTAAAAAAAAATAATGAAGCTAATAACGTTGTTATAGAAAGATTTGATTGTATTAACATTTATAATCTTGTGAATGTAAATTACATAGTCATGTGACTATGTGAAAATGTTATTTATGAATAGAGACCAGACACAATTGCTTTAGCAGGGACTGAAATTGTGACTATGTGTTCATGTTTTCGAAAAGAAAACAACCATCTACACGAGGTGCTATTTGTCTACTTATTGAATTAATTAGTCACGTCTATTTTGAAGTCTTATAATTAACTCGTTCCACAAACAACAATAATATACCCACACAAGTGAAATTCGAGGGAAAGTGGTATATAGACATCTGATATCCTTACTCCTACTTTATAAAGATAGTGATATTGTTTTGAAATGACCACAGTCAACTCAAATATTTAACTCGTTTCAACAAACAACAATAATATACCCAATATAATCAAACAAGTGGGGTCTGAGAGAAAGTGGTGTATAATAGTGAAGAAATCATATAAAAAATGGAGAAAAGAATAATGCAAACCACAAAAGTACAATAAATAAAGTAAAGAAATTAAAACAATAGGTAATAAAAGTAAATGATATGAGGCCAAAAATATATTTTCTTATCATTATTTGTCTTAAATTTAATATTTATATTTGTCCTTTTTGAGCATGGATTTTATGGATTGTGCTAAATAGTGTATTTTATTTGTAGGATTAAATTGGTGGGAAGATGAAGAAATTTGGACCTAAAACGAATTAAAAATAAAAGATTCTAGAAAAAAATCAAGCAGACAGCTTAATGAAAAGAAGTTAATATAATATTAATATAATTTATATGCGAATAAGGAAAGAAAAAATATACCTGCGCGCGAGGTGAAGTTGTGACACGTGGCAGCTAGGGAAGCATTGAAGATTGAGGCGGTTGGACCCTTTTTCGCGCGTACAGAATTCCAATTCCATTTGGTTTTGGGTTTCTAATTTATTTTGGACTCAATTATTTTATTTAGGGTTTTCTATATCTATAAATAGTCCGAAATAATTATTGGGAGATACTGGGGGAGATATATTGTGTAAGGAAAAGTTGTGAATACTTTTTATGGTTTTTTTTCTTCTTCTTTTCTTAGGTATTGATAGCTAAAGACCCTTGTTCCGGGGCTGCGGCTATCGGTAATTGTTGAACATTGATTGTTTTGAATTAATTATTGGTTATCGCTTAAATTACTTTTGTGTTCTTGTTTTAGTATTTCATTCTAGGCGAACATCGAAATAAATCTATTGTCAATACTTGGACTCGAGAGATAAAGAGGTAGATAGACCAAAGAATGCAAAGAGCTTGATCTAACGTGTTTAGATTTGTGTTTAGGAGTGACGCCCGGACGACCACCTAGCTTGGTTACGAAACAGGATGAAATATAAATGCTCGCCAATTAGGACTGCCTATCCCCGCTCAACGATGTAGTTAGACAGCTAGTTGGAGTAGGCGATTAGAGGTCGAGAGATGATGATCATAAAATCAACCCTGTAAATCAGTAATTTGATAACCTTAGTTAATTCATTGCATGAGATGCGATACATGAAACCATGTGCATGCTGCAGCCCTGGAATTGTCCCAATTACTGTAAGTTAATTTATTAATTCTTGCATTCTTTTATTTCTTTTGACACTCTTAACTAAATAATTAGACTAGTATAATTTAGTAAATAGCTAATTGCTATTTATTCTTGCATTCTTTTATTTCTTTTGACACTCTTAAATAAATAATTAGACTAGTATAATTTAGTAAATAGTTAATTGACAAGTTTATGTGGGTTCGGTCACTATATTACTTGTGCAACCACGTACACTTGCGTGTGCAATTGAAAGCAACAGTAAATTCAATGAATACGAATATATAGTAGGAGAGTTACCAATTAATAATAATACTGATAAAGAAAATTAAACAATGTTCGACTATCTACTAATCTTCTATCCTAATATATTCTCAATCTTCATATCTTCTTAACTAAGATCGTGTCCTCGATAAGCTAGATGTAAATGTGTCATGTCATATCCTCGATAAGTTATAGGTGTGACAGGAGGTTAGACAAATTCATACTATACTTAAAATTTGAATGAAATAAAATAATCTTCTAAAAATATTAGAATATGTTATTATGTTTACTATAAAATCGAATTTTCCCCAAGAAACGTCATCAAAATCTTGATTTCTCCAATGGACTATAAAGTCCTTTAATATCAAGAATTGAGGTATTTAATTAGACCTAAATGATATAGTGTACATTTTGACAAATTAAAATTGCCTAATTTTCCGGTGATAGTGTGTGGGAATACTTTAAAGTTAATCATAATGTTCTTAATTAACGTTTAATCATTTATTTGTTTGGTATCATAAGAGGGATTTGTGGACGTTATTTCAACGTTAATTAATGTATTGATGTAAAATTTGGCATTTTTAAAGATCTTATCAGCTTTAATTCATTAAAATAAAATCCGAGTGACAATGATGTCTCACCCACCAAATCGTTGCTCTTCTAGTTTTAATGCAAAATCCTTTTTTTTTTGGTTTACCAGTGTCCGAAGCTCACATTGAAGCCTTGACTAAATTCGGATCGCACATTGGATGATTCGTTCGGGGGCGCTCCCAATAGAATTTTCTCCATATCTAAGGCTAAAACCTGAAATCTCTGATTAAGGATGAAACAGTCCTACCACTACACCACAATCCATGTTTCGTGCACTATTCTTCTTGAGTAGCTTTAATTACATTTTCAAGGGTGTTTTCTTTCGGATATTTGTCTAGTAAATGATGAGTATCTCTCTTTCTTTCTTTTTTTGTAATTTAGTAATATTTTAAATCAATGATTGAAAGATTTTTTTTTTTGATTAAATTAAAAATTTTATGAGAAAATATTAGATCAACATTTAAAATATTTGTAAATTATTACAAATATTAGATGATAGTATAGTGTTTAATTTGTATGTAAGGTTGAGCAAGAGCAAACATTAAATTCAAAATATAATGTTATTTGAAAGGGTATAACTTTCTAAAGATTATGTTTGCACTATTTTTAAAAATAGATAAAATATAAATAGTGGTGTAAAAATAAGACATTCACATAAAAACAATCGATTTTATATTATATCTTTACAATTGGGGAGCGAGAGAAAATAAAGGCTAAACTACCTATTTAGACATACTTCTATACCATAAATACATATTTTATCATTAGTTTAAAAATATTACTTATAATATCATTTTTTATTAAATATACCATATATTTTTAAAAGATACATGAGATACACAATCCCATTAATTATGGTTATTAATAATTATCTTTATAATATAACTCCTTAATTAATAAAACTTTTACAATTCAAACACTTCTCTCTCTCATCCAATTAAGTCATTTCCCTCCTTAATCCCACGTTTCCTCTGTATCAAAAACCAATTTCAGCCGTTTCCATCCCCCAACCCACTTCTTCTATGTATCCAAACACATTACTCTTTTCTTCATCCACACAATTTCTCACGAATTACCCCTTTCTTCATCCAACATTACCCCCTTCTTCACTAACCTAACTCAATTCGTTATTGCACTTATAGCTTAATCTACATAAGCAATAGAGGTAATGTAAAATATTTTTAGTTAATCAGAGCTTCCATTGTGTATCTTTGATTTTGTTTCTATTGTTTTATTATTCTCATGTATTTTGATTTTACATCTGATTTAAAGTTCATAATGTTCTCCAAATTTAATTAACAGAACAAATACGAAATAATTGCAGATCCTAAAGAAAGGAAGAATTTTGAATTTTTTTTACTTTTTTTGGATTAATGATAAACAGATACTCTACGGTCGTGATTTGTTCCTAAATTTGTGTGTTTCAGTTACATTTCATATTTAGATACACATAATTATATGTATATACTTACTATGTATCCGAGATACATATTATTTAAGAGTAATAAAATGAAATTAATCAAATTAATGACCAAGATATACATGTTTTTGTCTTTTATTAATAATATTAATGAATTTATTATTTCAAAGAATAATAAAATGAAATTATTAAACATACATACACCCCTTGATTTTCCCGTTATATTAAGGAATTTGAATTTCAAATTAATTGTCCATATATTCTGAAAATCCCCAATTACTCCTCTAATTAAGGAAATCAGTTACAACCAATTAATTTAAATAAATAAAATATGTATCTTGATTTTAAAATTCGGCAAATACATGTATCTCGCGGATTCATATTCATGTATCCTAAGCATGAAATATGGTAGATGAAGTAATATTTAAAACTAACGGAAATTTTAGTAATTAGAACCTAAACTAGTGGAATTTATGTAGTTTGCCCGAAAATAAACGAGTCCACCTTTTAATTTTAAACTTTCCTTTTTTCAAAACAATAATTAATACCCATATGAGAAGGCTGTTGACCCGGGAGGGGGGGGGCGATTCAATTATACTTGGGTTAATTTGATTTTAACTAAAAAAATCAATCTGATATCAAATCAACCCGACATTTTATATAATTTAAAATTTTTATTTTATACATAAAAATATTTACTTTGATATAATTTCTAAATATTTTTTTTATACTTTTTCATAGTTTTTATCTTTTAAAATATTATTTCAAGTTTGAAATTCAGAATTTTAAATGACCCAATAAAGATTATAATCCATAGATGTTAGTATCTCTAATAAAGCTCAAATCAAAATCAAATTAATACTAATATGAACAAAAATAAATTATTCAACACTAAGCATGACAATAATGTTGAATATTTGTTCTTTAATTTTATATTGGTTTAGACAATGAAAATACATAATCTAATTTTAATTTTTTTTAAATATTTAGTTATGTAATTAATACTTATTAGACTTATTTTAGCATGATTTAGTACTTTTAAACTATGATCATTTTAATTATAACTTATTAAATTACAATATTTATTTTATCCGATTTCATTATCATTTTTTGTTGAATATTTTAGTGTCATCACTCATCTCATATTTTGTGTTATTTTCTTAAAGAAACACCTTAGATAGTTGTATTTTGGTAGGACTGAAGAAATATTTACCAGTTAATTATATGTTTATATGAATACTTTATCAGAAAAACCCGAAAACACTCGAGGTTGAAAATTTGAGTTTAATTAATTTGATTTGGTTTATAAATTTAAAAATTCGACAAAAACAATTTAATTTGATATTTAAAAAATCCAAACCAACCCGTCCATGTACACCCCCACCTCTAAATATTCATGTGGATTCAGCTGAATGAGATGCAAAGCACAGCAGAAGCAGCCATTCATTAAGAGGAGACACCATTAAGAAATAACTTATTGAGAGATTAGACACCATTAAGAGTAGCATAAGAGTTCATAATTGTCATGGATTAGTACAAAGAGTACTTCTTAATTTGTGATTAGAAATTTTGATATATACTCGATTTTTTCATAAAATCATCAATTGATTCTTTCTTGAGGAAATTTTAGGTTTAGCAAACATAAAAATCATATTAGCGCTCTATAGCTACAGTTTTGCTATTTGCGCTCCATAGCAAATTCTCGATTGTATAAATCGCAGGCAGTTGTATAAATTGCAGACAGACATCTCGTTTGTATAAAAGCACGGCAATTGTATATGTATATCGGTTAGATAATTGTATATATGTAACTATTATGTATATGTATCAATGATTGTGTTTGTATATCTGAATAAAATTTGAATTTGTATACAATTGAATCGAATTAAAACATTTGTATATCAAATCTTTCTCGCCGCTCGCTTTATACAACGCAAATTATACATTGTAATTTGTATAATTTGTGTTTGTATAAAGCGAGAAAGAGAGAAAGGCAAAAGAGAACTGGGCAGGGGAAGATCTGTATTTATATAATTATAAGTGTATAGGACGAAAAGATATGTATTTGTATTCGTATATACAGTTCTCTCTCGCTTTATACAAACACAAACACAATTTATACATTTGTGTTTGTATAAAGTGAGAGAGGCGAGCGAGAGAGGGAACGAGCGAAATTCCAGAGTGGCGAGCGAGATTATTTTATTTGCTACGAATTAGAATTAAATGAAACTAGAGCTATAACATTTATTTTGAATTAATAATTTGCTATAATATACCATTTTCCCTTCTTTCTTCCCGCTTGACTCTTCACGACTCTAAGATATTGTGTTATAGTTTATGCTCTAATTTATTAATCTATGAATTAGAATGATAAAAACTAAAAATTCAAGAATGTAAAGATCTAACAGATTCATTGCCTTCATAACAAGACAAATATATATACGTTTTGATTCTCTACGCAATTCAACTAGAAGGGTCTAAACACAGAATAGTTAATAATTTAGGGGTGCGCAAGCTAACAAATCGTACCAAAAGAATATTAAATCAAATCAGCATGATATTACATGTAAAATTAGCAATATTTATTTTATGCAATTTCATTATTTTTTGTTGAACATTTTTGAAAAATGTCGTCATTTTTCACATTTGTGTTATTTTCTTTTTAAAAAAAACACCTTAGATAGTTCTATCTTACTAGGATTAATAAAGAAATATTTAAACCACAAGTTATACGTTTAAAAATCCGACTCAGTTGATAAGATTAATCAGCTAACGATTCATGCTTAGCCAACCAATCCTACTGTTTCTATAGCTCTACTTTTCCCTTCAAATTGTTGCTAAGTAATTAGACTACTAACATTCTTCTTGCAAAAACTTAAAGATTAATCTTGCCTACTTTTTTTTTCTTGAGAAATCTATCTATATTTTGGAAGAAAGAAATAGAAACAGAGGTGGTCTATGATTTATCAGACGTGACATTTTTATTTTTCAATTATTTGTTATAATATAGTTGCCATCAAGATCTTATTAGTATCTAACGATGGAATAAGAAAATGACATAAAAGCAGGAAAATTGTGACTCTCATAGTCTCATTATTATTTCTGGAAGGTACAACTATTGAGAACTAGATTATAGATCTTTAGTAGTTATTTAGTACACTGTTGACATGTATAACTAATATCTGCTCATTTGATAGGGTGTAGAAGAATAATACTAAATAGAGTGTATTGGTTATGCTTGTATTAGTTATTTTTACATTAATTATGCATAGATTATTTCTAATGTATTGTTTGGTTTGGTGTGTTAAAAATAGTATGCATTGCATAATTTTTCTTTAAAAATATTTATTTACAAAGATACACTTCATAAATATGGTGAAAAAGATGAAAATTTTTGAAGGGCAATTAAATTTTTAACCATACTAGTGTATGTATTAAATACTCTTGCATTACTAATATCATGAATGTATAACTAATAGGCTGAAAAAAGTGTACCAAACAAGTTACTACTTACTACTAATACACAATGCTAATGCATGCATCATTTCTTCTAATACACTCTACCAAACGACCTATGTATTAAGGTCTATACAACTAATACATGGAAATCCACTTACTGCATACATTAGCAGTTGTCCCTCAAAAACTTTTTCCACATCCTTTCTATCATATTTGTGGGGATATAGTAAGCAATGCATTTCTAATTGTTAAAAAATGCTTTTTTAATACACCAAATCAAGTAAGAAATAATTTCAACATAACTAATGCAAATATAACTAATATAAGCATTATTAATACACTATATTCTACACTATTCTTATCCATCCTACCAAACGACTCCTACTAACTTTTAAAATAGTGATTAATATATGATAACGGGTATTAAAATTAATTATTTGCTTTTAAAAAATTCCTTCTAGAAAAATACAAATTTACTATGGTATAAACAGGCAAGGAGGGCCCTTCCCTTATAAAGAGATATGGGCTAATGGCTATGTCAATTAACGTGGACTTATGATAAAATAGGCCGCCAGGCCCAAGGATTTAACATCTGGTTGGCCCAAGATTTCACACATCCACATATTTCCTCTTCTACCATTTGTCAGCCATTTGGGCCACCCACAATAAAACATGGGAAAATTTTGGAATAGCAAACATAAAAATCATATTAGCCCTCTATAGTTACAATTTTGCTATTTGCGCTCCATAGCAAACATAACATAAAAATCATATTAGCGCTCTATAGCTACAGTTTTGCTATTTGCGCTCCATACCAAATATAGTTTGCTATAAAGCATCTGATTTGTATAAATTGCAGGCATCAAATTCGCAGGCATCTGATTTGTATAAAATTGCAGCGATTTGTATAAATCGGACGTCTGTGTCTATGAAAATTGTATTTGTATGTGTATATGTTCTTTGTATTTTTTAATGCTTGAAATTGCTTTGATTTTCCTTTTTTTAAAACAAAATTAATGTATATCGGGAGTTTTGAAACTCAGATCTGATTTTGAACATTCCAAAAAATTGATTCGAATTGTATATTTTTTACGTAATAGATTCAAACATATGAGCAAAATACTTGTTAGAATTCAATTCAGTTTGGCATTTTGAATTCTGCAAAATATCTGTGATTATAATTTCGTTTTGATTTGTATATTTTTTCTTCTCAATTTGTATATATGATCGAATAATGAAATGTTAAATAGCTTTATACATTTAAGTCTATGACATGAATTAATCAGCTCTGTATAAATTGGTTTGAGCAATTGGATGATTCCTATATGATTTTTTTTTCTAAATTTGTATGTATACATATTCACACACACTCACAGTACGAGTTCGTCTCTGTCTATGTAAATTGCGTTTGTATATTGACTTCAATTCATATATATGTATGTTCTATG
Organism: Solanum appendiculatum; assembly: GCA_018342035.1. NCBI lineage: Eukaryota > Viridiplantae > Streptophyta > Magnoliopsida > Solanales > Solanaceae > Solanum > Solanum appendiculatum. The sequence goes on from JAGDQO010001168.1 coordinate 398,240, forward strand.
CCTTAGGCTTGTAAATTGAATATGTATACATATATATATATATATATATATATATTGAAATATGTATATGTATAACATTGCATGCGAGGTGTACATGTCGGTGCTTGCTCGAATAAAAATCTAACACCTTGAAAAAGAATTCATCTACTAAAGTAACATATGTAACTATGACACATATACAAAGAACAAATTGTATAAAAATAATTTTAATTGAATATATCATATATATTTTTTAAAATTATACACATATTTCATTTGTATAAATGTTATTACTGTATATATATGGTGAAATTGGTGTATTATCTACTGATATTTATACAATTACTTTGCATATTCAACTTAATTGTATAAATGAATCTATAATGTGCGTGATAATAGAATATACAAACAAATAATCGAGAAAAATATACAAATCTGTAAAAATAAAAAAATAAAAAAATAAACCCAATATATACACAACAAATTTACTACATATATTCAGAGAGGGCTTATTATACAGAATAGGCTTACTATGTATAACTATGACACATATACAAACAACAAATTATATATAAACAATTTTAATAGAATATACAAACAAGTAATCGCTAAAAATATATAAATTTGTATAAATAAATAAATAGAATAGAATAAATCTACAATAAATTTACTACATATATACAAAAAGGACTTATTATACAATCGTAAAATATACAAATAAATGTTTATACAAATACCTAGACTTCTTCAGATTCATTCTATTTCAATACGCGAGAAACAATGTCTTCACTTGTTTTTGTCTCATTGCTGATAGAATCAATTGCTTTTGCTTTCCTCTTCTTTATAGAACTAGCTTCGCACTCAACTATTTTGTTGCTTGCTGGCTTTGACTGTGGGATAATTTCCTCCATTATGAGTGGGTAATTTTTAAACTTGGATCTACACTCCTCACTGGATCTAAACTCTTCAATTGCTTTGGCTTTTGCCATTGAACCTGAAACCTCTCCAAAATCCTGAGTTAGACTCAAGGAAAAGGATGGTGGATCATCAAAATTTTTGCCATGCAAATGTACACCTCTAGTTATTCTCGTCGATGGAGTTTGGTTGTTTGGGCATCCATTGAATCAGTGAAATAACTGTAAAATTAGGGATTTGAGATGGAAGTTCATAAAATAACTTGAAAATTTGTTTTTTAAAAAAACCAAAAAACTAGATTTACACACATTTTGGTGGTTACCTGAAACTGTGATGCCACAATTGGGAAGGTAATGGTGAAAATTTGAAATTCAAATTGATGTGGGGAGAGATTTTAGGAGAAATTAAAGTAAATGGGTGAGAGAAAAGGTGTCGTATAATTTGTATAAAATTTTCCTTCCATTTTTTATTAATATTTGATATAAATACGTAGGTCCCAGATCAATGGCAAAATTAGCGAAACAGTAGCTGCGAAGTAGAATTAATTTAAACTGTAGCTATAGCATTTAATATGATTTAAATGTTTGCTATTCTATACAATTTTCCCATAAAACATCACCACCACTCTGTCTTCACTGAGCCACCACCATCGTAATGTTGAAGGAGATTGATTGGACTTTATAACGAACTTTACTTAGTCTCGTTGAAACTGAATTCTCTAAAGCTTAAATAAAAGTACCCACACCCCTAAAAAAATCAAATTACCAAAAACCAGTTTCATCCACCCCAACTTTATCCAAAAAATCTATAAATTAAGATCTAAAAGGAAAAACGAAGGGAGGAGTGGGATTGTTTGTAAGAAAAAAGTATGCACTTTTCATATATTAGATACATATTAATTTTTCTCTTTATATGCATGTTATAAATTGCATATACGTACTCTGGATATATGCATTATATATAAATATATACAGGATATATATAAACTGTACGAACACTAAATGTGTATTAGCTAGTGTATATGTGTCATATAGATACATATTTCACACAATATGTATCCATAGTATATACACGTTATATATACTTTTATCAGTACCCATCATAGCCACTATAATCGTTCACGCCCATTTTACACATTTACTGTGCAATACGTATATTACATGCCCTCTAGTTTATATATGACACATTCCTTAAGAAAAAAAATACTTTAAGTATAGAAATAAAAGATTACTTTTCATTATCACCAAATTTTGGCATAACAATTTTCAAAATTCATAATTTTTATGTTTTATTTGTTCAAAATATATTTTTATAATTTTAAATAAATCTATCAATAGTTATTCTTATTTTTCAAAATATTAAGATTTTTATTAGTTTATTTTGAATTTTAGTTAATTTTGATTATATTATTTTTATCACAATCAGTTGAATATGTTGTGAATATTGTGTTAGTTTTATTAAATTACAATTTTCTGTTGAATTGAATTTTTTTACATGCCATTGATTTTATTCGTGACATTTGGTAATATTCAATTTTATTTGTTACTTTTCATTTAGATATTTTGCGCAGTTTAGAAATTCATTCAAATATGAATAAGATTTACATACACATATATTTTATTAATCGGTGGTTTTGACCCACGATTTTAAGATAATGATATTGTACTATAGGGGGTTTTCAATTTTCTATTTAAGCAATAGTTTGGTCATTAAGTTAGAGGGTCGTGGATAAAATTTTAGGGGTAATTTTCAGATTTTTTTAGTTTTAATAAATTCTTTAAGTGTTCATATTTTTCGGGTGACAAGTTCACCGGAACTCCGGCGGAATCCGGCGATTCCACCACCAAACCCCCTTTGTTTTTTTACTTGTTTTTCGGCGAGATCCCACCTGAAACACTCACAACAGCCAAACAAAACTTCCTCCATTCGCCATCTCCGGCGAAACGACCTCCTCCATTTCACCATTTCTGACCACAACCACCCGTTAACAAAACCACCATATCTCCACCTCTTTCTTTGTTTGCTGCCAACGGCAACAAGAACAACAACCAACGACCTCCAAACCACCACCCTCGACGCAACAAAAACCAACCAGCAGCCCCGATTCCACCAAACCCAACCCCAAACCACCTGAAAACAACCTTCAGACCACAACAACAGAGACCAAACAACCCAGCTCCTTCCTTTCTCTTCTCCAAACAATCAGCCAACCAAACCACCAGTGAACCAATAGACCCACCCAAACACGACCAATCACCCAAGCTGAAACAACCATCAAAATAACATCCAACCCCCGCGAGCTCGAAGCTCAGGCGAACAATAACGACAAACCCAATCGCGACTCAGTTCCCTTCCCCTTTTCCCCCTTTTTTTTGATCTTGTTTTTGCTTGTCTTTGCAGGTCTCCAGCGAGCTCGAAACCAATACAACCACAAAACCCCGATCCAAAAACCCAACAGCTTTCCTCTTCATCGTAGCTTCTGGCGAGGAGCTCCAAGTTCCGATGAGCCGGAGCATCACCATACCAACGGTTTTCCCTTTTTCCTCTTCCCCTGTCACGATTTTCTTTTGTTTTCAGAACTCCACCAGCAAGCTCCAAGCTCTAGCAACACCACACCGCCGTAAAGAAGCCATTAACGGCAAGCAAAGGTTTTTTCCTCCAGCTAATAACAAACTACATCTCCAACAACGGTAAATTTTCAAATCTGATAATCATTGTCGTTTTGTATTTTGGGTTTCTTAACTTGTTATAATTTTGTTAAGTTGATTTAGTTTTGCTCTTTGTAGTACTCATATTTTTATTGTGTGGAAACTTATCTTCTGTATCGTCTTTTATTATATTATGTATTTTGTTTCATTTACTTATTGCTGCCGTGTCTTGTCATATTTTGGCTATTTTTGATTCATTTGAACTAATATCATGGTTTATAAATAAAAAATAGAATAATAAAAGGTTTCCAGCAAGCTATATTGACATTTTGTTATCATTATTTAGTTGCTATGTTGATGTTTTATTATTATCATATGGCTACCGTTGTTTTCAACTTGTTACATGTATTTTATATTATTTCTTGTTAGTTCCATGTGATTTTGTGTTCTTGAAAATATTATAAAAATGACCGATGAAGAAATTACCGTCGATTTCCACCAATGTATATAAGAAGGGTTTTTTATTTTTATGTTATTATTTAATTCATTTATTTTTATTCTTATTTATTTATTACTAACACTTTTACTAAGTGTCTTTATAGGTACACCCCGGAGTTGCTTCCCAAAGAAGCTATACGGATGGAGTTCGAATGATATTTTATATTCATTATTGTGTATATTATTGACGTTAGGCAAACACTAGGCCGTTTCTTATATTATCACTTTACTTTATTATTTGTTTATATTTTATGTTTATTATACTTGTATGTTGTTTTTATCTTCTTCTCAATTTGAAAAAATGAATTCAGTCGGGACCTACAATTGTGGATTTTGAAGGATGCCTAACACTTTCCCTTTGGAATCACTTGAACCCTTACCTAGAATATTTTGGTTTCGTAGACTTTTTTTTGTTAGTTAATTAATTTTTTTCCTAGTTTTCCTAAAATTAGGTGACGACTCTTTAAAATTCTTTCATTCTTTAAATTCTTTTAAAATTGAATTAATTGTTTATTTTTTGGAGTTACCACGACGTTTCGCCTTATTTGAATAAAGTAGGGATGTAAACAATTACTCTTTTGATTATTTTCAAATTTTTCTCTCGTCTTTCTCTCATCTGTACTATCCGTATTTCTCTCCCACACTTGACTTCACCAATTTAGCACAATTTACTTTATTTCTTTTTTAAATTTGTGCTTTTGTGAATATCCATATAATGTAAAGATTTTAATTTACGGTAAATTTATTTACATATTTCTTTTTTCAATAGTACAACTGTTGTCGAAGGAAAGTCGTCCAAACATAAAATATCAAAGAAGTATGTGATGTTCTTAACATATCTATTGTATTATGATACATTGTATGTCGAAAAGGTATCATAATACATCATATATCTAAAGGGTATCCTGATAAATCATGTATCAGACTGGTATCATTATGTAATGTATCGAAAAGGTATCCTGATATATCATGTATCAGAAAGAGATCATTATGTAAAGTATTGAAAAGACATCATGATACATCATCTATCATAAAGATATCATGATGTAATATATCGAAAAGGTATCGTGATACATCATCTATCGAAAATATATCATGATGTAATGTATTGAAAAGGTATCATGATACATCATATATCGGAAAGATATCCTGATACGATCAATTACATAATCTATGTAATTGTTCTCCTCGGTCAAGATTCGAAATGTCATATCAGAACTTGAACTATTGACATAGTTGATACACCACAACAATATTAAGACTAACTTTGACACTTCAATCCACAATCCCAACAAACAAATAAAGAAAAATGAGGCCAATTGGGTGAATAAAAATCTTCAGATTTTGTTTTTAAATCTTTTTTGGGTATAGATTGTTATTGATATCTCGTTTACAATTCTATAGCAAAGCAATAATATAAATTTTGTAAATTAATGTAAGTGGTCACATTGTTCCGTTAATTACTCGTGTCAATTAAAGAGTTGCACATTTAATGACAACAACCTGAATTGTGTTTGTGATACAATTGCGCCAGAACTCCCATACAAAATATTGATATTATTTAAATAGCAAAAATCTCGTTGAAACGACATATTATGCACTTATACTATAACCTTTTATTAAATTTTCTCTAATAATAATAATAATAATAATTAGATATAAATTTGAATGCATAAATATATTAATTTATTAAAACTCATTCAATAATCAATTTTCTCAAATTTAAATATAATATATAATTACCCAAGGGTCTCGTTTGGTTATAAGTTATTTAAAAAGAAGATTTGAGTTGGTTGAAATTGAAACAAAAATCAACTCGTTAGAGAGAAAATGAACTTCTACAATATATAAATATTGTATAAACAGTAGCTCATCTATAAAATTTGAGATTGTTTAGGGGAAATTTGAGTTGGTCGGGATTGAAAAAAAAATATGCATATGTAAACATTGTATAAACAACATGTATGGATATATATAAATTTTTTATATATAGTTATACATCATATATATATATATATATGATTAAATACTATTTATACAATATCGATACACTTCATATACATATTATTATTTTGCTGAATTTTTTTTCGTCACCCATAAAGTTATGTAAGACACCCATTTTTTTCTTCCTTTTATTGTATTTGGGCCAGACTTGTCTATTTGTTTTGGATTTGGTTTTTTTTTGTTGGGAAAATTACTTAAATACACATCTTATTTTATCATAATCTCTAAAATTTCCTACCATTTAAATTTTTTTTTAAAATCTCCTCTCGAATACATCACTCTCCTCTCGCTGATACATCGTGTTGATCTTTAATGAACAACGATTGGAGGTAACTTTTCAATCATATTGGAGTTTTTGAAAACCTTGTTTGGAAAACAAAGCCAATCACTATTTGTTGCCTTCTTATTAGCATGCGTGTTTATACCAAATATCACATAGGTGTGTTTGGTACGAAGAAAAATATTTTCCACGAAAAATGATTTTTTAGAAAATGTTTTATTAAAAAGTAGGTTGATCTTTTACTTATTTTCTAATATTTGATAAGTAAGCAAACAAATATTATCCAAAGAATATTTATATGTTATCTAGCAAAACGCTATGGAGACGGATAGAGATGAGGAGTGGGGTTCGAGGGTGGCGGAGGATGAGATGGGATGATCAAGGGGTGAGGGTTAGGGTGGGAAGGAAAAATAAACTTGGAATATCACTTATATAATTTGTTTCCTAATTCCATTAGGAAAGTCATTTTTCTCATTTTTAAGGAGCGTGTTTTCCTATTCAAAATGTTTTCCAACCATTTTAATCTATTAAACAAAGAAAAATAGAAAAAATATTTCTTGAAAAATGTCCCTAACAAACACACCCTAATCTGCACCAATAATGCTGGAAATATAATTAATAACTAGGTAAATTATCCGTGATTCGCACGAGATTGAACTATTTTATTAAGTTTAATTTACATATGATCTTTCGGTAATATTCGTATTTTCGATACATACACTACATTGTCAAGAACATTTTATCTTAAGGCAAAGCATTCCTCTGAAATTTTAAAGTGCTATATTTTTTAAATTTTCGTTTTTGTTATACAAAAATTATGAGTCATAGAGAGATTTTAAGTATAAAAATAGTTGGTCAGAAGTAACGAAATTTTGTAAATGCCAAGAAGTTATAATGACCAACATCAGACGTCAGAGAAAAAACCAAAAAACCTCGAACAACAACATTCCCAAGTAAAGTGGAACATCACGACCATATAAGAACATAATTAACTAAATTCAAATAGAAGACCTTCGGCTCCTATCTTATGAACCTCCATCAATCTCTTTTTTATTATAGTATGTCGTATCACGTATATGTTTAAAATAACCCTAAAATTATTAGTATCATAAAGGTTTTTCCTCATTGTCTCAGAATAGTCATTGCTATTGCTTAAGTTTCATATCACCGGCCCCAACTTATTTGGAATTGAACCATAGTTATTGTTATGGTTATAGTATGTAGTTACAAAGAATTAATGCAATGATCAACCAAGAAGTAGATGTCATCTGAAGTTCACAACTGGATATTCTAAACCAAAATTTTGATATCTAACATATTAAAATCTCACAACATAATTTTGTGAGCACTTGAACTCACAAATATCCAGAAATAATAATAAAGACGACCTTACTTTCCTAACAATCAAGAAGAAAAAGGCATGTTGCTTAACATATTTTTCAAAAGGATAGTCTGTCGAACCGCATCCAAGTTTACAGTTCACAAATTTAATAGAAAGGAGCCAAAAGAAAGAGTTATCACTACAACAAAAATGATCTTTAACGATAATTAATAGCTTAGTTGCCACTAAATATGTATTTTCAGAGGCAATTAGTACTCTCTGTAAATGCCCCTAAAGTCTATAGCGACATTGAATCTAATAACTATTAATTAATGTTAGTAAAGGCTCTAGCACTCTTCTTAATGTGCATATTTATTGCGGATAAAAATTGTTTTTAGTATGGTGTATTTTGGGCATTTGTTAGTTTCACGAAAATTTGATCTCTTAATATGCCCAAAAAGAAGAGAGGAAGAAATATGGCAAATTAGTCAACTTGCTATAAAAGAAGTGGACTAATTGTCTCTATACTAATATTTAGGAAGAGTGCAATGGCATACAAAATGTTTGTACCTAAGATAAAACAATCAAAATAATATACTAATTGTGGCAAGCAAGAGAGCAATATGTTTGGTTCTTTTAACAAACTTCACCATTGGTTCCATATTAGTTATCACATATTTGTTGTTGGATGCTATCAAATTTAGCATAGCCCACAAGCAATTTTCCCAAAAAGTGTATGACGAAACCTGTAGAAATGGACAAAAGAGAAGATCAATTTTCAATCATCCATGCTGAAATTTTTAACAGAGTTCAAAATAAGTCACCAAAATAGCAAAAAGAAATCGCAATAGTTACATGAATCGCTATGACTTACAGTAAAAGATTAAGCTTCATGAAATAGGAGGAAGAAAACTTTGAGGAATAAAACATACTTCATAAGAAGCTTAATTAATGTGTTTGAATTCGACTCCTCTGTAGCGGAAAAAAAACATACAAATAATAGTGGCAGAAAATAGAAGTTTTGTTTACTAAATAACCAAATGTAATGAATTCAACCATTACAGTAGCGTTATGTGTTGTGGACTGAGAGGTGCAAGAGTAGTAATGTCTCATGGCAATTGAAATCAATTTTCTTCTTGTTTATTATTTCTTCTTTTGGTGCCTTGGAATTAAGTGTTGGGTTTTAAAATGTGTGAATGAAAAATGAATAGTTGTGACTTTTGTGAAAAGTTGTGACTTTTGTGAAAAATTGTGACTTTTGTGAAAAGTTGTGATTTTTGTGAAAAATTGTGACTTTTGTGAAAATTTGTGACTTTTCCATAAGGTTGTGACTTTTCTAAAGAGTTGTGACCTTTATGAAAAGTTGTGACTTTTTCGTAAGGTTGTGACTTTTATGAAAAATTGTGACTTTTCCGTAAGGCTGTGACTTTTAAGAAGGACAGTTTTAGAAATATATAAATAAAAAGAGAATTCTTATTTCTGGTGGCGCCACGTCATCGGGTTGAGGATTCTCTTTTATATATATATGATCTCCAAAAACATGGTCTGTCATAGAGATCACACAATCAGTATATCTTTTGTTTATTAGTACTTCACATGACAACAAATTAGTTTATTTACTTTGGACCAATCATTTGATTAGGCACAAGGACAATTCTTGAATAATCAAACACACATATGGGTGTGGACCATATTGATGCTGATCTCTAGCAGTCAACTTGGACTGCTAAAACTCTTCAATCTTTTTCCTTTTTTATCCTAGGTTTTCATTGTTATGGAAGGGAAGAAACAAGAGAAAAAATAAATTAAAGAATAAACAAAATCAATTGCATTGGTTTTTGGCATTAAAAATAAAAGACTACAATACAATTTATAGAGAACTAAAAAGGAATAAAATTAAACAAAACATGTCCTTTTTTATGAATATTAAATTAAAAGAAAACTAAATAATATGTAATTAATGTAGATACTAGACTTAAAAGGAAAATAAATATTTTAAAATATTTCTAAACTAAAAAGAAAGTAAATATTTTACCATTAATGTAAATCATATGATTTATATTAATGGTAGAATATTTACCTTTTTAAAAAAATCTATGAAAATAAATTTTAACATGTATGTCCTCTGCCCCTTTATCTCCCCTTAGTTCTCGTAAGTTTTCATGTTCACTTGAAAAAAAAAAAACCATGGCAGGGGGATTAGCAGTAGTAGCAAACGATGGAGAAGAGTACCATGGAAAACTGACATGTTTTGTAATATTAGCTTGTATGATGGCTGCTATGGGAGGTGTAATCTTTGGATATGATATTGGAATTTCAGGTTTGATTTTTCTGCATTTTCATAAGTTAAATACAATCTATGACACACCTAGTAAAGGTTTCAATTGTCCAAGGGAAAAACAAATGAACACAAAAGAACAAGAAATTATGTTTCCTTTGCGTGAATTATTGTTGTCAATAGTTGAGGGACTAAATTCACGCTAAGTTTAGAGTTGTTTTCAATACTTATCTCTACTATGAATCAATTGATCTATTCTATTTCACTTACACAAGTTTTGAATAATGTAAAGGTGGAGTAACATCTATGGAGCCTTTTCTGAAGAAGTTCTTTCATGATGTGTACATTAAGATGAAAGAAGACAAAGAAATTAGCAACTACTGCAAATTTGACAGTGAATTGTTGACATCATTCACATCATCTCTTTATGTGGCTGGTCTTTTTGCTACTTTTGTTGCCTCATCAGTCACCAGAGCGTATGGTCGCAAGGCGTCAATCCTTCTTGGAGGAGCTAACTTCCTAGCTGGTGCAGCCCTTGGTGGAGCTGCTTCAAATGTCTATATGCTTATAATTGGCAGAGTTTTACTAGGTGTTGGTGTTGGTTTTGCAAATCAGGTAAAATACACATTTCCTTGTTTGGAAATGTTTTAAGCTTCGAGTTTTTACTCTTAATGAGATGCTCTCATAATCATAGAATTGTCAAGACATGTTTTAGAACCGCAAGTTCTAAAGATACTTTAGATATGCGCCTGAAGTCTTTCATTTTTTAACTCTGTATCTAGTCAAATATGATCATTTAAAATGAGATGAGCACAGTTCTAAAGGTATACATGTCCTAAATCAGTTAAAATAATACACCATTTAGTACATTCTAAAAAGAATTATACTTTTCCCTAGGTAGATATACCTCCACTTTACTCGTAATGAGATGCTCTCATAGTCATAGAAATTTCACGACATGTTAAAGGCCACGAGTTGTGTAGAAACTTTTGATATGTGCCAATAGTTTTTCGTTCTTAAATTCAGATTTCAGAACCTAGTCGAACACGGTCAATTAGAATGAAAGGGAGGCTGTACTTGTCAACTGGTAGACGAACGTCCTATTATTTCTCTTAAGTAAATAAAACTAGAAATTCTCAAAATGAAAACTCAATCAACTATCTATTCTAGCTAAAACCTAAGTTTGTTGTCACAACTTTGCAGGCTGTACCTTTGTATCTATCAGAAATGGCACCATCCAAATACAGAGGAGGATTCAACAATAGCTTTCAACTAAGTGTAGGCATTGGAGTTTTAATAGCAAACCTTATAAATTATGGCACTGAAAAGGTCAAAGGTGGTTGGGGATGGAGAGTTTCCCTTGCTATGGCTGCAGTCCCAGCATCCATTTTAACATTAGGCGCGTTGTTCCTCCCAGATACCCCCAACAGCTTGATTCAACGCACAAATGATCACGAAAAGGTTAAAAGATTGCTGCAAAGAGTCAGAGGCACTGATGATGTACAAGCAGAACTTGATGATATTGTCTTAGCCAGTGAAATTTCAAAAACTATCAAACACCCTTTCAAGAACATTTTACAAAGAAAATATAGGCCTCAACTTGTCATGTCCGTGGCGATACCATTCTTCCAACAAGTCACAGGAATTAATGTCATTGCATTCTATGCTCCTATCCTGTTTCAAACGATTGGACTAGGTGTAAGTGCAGCTCTTTTATCTTCTGTTGTGACAGGGGCAGTAGGAATTGTCACAACAGGTTTGTCAATGCTGATTGTTGATAAAGTTGGCCGAAGAGGGCTGCTGATTTTTGGAGGCATACAAATGTTTGTTACTCAAATGATAGTAGGAGGATTAATGGGGGCTAAGTTAGGGGATCATGGTGGATTGAGTAAAGGTTGGGCCTTTGTGATATTGGTGTTGATATGCACATATGTAGCTGGTTTTGGTTTGTCATGGGGGCCATTAGGATGGTTAATTCCAAGTGAAATATTTCCATTGGAGATAAGATCAGCTGGACAAAGTATTTCAGTATCAGTGAACTTTCTCTTCACTTTCTTGGTTGGTCAAACATTTTTAGCCATGTTGTGCCACTTCAAGTTTGGGATTTTCTTCTTTTTTGGAGTTTGGGTGGCTATAATGACTGCATTTGTCTACTTCTTTTTGCCAGAGACCAAGAATTTGCCTATTGAGAAAATGGACAGGGTATGGAGAGAACACTGGTTTTGGAAGAGAATTGTAGGGGAAAATAATGAGGTTATCATCAAAGAAGAGGAAGCTTATAAATAGTTATAATGAGCTCATCCTTGGAATCAATTAAAGGGAAGTGTACTTTCTCTATTTGTAAATTTATGGTTATGCTTATTGGAAACTGTATTTTGGATTTCAAGAGTTTGTAGATTTATGGTTATGGTTCCTTAGAAATGAGGTGTTTAGTAACACTCCCATTAAGGACTACCTAATATTGATCTGTCATTCCATAAAAAAGATCTAATTAAAGTAGGTCTCATTGACATAATTGGACAAACTACTCCCTCCATTTCAAATCAATTAAATTGTTGAGACATTTTTTATTTTTCAAATTAATTTAGTTGTTCGATCTTCAAGATTATTTTTAGAATATTCTTCCAATTTTATCCATCATTAATTAGTATTGAAATTAGTTATATAATTAATGTTTAGTTATTTTAATCATAAATTAAATAATAATTAATAAGGATAAAAATGAAAAGTTATGCCTAATTTATGTCTTAATCTTCTTTTTTTAAAAGGTATGAAATTCCTAACAATTCAATTAATTTGAAGTGGAGGGACTAGTACATAATATGTTCAAAGTGTTTACCGCTCAATTTAATTTTCCCTTTTCCTTTCGTATTTCTGATCTAACGTCTACTCCCTCAAACAAATGTAAGAAGAAAGCTAATTAAATAAACCTAAGGCATAAGTAGGAGTGACAAATGAGCGAGTCGAGTCGAATATGAGTCGATCGAAAACGAGTTAAATAAAAATGGATAAAGTACTCGACTCGACTCACATTTTAAATGGGTAAAAACGAGTTACCCAATGGATAATATGAATAAATATGGATATCCATATTATAGTAGACATCTTGTTAAAAGTTTTAAAAACAAATTTTTCTTCAAGTTTTTTTTATCAGTCAACTCCCCAACACCCCCCCCCCCCCAATCCCAAAAAAAGTAAAAAAAAATTAAAAAGTCTTTTTTTATCACCCCACCCCAACGCCCTACCAGCCCCCCCCTCCACCCCCATCCCAAAAAAAAATGTAAATAGGCATTTAAACTTGTATAAAATTGAACAAATAGACATACGAATCCTACATGACAATTTTCATTTTACGTGGTGTCGTAATTGTATTATGTCACGTAAAACTCATGTGTCTACTTGTTCAACTTTATACAAGTTAAAGTGTCTATTTGTGCATATCTAAAATTGTAGGACATAAATATGAAGTAAGGCTAAGTTAAAAGACACATTTAAGTATGGCATAATACATAAACATGACCCTTAACTTGGCGTCAACTGGCAACTATGACCTTTAACTTTGGGTGTGCACAAGTAGGCACTTTAACTTGTATAAAATTGAACAAGTAGACACACATGTCCTACATGGCATAATACACGTAGGACGCCACGTAGGACACAAAATTGCCATGTAGGTGCCATGTAAGACGAATGTGTCTATTTGTTCAATTTTATACAAGTTAAAGTGCCTACTTGTGCACACCCAAAGTTAAAGGTCATAGTTGCCAGTTGACGCCAAGTTAAGGATCATGTTTATGTATTATGCCTTTATGTATTATGTCTAAACCTAAAATGATAAAATTTTGGCTTCTAGTTCTAGCCCTTTATTAAAGTGATATAACTGGCAAGTGGCTTCTAGTCTATACATTTTTAATCTAAATATTTCATCCGTTTAACAGTAATTGTCCACTATATTATTTTGAAATGTCCAACAATACTTATCCACGTAATGAAATCAATGGATAATTTTATATTTAGTTCCTAATTTACCTTTATCATTAATTATAGTCATTTTTTAATTACACTTTTCAAGGTATTGTTTTTATTATATTCAAATGATTGATACAATAAAATTATTTTTCTATTTATAATTTCTTAAGAAGTGTGCAAAGTCAATAATGGAATGTTGGATAAGTATTGTTGGACAGAACGTGTATATAAAGTAGAGGTGGCAATTGGGCGGGTTGGATTAAATTTGGGCGGGTCAAAATGGGTCAAGAGAATAAACGGGTCAAGACCCAACCCAATCCAAATTTGTTTGGGTCAAAACGGGTTAGGTAACGGGTCATAACCCAACCCGCCCAATTTTTACTAAGTTTTAATAGCTTTATTTGTTATGTTATAAGCTTTTAAAACCTAATAAAATTATTTTTTTTCTTTATTACAACTATGTATAACATATAAAATCAAAAAAGTGTTTTTTAATAATATTTTCACAAGATTTCTCAAAATCTAATTCGGGTTACATATCAACTCAATTTTTAATGGATTGAGATAGTTGAACTTACTAATAGACGAGTCATAAACCAACCCAAACTTAAATGGATTGGGTCGGGTTGAGTTTGATTTTGCCACTCCTAATATAAAGTGAAACAACAGCTCTCTGGCGCACGATAGCAACCCTAGGCGTACGTGAGTGGTGAAACTCCGTGGCGAAGGGACGGCAAAGGAAAACAGTGAATAAAATTCAGCTATCAGATACAAAGTTAACTTTATGGCAATGACAAGGATAGAGCGAAACCCTATGAGGTCACCCAACCCTCTGGTGGTAGCGGCATCTCCATTTTCTCTGGAGCTGCTTCCCCAAGCATCGATATTGAAGCAGAGCAAAAATATGGAGTGTCGCGGAAGGACCACAAGTTCAATGGAACAGTGTACTGCACAGAAGGAGCATGTAGAGGATGAATCCATGGGCGACTCTTCCATCGAAGAGTGATGGAAATAAAGGCCTAGATGTAGGAAGCTCGAAGATGAATACAACTATGGAGAAGGCACAATACCGAGGGGAGGAGAAGGAAAAAGAGACATGGACGAACCACTTCCAAAGCAATAAACTGGCTGCCAAAGGAATGACAAGTGAACTTTGTTGCCCCTGTGATGTAGAATGGAGAGAAAATGGTGAAACTATGTAAGGAAGAGGTGGAATTGGAGATGCAGAAATGGAAGCATGCTCTTATCCTGTACGTAATAGGTGCCTAACCAACAATTGCAAGCCTCGAAGGTATATTGCTATCCAAGTAACACAAACAATGATCTCGATAATTAGAAATGAAGGGATTAGGGGTGTTGTGGTGTTCATCATTCCCTAAAATATAGTAAGATGCTAATTAATTGACGTAATTCTGGTAAAAGAAAACTAAATTGTCCATTTTTCTTTCTTAAAACATGGTAAATACAAGATAAAATTAAATTTACTTTAATCTAAAATAATCTTAATATGTTTGGAGTTGTAATTAAAATTATATTTTAGTAAACATGAAAGAGCATATTTATGAATTGTAATATAGAATATTAAATACAGGGTGGTAAGTGTGATTTTCTCAATTAAATTAAGGGTCCATGTGACTGAACTGAACAAGTACAGATATATCTTGATTTGTATTTACTTTTGGGGTCCACTGGGCTGGCATGGCGTTCCAAGTGAAGTCAACTGCACTCTTATAAGTTCATGTTACCTAAGTTAGAGCTTGCAATTTGAACTTGTAGAGAAGAAATGGGAGTTGGTATTGTCCCAACAAGTGACAATTACAATGACAGGATTACATGGTTTGTGGTGTTATCATCCATCGTTGCTGCCGTTGGAGGAATGATTTTTGGCTATGATATCGGAATTTCAGGTTCTTCCACTAAATTTGTATTGTGATCTGAGATTTGCATCTTTGGAAACATACATTTCCTCTTCAATCTATGCTTTTTAGAATCGAGAATGAAGTTTTCATTGTGTACATGCCAGATCATGAATTAGTAACTGCTTCCAATTTCCAAAAAAAATACCAATTGTGTCGAACTTTCCATTTTTGGAATAGTTACAGAATCTCCATGAATAGGATCAAATCTTATTCCATGGTATTTACATGAGGTTCCTCTTTAAGAAAGTCCTCGAGAGGGCTTAGTTGATCCATGATTTATGTTTCATCTTTCGTCTTAGGTTGTGCTATCTCCTACTCCTTAGATTTACTTTTATGCAAAATGATCATTGTGGATCAAAACATGTGTACAACAATTATGCCTCTATCCCAAGCTTTTGAGTTCTCATCAATCATGCCATTCCATTTAAGTTTACTTCTTGAGATCTGGAAGTGTGGGATTAACTTTACTGCTGTGTTTTGCAGGTGGAGTGATCTCTATGGCACCGTTTCTGAAGAAATTCTTCCCAGAAGTGTACACTCAGATGACACAAGTAGCCGAAATAAGCAACTACTGTAAATTTGACAGCCAACTACTGACCTCTTTCACTTCCTCCTTATACATTGCTGGCCTTATTGCTTCCTTCTTTGCCTCACCAATCACTCGCACATTTGGTCGGAGACCATCAATTATAATCGGTGGAGTAACATTTATCATTGGTTCTGCCCTTGGAGGCGCAGCAAACAACATCTACGTGTTATTACTTGGTCGACTCCTGCTAGGTGTAGGAGTTGGTTTTGCACATCAGGTACATTTTCTCCTCCTATTAAGGCATCTTCCATAAATTGTACTCCAATTAGCTGTGTGCATTTATTTTATTTGCATAGTCATAACAAATATCTTAATTTGGCTGCAGGCAGTCCCTTTATACCTTTCAGAAATGGCACCTCCCAAGTACAGAGGATCTTTCAATATCGGGTACCAATTATGCGTAGGGATTGGAGTTCTATCAGCTAGCCTTCTTAACTACGGCGTTGAAAAGATTAAAGGTGGCTGGGGATGGAGAATTTCCTTGGCAATGGCTGCAGTTCCTTCTACATTTCTAACAGCAGGAGCATTTTTTCTCCCAGAAACTGCAAACAGCCTAATTCAACATGGCAATGATCATCAAAAAGCTAAGCAGATTTTGCAACGAGTACGAGGTACAACTGATGTTCAAGCTGAACTAGACGACCTCATCAAAGCAAGTGACAAGTCAAAAGCTGTCAAGCACCCGTTCAAGCAACTCATTAAACGGAAGTACAGGCCACAACTTGTTATGTCCATAGCAATACCACTCTTCCAACATATGACGGGGATCAACGTGATCTCCTTCTACGCTCCAATTCTGTTCCAAACAATAGGCCTAGGTGCGAGTGCGTCACTGATGTCTGCTGTGGTGACAGGGGTGGTAGGCACCAGCGCGACTTTCTTAGCATTGTTGATAGTTGACAGGGTCGGGCGAAGGGCTATGTTCAGTTTAGGGGGAATCCAAATGTTTGCATCACAAATGTTGATAGGCGGAATAATGGCAGTTAAGTTAGGAGATGAAGGGGTTTTGAGCAAGGGGTATGGGCTGTTGGTTTTGGTGTTGATATGCATTTATGTTGCAGGTTTTAGTTTGTCATGGGGTCCTTTAGTATGGTTAGTTCCTAGTGAAATATTTCCATTAGAAATAAGGTCAGCAGCACAAAGCATAGCAGTGGCTGTGGGGTTATTCTTCGCTTTTATAATTGCTCAAACTTTCTTGGCTATGCTCTGCCATCTGAAATCTGGGATTTTCTTCTTCTTTGGGGTATGGGTTGCAATCATGACTGGATTTGTCTACTTTTTTCTGCCAGAGACAAGGAGTTTGCCAATTGAAAGTATGGAAAGCATTTGGAGGGACCATTGGTTTTGGAAGAGATTTGTTTGTGATGAACAAGACTATGACAACTACTTCCTGTTGGCTAACAAGTAAGTTTTGGTTTGTAATCTGGAAAAGATTACAGTTCAATACTTGTCTAGTTTGATTTTTTAGTTTTTTTTGTCAACAATGTACTCAATAGTAGTCTCGTCATGAAATAAATTATTATGTGGATGTCCACTCAATGATTGTTATGAAATATATTATCACGTGCAATGGCGGTTCAACATTTATTCGGAATTTATTTTTGGGACCCCAAAAATTGGAGGCCTAAGGTATGTATTTTTTAAAGCATAGAGCCGATCCTGATTAATACATGAATGCAAATTCAGTAATTGTAATCTTTTCATCTTCCCACTAATTATTAATAATTATATTCCACCTCCTTCGTGACTCTTATCTTCTTCTTTTTTTTAAATTGTCAATCCCAAGAAACTGTTTTTTTTTTTTAAAAATAAAAAAATTTGAGCTTTTATTGATGAATCAAAAACAGCACGTTACAAACACACACCACATGGGCAAAACCCGATCTTCCCGTCCCACTCTAACAAAAATAAAAATAATACCTAACCCAACAGAAAAGTTGTTAACTAGATCTGTTACCACATTCAGATTTATTTTAATAAAGATATAGTTTTTTATATTACTTGTCACGGCTTATTTTACTGACGAAAGATGAAACTTGACAAGTGACAACTTTTTAGGATGTTTGAAAGAAAAAAGTTAGTATATAAATGAGTTCTTTGAAGGTTTTATTTTACATTTATATTCTCTAATTTTAAATGTGTATAAGTAGACATTTAAATTTGAATAAAGTTGAACAAGTAAACATCTGAGTCTTACATGGCATAATACAAGTAGAATATAAATTGCCATGTAGGACTTCACATTGAATGCATATGTCTATTTATTCAACTTTATACAAGCTTAAGTGTTTATTTATGTACACTCAAAATTAAAGAGCATAAATGTGAGTAAAGACCAAGTTAAAGGATATATTTGTATATTATGCCAAAGAAAAATATCGCTACCTAACAAATTAAGGTGCATTATGAATTCTAAACGAAATTACAAATAATTCCACTTTAGTCTACGTCACCAAAGACCAGGTAAGGATTTAAGCTATCTCCAAAGAAAGGTGTCAATCACTTTTCAAGATCCACAAATGTGAATCATATTTATTTATTATGTGGGGGATTAAGTGATAAGTAAAAGGACGATAATTTATTAAACTCAAAAATATGTGACAAACAATATAAGACCTTATTTTAAGACGAGTGAATAAGCTATACAAAAATCCAATTATTTAGTTAAATAAATATAATCTAGGTGATAGAACATGACGTTCTTAAATAAAACCATTAAGATATGTTAATCAAAATTTTGATTATTTAATGGGAAAAATGAAGTGGTTAAAAGTGAACCCATTGGAGGAGTACAAAAGGAGTTAAAAAGAATAAAATAATGTGAATGTTAGCTGAGAGAATGTGAAAAAGCAAATCAATATTTTTTTATATTTGAAAAGGGTTAAAGAAAATAAAATAATATAGTTTTCTTTTTTTTTTAAATGTAGTTTTTATCATAAATAATTAAAAAAAAATTCATATTTTTCTATGAAAAGATTAACACATAATTTATTATTAATAAATATTTGATGCCCAAAAAATTGAGGCCTAAAACATTTGCCTTATTTTTTGAAGTATAGAGCTGGCCTGAATAGGTGGATGTCCCAGTTTAAAATTGAGAAAATGGCCAAAATCTTTCCCAATCTATAGTCGGATTTCCAACTACACACCTATACTTTACGGGGATCCTATTAGCCCCTTGAACTTTTTAAAAATGGAATTAATCTCACCTTATATGCTGAGGTGGCAAAGAAAGTGTATCCACTTTCTCAAAGAGAGTGAGAGACGATTTTTTTAAATTAAAACTTTAACTTTGCAAGTAATTTCCCTTTTTTCATATTAAGTTTCTGATTTATTTTTTAAAATTATGTTATCTTTTACTTCTATTTATCTTTTCTTTTTTATTTTCTTTGTCTTCTTTCTTTTTCTCTTCAACATTTTGCCGGATTTAAGTCACAGGAAAATACTATGAACTTACTTCACTATTCAGCTATCACTAATGCTATCTCTTTCCTCTCTTTGTTTCGAAAGAAATCGACTCCCCTTCTTTTAATCATAAACTTCCATTTTTCATTCTTACACCACCAATTTTGCCGCTGCCATGTCACCATTTCCACCTTCTTTTTCTAGATCTAAAAACTCCCTGACTATCATATTACATGTTGTTATTGAATTTTGAGTAATAGTAGATTAAGAAATATTTAAAAGTGAGACGGATAGATTAGTTTCGTTCTAAAACACTAAAAAACACCTTTCATAGATAGTGACCATGGCAATGAGATTAAAAATAGCAAAAACAATTTTGTATACTTCAAATCACAAATTCACTTTGGATTTTGCTATCATCTCCAACTCCAATATGCCACCCACTTTTCGAAAACTAACTGACCACACGAACTTATCAAATATGCCGTCTTCTAATTCTCCGATTGGAGCCTCAAATTCGATTCAACAATTATCATTACTAGTTGAATGAAACTTCACTAAAATTATGAAAAAGAAAATAAAATAAAAAAATATAGAAAGAATAAAAAGAAGAAGAAAGAAAGAAGAAGGTAATGTGCTTCTAGGTTTCATATCAATGGAGAAAAAATTACTATTAAAGAAAAGGAAAAGAAAAGTCAAAAGAGGATTAAAAACAAAAGAGAAAAAGAGAAAGGAAAATATAAATAATGACAAAGAATAATAACTTTTTTATTACAAAAATAATATAATATTATGTGGCAGGCGAGTGTATATCACTACTTAACATAAATCTGGGTATGACTTTTTAATGGGGTATATATTTCACTTTTAAAATATTCAAAGGGGTGAAAGGACACCCGTAAAGTTGGAGTGTGTAGTTGGGATTTTGGGTATAGATTGGGGGGTGGTTTAGACCATTTTCTCGTTTAAAATTATAAAATATAAAAAATTACATATATTTTCAATTTAAGATAATAAAATTTAAAATTCTCTTTATATTTGGAAGGACAATTTTATACTTGATGCAAAAAGACTCTCTTTGTAAGGTTCTAAAGACATTTTAGGGATGTGTGAAATTTTGTACTAGTAACATATTTTCCAATTGAGATATTTTATGAGAATTGGATAACTTATTTCTAATAAATTAACTAACAAGTATTGAAACAATAAAAATTATTAACTAAAAAGAATGGGTTGACTTCAAGATTAAAGAGTCATTCTTCATATGCGTATAAGCCTGAACCCGATGATTTCTAATTTATAAGTATGTGTTAAGATCAAATTTTAAGTTTTGGAAGTGTATTAGATGTGAATTAGGGTCATAAAGAATCTCTAGTACTAAGTCGAGTTCAAAACTTCTCTACCGATTAAGTTTTACCATGAGATCATGAAATGTTCAACTTCAAACGACCATATCTATTAGAATATGAATAGTCAGGTGACTCATAATCTATTAAATTAAAAGTCAATGAGTCTTCTTTCTAAAGCCATCAACCGTTTGTTAATTCGAGTTCGAAGTAGAAAGCTATTGTTGTTTTAGTGGAAGATGGTTGGACTCGAAAATTTGGCGACGAGCCTATCAGTTAGGTGAATTGTCGAATAGTTGGCGTATCGCCGAACTGCATCACCTAAATGTTATGAAAACCTTAAAAAACTGTTAATTTTGACGATCCAAAGTCTCACTTTGGCAATCCACCTAATATTTTGACGATGGGGCCTTCAAATCGTCGAATTGATCGACGAAATTCATTAACATATCATTTTTTTCGACTTTTCTGGTCTTCTTATGTTCCAAGAAGGATATTCTTGACCTTTTACCCTTAATTAACATCCCTAACTTCATCTTATAACCTAATAGCATCCTAATACATATAGTAACCTCCAAAATTCTTAATTCTCCTTTTTTCAAAGGTCAAGATCATCAAGAAAGGAATTTTTTCAATTTTCCAAGATCTAAAGGCTCTAAGTTCATGACTGTCTTCAAGAATCCTAGGGTTTTGAACCAAGATTCTTCTCCAAACTTCGTCTTAAAGAACTCAATAGAAATGTTTATCAAGTTCAAGCTATAAGGTTCCAAGTGCAAATCTTTTCTTCAAGAAATCTTGTTCTTCCAGGTATGTAAGACTATCATAGTGAGGATTTAAGTTCTTCCTCACACCCTACATCTATAATCTCAGTTAGTAAGATTAAAGTTAGAGTTTCACCCCAAAATTCATGATTTTTGAGTTCTTTTATTTCGAATATGTTAGTGCTGATTTTATTACTGAAATCACTATACTTCATGTTGTTAATGATCCTTTATTGATTTAGGGTTCATGCTATTTTACCACATGACTATTTCTTAGCGGAAGTTATTTGAAAATCTTGGCATACTATTTTTTATGTATTGTTTTCATGAGTAAAATATATTTCAAGATTTTAAAAAAGTCTTTTAAGAAAAAGTTCAAGAAAGTATATATATTTTGCTTCGAGTGGATTACTTTAAAAAAGTTTCAAAAAGTATATTTTGCATCAAGATGCATATTTTCCTATAGAAAGTATAGACAATTTGTTTAAGAAATTATATCTCATATTTGAGAAAGCATAGACAGTTTTTCAGAAATAAAGCATGCTCAGCTTTAAGAAAAACATACCTCAATTTTGAGAAAGCATTGTCTTATATTTTTCGGAAAAGTATAGTCATGTTTTAAAGTAAATATCAATTCAGATCTGGCAGTATTGTTGAGTATAGGCTCAAAGTAATAGATTTTCTTTTTTCATTCCATAAAGTGGGACACTTTCCCTAAAATGAAAATGAAATATTTTTACAGTTATTAAGCATTATTACATTGTTTTGGGAGCAGCATTGAGAATTAAGTTAGGTAAGAGTTAAGATAATTCAAAACTTCAAAACTACTCCACCAACGTAGGATAGGATCGTGTCATTGGTTGGAGCGACTCCTCAAAAAAACCCTGGTAAGGGCTCAGAGATTGAATCTAGTAGTTAAGTTGGTCTTTTATCCTAACAAGGTATTGGATGACTCTGCAAAATGGGCAAGACGTTGTATCATCATGAGGCTCACGTGATGATTGTAGGTTAGAGAAACTTCTCAAGAAAAATAAATTATATTATTTTCAGTATTTGCTACTATTACATACATATTTAGTTGTAAATCTTGATTGTTAAAGTACACATACATGCTCTACTTTTGAGTTGGTTATTTTATAGTGTACCTTCAGATTTACTATTTTAGTTCAATATATTCAGTTTAGCCAGTTATTTCACTCAGCTATCTTACATGTATTACATTTCATGTACTGACGTCATTCAGCACTGCATCGTTTTATGATGCAGATTCAGGTACTCATGATAGCATATGCATCATTAAGACTATTTTCATTCAGTTTTTGTGAGACCTCCTTGCTTTCGGAGGTTTTTAATTTATTTTGAATATTAATAGTTGGTATATATTATTAGCAGAGTATTTAGGTAGATTGGATATATATATATATATCCTAAACGCTTAAAACTCAATTTTCATTCCATTAATCTGAGTAAGCAAATCAACAAGATTTGGATCATCTAGTGTTCATCTGTCATACCAATGATGGCTTCACTCTTGTATGTTTGTCACCATTTCGTTAAGCCTATGCTATGATACCAACTGATACAAGAGTGATTTTTTTTACTCGATACCACTGCTAGGCAATCAACAACATACGTCTAACTTCAGCCTCACAACACACTCGAATTTATCTAAATATTTAGACTAGAGCCGTCAATTTGGGCTAGGCCAGTTGGGCTGACCTGGCCTAACCCGTGATTTGATAGGATTGGGCTAAGATTTTTAAAGCCCATTTAAGAAAAGGTCTTTTTAGCCCTGTCTGAATAAGCCTGTTGATTTGGGAGGCTTGAGAAATATGAGTAGGGCTGACCCGTGGGCTAAATAAAAATAAAATAAAGTAATAAAAATAACAAGAGTCCAAACTCAAAATCAATTTAAAAATTTTAAAATTTAAATACAAATTATGTTTATAAAATATGTACTACATAAAATAAAAATTCCTTAAAATTTCTAGGGAATCACTACGTAGGCCGTAGCCTATGAAATATTGTCATATTTTTTGTGTTTTATTATGATCATTGGAAAATAATTAGATTAATATTTTTATTTAGCTATTTATACTTTTACTTGAAATCAAACTTAATAAATATTATAAAGATAATTTTATTTGGGGATTTGATTAACAAGGAGTAACACTAACATCATTTAATATTGTCTTGTCGATATTTATGATAATATTTTAAAATAATAATCTGATTTAAAAATTTATAAAAAATATATTTTTTTAAAAAGTGGGCTGGCCCGACAAAGCCCGTAGCCCACGTACTTGTGGGTTGGGCTGACGATTTTCTAGCCCACAAAAAAAATGGGCTAGCCCGGCCTGACCCCTCAAATTTCAAAGCATGTATGGGTTAGCCCGAATGGGGTGGGCCAGCCCATAGTGACAACTCCAATTTAGACTGTTCTTTTTTTTTAGGCAGTGTGTAATGTAACAACATACAAAATATACATGAACGAATTCCCAACCTTTATTAATATCAATATTTAACAAAGGAAGAGCTTCACGAAGTGACTAAGGCACAAAACACTCTCTTCCTACCTTAGTTGAATTTCAACCCCATTTAAAAACTTTGCACAAGACAGTTACAGCCAATTACAACTGCTCATGTGCTTAGTGTGTGTGTATATATATATATATATATGATTTTATTTTCTAGAGTTATTACATTCTCATCCTTTGAATGGTTTCTGCATATATTTTCAATCTTTAGCTAAGTATTAATTTAGATCAAAGGTTCGCTTGGGATCGATAATGATTTTGAGTGTCGGCCATGCCAGGGTGTAGACTCAGGGCGAGACAACTAATCTCTATCAATTTTGAATCTTCTCTTACTACAAATATCTCTCCACCAAGTGTAGTAATTTCATAGCGTTGTTCTCTCGAATGAACCCTAGTTAACCGATAAATCTATTCACTTAGATTATGTCAAAGATTTATTATCTCTAAGACTCTAACCTCTACTTTTAAATCTCACCCATGAATCTCTTAATGCTTCAAAATGGCATTGTCCAATTAAAACCTAATCTCAAAATCTCTCTCGAGAACATTTTAATTGTTGGTCAGTCAATTAACTACAATTACTGCATAATTGAACAAATAAAGATTAAAAAAAACATTGACTCAATATATTAAAATGTAATGAGAATTCATCCTACAAAAAAATCCATCAAAACCCTATATAAAAAATTAGTACTCATAAAAGTATGTGAAAATTACAATACTAAAATTCATAACCAATAACGAAAAGTAAGAAGAAGAAAGGAAAATTTTGTTGTCAAATCTTTTGCCTTGCTCTACGATGGCTCCTTGCTCTCTCCTTAGGTCAAACTCCTCTTTCAAAATGTGTTTATGGACTATTTATAGGTGTATAATAAGTCCGAAATAAAATAATCAAGTTCAAAACAATTTTAAGAAAATCAAACTTGAAATTAGCCTAGTGCAAAGCAAATATAGTTGTCCCATACTAGTCGATCACCTTACTAAATCAAGAAAACATTAATTAATTTTTTTCTATATTACCCTTGCAATTAATTCTTTTTTAAAGTGTTCACATTTTTTGTAAAATTTCCAAAAAAAATTAAAGGGGTGAATTAGTAAAATCATCTTTTATTTTATGATTTTTTAAGCAGCGTGCAAAATGAAAAGTGATCAACTAATATGAGAATGAGGGAATACATTTTTGGCCGAACATCAATCTCTCTCCAAGATTTCTCTTGGTGTGTGCATCCTTCTTCTTTATACACTTGAATCAACCGCCATTGGTAGCTCGTTAGCTATTTTCAAGATTTCCTTCTCCTTTATTTTATTGAACAATTGGATAAATTGAGAGATATTTAGGAAAGTATAATATTGAGCATTCTAATTGAACTTGATTCATTGTTTTTTTCTGGAGGGAGGCATATATTCTTGACATAACATAAATACAAAGAGTTGGTAATTTTAAGAACAAAAGTATATCACAAAGCAGCGAAATATAGCCGTGGAGGAACTGATTTTATTAATGTCTGCATGTTATATTTGTAAGACTTGAAATAAAATAAAATTAAAAAACAATAAAAGACATTTTTACAAAATCACAACTTTTTTTTTTTGATTTCCCACTTGGTGTACAATATCTAAATTGGAGTCCGACTAAATCTAGATTCATCTCGGGAAGTCCCATATTGGGGATAAAGCGCTCCCTGCTAAAGGTGATTCTATATCCAAGGAAACTTGAACCAAAAACCTCTGATTAAGGATGAATGAATATTTATCACTCCACCACAATTTTTGTTGATTACATAATCACTACCCTCCTAAGTAGTAGGAATAGATGGGCAATGGCTAGCTAACAAGTAGAGGTATCAAAAATGAACCCAAACATAGGTAACCCGCCCAATCCGCCCATAGTTTTAAGGGTTGGGCTCATGATAATTTGAGTTGGGTTCAATCTCAACCATTCAAATTTTAATCCATTTTAAGATAATCCTCAATTGAGCCCAATTTAATCTCTAATTTCAACCCGTTTTAAGACTCTTTATTTGCATTATGTAATGTATGTTCTTATATTGAAGGTATGAATTATTATCTATTTAATATCTTTTAGATTTATCTATTTATTTGTGATTTTTTTAAAAAAAATTCTTGAGTTAAAATTCAAATTATGGTTATAGAATTTAAATATCAATATGTTAAAATTATTGAGATTAACCGGGTCAAATTGGGCGGGTCAAGACCCAACCCGTTTGTTAACCCATTTGAGCCCAAAGTAAACTTGGGCAGGTTAGTACCCAACCCGACTTCTATTTCAACCCATTTTAATATCTTCAATTTCAACTCAATCCATCCATTTGACACCCCTGCTGACAAGTAATTGATTAAATTACTTTGTTTGTCTTGGGCTCCACTGGGATGGCTCTTCCAAGTGAAATATCTACTGCAGCAATAAATCCATGGCTCATTCATGGTCGCCCGCAGCTACAAAATGTTTGAAACAATAAATCATCCCGGTATGCACCACAATTCATACTCGCAATTTTCACTCCTATAATTTGAACTTGTGGAGAAGAAATGGCAATTGGTATTGTCTCAACAAGTGAAAATTCCGCGAATTACAATGGCAGGATTACGTGGTTTGTGGTGTTATCATCCATCGTTGCTGCCACCGGAGGAATCATATTTGGCTATGATGTCGGAATTTCAGGTTCTTTCCAATACTAAAACTCAAATTAAAGACATGTTTAAATATTTCTCAAATTGGTTCTTAATAACTTTACTGCTGTGTTTTGCAGGTGGAGTGACCTCTATGGAGCCGTTTCTGAAGAAATTCTTCCCAGAAGTGTACACTAAGAAGACACAAATCGCCGAAATAAGCAACTAATGTAAATTTGACAGCCAACTACTGACCTCTTTCACCTCCTCCTTATACATTGCTGGCCTTACTGCTTCCTTCTTTGCCTCACCAGTCACTGGAACATTTGGCCGTAGACCATCAATTATAATCGGTGGGGTAGCATTTCTCATCGGTTCTTCCCTTGGAGGCGCAGCATACAATATCTACATGTTATTACTTGGACGAATCCTGCTAGGTGTAGGAGTTGGTTTTGCAAATCAGGTCTACTTTCTTCTCCTATTAACGCGCCTTCCATAAATTGTACTCCACTTAGCTCCATAGTCATAACGAATGTCTTAATTATGGCTGCAGGCAGTCCCTTTATACCTTTCAGAAATGGCACCTCCCAAGTACAGAGGATCTTTCAATATCGCGTTCCAATTATGCGTAGGGATTGGAATTCTATCAGCTAGCCTTCTTAACTACGGTGTTCAAAAGATTAAAGGTGGTTGGGGATGGAGAATTTCCTTGGCGATGGCTGCAGCTCCTGCTACATTTCTAACAGTAGGAGCATTTTTTCTCCCAGAAACTGCAAACAGCCTAATTCAACATGGCAATGATCATCAAAAAGCTAAGCAGATTTTGCAACGTGTACGAGGTACAACCGATGTGCAAGCAGAATTTGATGATCTCATCAAAGCAAGTGACAAGTCAAAAGCTGTCAAGCATCCTTTCAAGCAAATCATTAAACGGAAGTACAGGCCACAACTTGTTATGTTCGTGGCAATATCATTCTTCCAACATATGACGGGGATCAGCGTGATCTCCTTCTACTCTCCAATTCTGTTCCAAACAATAGGCCTAGGCGTGAGTGCATTGCTGATGTCTGCTGTGGTGACAGGGGTAGTAGGCACCAGCGCGACTTTCTTAGCTTTGTTGATAGTTGACAGGGTCGGGCGAAGGGCTATGTTTAGTTTCGGGGGATTCCAAATGTTTGTATCACAAATGTTGATAGGGATAATAATGGCAGTTAAGTTAGGAGATGAAGGGGTTTTGAGCAAGGGGTATGGGCTATTGGTTTTGGTGTTGATATGCATTTTTGTTGCAGCCTATATGTTTTCATGGGGTCCTTTAGCATGGTTAGTTCCAAGTGAAATATTTCCATTAGAAATAAGGTCAGCAGGACAAAGCATAACAGTGGCTGTGGGTTTAATCTCTGCTTCTATCATTGCTCAGACTTTCTTGGCTATGCTCTGCCATCTGAAATCTGGGATTTTCTTCTTCTTTGGGGTATGTGTTGCAATTATGACTGGATTTGTCTACTCTTTTTTGCCAGAGACGACGAATTTGCCAATGGAAAGTATGGAAAGTATATGGAGGGACCATTGGTTTTGGAAGAGATTTGTTTGTGATGAACAAGACTATGACAACTACTTCCTGTTGGATAACAAGTAAGTTTTGGTTTGTAACTTGGAAAAGATGACAGTTATATACTTCTTTAGTTTGTTAATGTACTCAATAAGTAGTCTTCACCATTATGTTCCACCTCCTTCATAACCTCAAATCCTTAATGCTATGTCTCCCACCTTAATCATGATCTTCCCCCATAATTGTCATTGTTAATGTCATGTTATGCCGACCTTTTGTATACTATACAAGCACTATGAATATAGACATAAGAAGATTTGAATAAGCACAATTGTAATAGGATTTGACTCCCCTCTTCTCCATTTCGTCAAGTACACATTTATGAAAAACTTATGTTAACTATTTAAAACGTATATTTTTTTCCCTTCCAACAAAGTAGCCACACTTTCTCCTTAACTTTGGAACTTTGGTATTTCACATTTGCTAAAATGGAAACCAAATGCGCAATGGGAGGATTGTCATCACTCATCATCCTCTTCTCCGAATTAGAGTGTAGGTTATGGGTTCAGTAAATTGAGTAATTTTGATGCTAATTATGTATTTATTTTAAAATTTTATTAGCTAAGTACATTCTGTTAACTTAAGATCATTAATTTAATAACTTAAAATAATTAAAATTCCAAATTCATAAATTCCCTTTAGACACCTATCTTACCTAGGGTCGGTGAATAAAAAAATAAAACAGATTGAGCCATTGTCTTAATGCGCAAGTTAAGAGTTAAATAAAACGATTCGCTCTTCCATATCAGTAATAAACTATTTATTTTTAGAATACGGTGCTAAAAAATAAATAAACAAATGAATTGAATGGCGAACTATGATTATTTTGGTTGACCTTGGAAAACAAAAGTTGCTCAAAGATGAGTAGTGGCGTACACAGATTTTTTTTTTTTTACGGGTGGAGTCACCTTTTAATATATTTTCTCTGTTTATTTTTATTTGTTATTGTTCGACTTGGCATAATCTTTAAAAAAATAATTATTGATATAGGTATTTTACTAAATTATCCCTAATAAATGATGTTTAGTCTTAGTTCTTCGAAAATGATTTGGAGGGAATAAGTATTTAATGCTGAGGGTAAAACATGGAAGAATATAATTGTCCTTTTTTGACATATGTCAAAAGTAACAAGTAAAAATGAAAATTTATTTTAGGAATAAGTGACAAGTAAAAATGAATGAAGGGAGTATGTATAAAACACAATTCACGTATACTATTATATCTTTTCGAAAAAATAAAATAATTATTTAAAAGGGATATTTAAATTTTAAATATGATTTTTCTTTTTTCTTTATGCATGAAAATAATTGATAACTCATTTTTACATTTTTAAAGTTTTTTCTCTTTCTTATTTTTGGAAAAATAAAACAAATAGTATTAACATATGGTTATAACCTTATTCACAACAAATACCAGATATGGAGCATATGAGTTAAAACATTCAAATTTCGGTATGAACTAGAACAATGATTCTTCCGCATTGTGGAAATAATCTTTTAAAAATATATTGAAAAATGGTAACAAGAGAAAAGGGAGTCAATTATTGAAATAAACACTCAACTATCTAAAATTATATTGTAAAGTTATGTTTATTTTGTTTGTAACAGAAAAGTCATTTAATTATTGCATATAACACTCAGAACGTCACTCAAACGATCAAATACCTATTTATCTACATTATCAATCCTTTTTTTTTTTTAAATAATCTTTTTTAATATATGATGATTTTCTCTTTTCAATCTATATTATGGATTTACCTATAGAACAAATATATATCTTAATAGTGAAGTAAAAAAAGTAAAAAGTTGAAAATAAAATAATTGAGCGTAGTAAAAAAAATAATTAAAATAATTTGTCAGTATCAGTAATGTTGATAAATATAACCAAAACTCAAAAAATCATTTACATAATTGAGAATGAAATAGAACAAAAAAGTGATATAATGTTGAAAATAAAATAATTGAACAAACTAAAAAAATTAATTAAATTAAAATACTAATTTGTTAGTATTAGGAATTTTGACAAAACAACCAAAACTCAAAAAATTATTTTTTACATAATTGAGAATGAAAGAGTATAAAAGCGTGTTTTACAATTTACATAATTGAGGATGAAAGAGAATAAATGCTTTTTAAAATATGTATTCAATACATGTCATACAAATTTTTTTTTTTCAAATAGAGGTATATTTTATAATATACATTATATATATGCTTGAAAATTGTGCCAACTTATTTTATTATCACGCCATTATATATGCTTGGTTTTTATTTTTTTATTTTCAGGCTTTATAAATCTTTTTTCTATAAGTTAAATCCATGACATACATTAAAAAGAGAAAGAATTATCATAATATTAAAAAAAGTAAAAAAATGATAACGGTTAATAATTTAGAGAGTAAATAAATATTTGGTTGGTTGAGTGATCTTGTGAATGTTATAGGCATAGTCAAGTGACGATTTTATTATAATTATAAATTAAATGACTTGAGTAATTGACTCAAGAAAAGGTTATTACTAAATAATTACTACGTGATATGAAAGTTGGCTAGGTCAACTAGTTGCATGTGCAAGTCATACGCGGTAACATGATAGAAGGGAGTAGTGTTTTAAAAGGTGGGACATGGGGCGAAATATTTTACTTATGCGATGAGCGTAAATTTCATAAATTTTTAATAATGTAAAATAATATAATAATATAAAAAATATTTTAAAAAATATTAATAATTTTTAAAAAGTTAAAAAATATGATTAAAAAAATTCATAGAAAATAAAATTTCTAACAATATTTTACCAGTAAAAATAATGTAATGATATAAAGATTATTATGAGATGCAAATTAATTCTGATATCTTAACTTTAAAAAAATAAAAGACAATTTCTTAAAATATACGACTATCATCATACAAGCAATTTACTTTCTTAAAGGAAAAAAAATCAATAAACTACCTATTAGTATTATAATTAAAATATTACTCCTTCGTGAAAATAAAATACTTTCAAATAATGAAATAATAAAATATTATAATTTTTTAGACATAGCATATAAACATGAAGACCAGTGATAAGTGGAGATGTAAAATTCAACTATGTATTTTTTAAAAGATGTTAAGCGTTATTCAATCTCACGGCATTCTCAATAGTAAATAAATAATAATACGACTTGCTATCTAAGTCACTATCAATTTTCTTATTTCTATATATAGATGAAAAAAACTACTTGAGCATCATTTGATCATTTATTAAAGAATTATGAGGATCAACAGAGCAATAACACCACGATATTTTACTTTTTCATTATAGTTTCTTAAGGATATATACACCTTGGCCCTTGCTATGTTAGGATTAATGATTAGTGGCAAACAAATTTTATAGTTAAACAACAAAATTCGTTACTAATCCTATTTAGCAACGAATTTACAAAGAATTCTCACAAAATTAGCTTATAAGCAATTTAAGATGGGTTAATAATATAATTTGTAGCTAATCATTCTAATTTATTTATCTTTTTGGTAGTGAATCTAGTTAAAGAATACAGAAAAAGACAACAATTCATTCAAACGTAACGATGAATCGATAATCATGCAAAAGTCTAAGAGAAGGCTGCGAAGAACCCTGGGAATAGAATATGTCAAAGATACTCTAGATAACCTCATTAATGAAATTGACGTCAAATAACAAACACCCATATAAAGATATTATACAAAACGTCAACTTGTCATGTTAATAGCAATCCAAAATTAATAGAACAATTGGGTTAGGTGAAAGTCAGTAGTTATAGGGGTTGTTAGAGCTGATGCAATTTTTGTTTCTCGTCATTACTATATATATTATAGACCTAGTCCGGCAGAGATTAATTACTGATTCAATTTGGAGGAATTCAAATGTTGGTTGGAGCAATAATGGTTCTTAATTAAATTAAGGGACCATATTTGTAACTGGACTGAACAAGTGGTACACTTTATCAGTTTTGATTGATCTTGATTTGCATTTACTTTGTTTGTCTTGGGTCCAATACTGGGCTGGTTGGTTCCAAATGAAAATATCTACTGCATGAAATTAATCAACTGCTCAAGGCCATTTGTTTTTCGTCCTTGGTATCAAAGTCTGCATTGATTCCGAGAAATTGTATATATTATCATACAAACGAGAGAACATATAACGTGAAAATTCAGTAGTATATCAACCTGCCAAGACTAGCCATAATACAGGATAAGATAAGAAACCCAAAAATATGACTAGTTCAACTAAAAATTAATTGTTATATGTCCCTAAAGTCCAAATTAAATAATACGTAGTAGATACGCCATCCAATTGCAAGCCATTGACCAAATTAATTTATTTAGCCATGTTGGTTTTGTAGTTGTGCACGAGTCATGATGTATAGCTTATTATATATCTTACTCCTATAAGTTCATGTTACCTAAGTCAGACCTTACAATTCATACTTGCAAATTTCACTCTACAATTTGAACTTGTAGAGAAGAAATGGCAGTTGGTATTGTCCCAACAAGTGAGGGTTCCGCAGAATACAATGGCAGGATTACGTGGTTTGTGGTTTTATCATCCATCGTTGCTGCCACCGGAGGAATCATCTTTGGTTATGATATCGGAATTTCAGGTTCTTTCAAATGTTTCCTCAAGAGAACGTGTTTAAATATTTCTTAAATCAGTTTGTGCTAACTTTACTGATGTGTTTTGCAGGTGGAGTGATCTCTATGGCGCCGTTTCTGAGGAAATTCTTCCCAGAAGTGTTCACTAAGATGACACGTGTTGCCGAAATAAGCAACTACTGTGTATTTGACAGCCAACTGCTGACCTCTTTCACTTCCTCTTTATACATTGCTGGCCTTGTTGCTTCCTTCCTTGCTTCACCAGTCACTCGTACATATGGCCGTAGACCATCAATTATAATCGGTGGAATAGCATTTCTCATCGGTTCTGCCCTTGGAGGCGCAGCATCCAACATCTACATGTTATTACTTGGTCGAATCCTGTTAGGTGTAGGAGTTGGTTTTGCCAATCAGGTACACTTTCTCCTCGCGCCTTTCATAAGTTTTACTCCTTATAGCTGTGTACATATTCATAACATATGTCTGAATTATGGCTGCAGGCAGTCCCTTTATACCTTTCAGAAATGGCACCTGCCAAGTACAGGGGATCTTTCAATATCGCGTTCCAATTATGCGTAGGAATTGGAGTTCTATTTGCTAGCCTTCTTAACTACGGCGTTCAAAAGATAAAAGGAGGTTGGGGATGGAGAATTTCCTTAGCGATGGCTGCAGCACCTGCCACATTTCTAACAGTAGGAGCATTTTTTCTCCCAGAAACCGCAAACAGCTTAATTCAACATGGCAATGATCATCAAAAAGCTAAGAAGATTCTACAACGAGTAAGAGGTACAACCGATGTCCAAGCAGAACTAGACGATCTCATCAAAGCAAGTGACAAATCAAAAGCTGTCAAGCATCCATTCAAGCAAATCATTAAAAGGAAATACAGGCCACAACTTGTTATGTCAGTAGTAATACCATTCTTCCAGCAAGTGACGGGGATCAATGTGATCTCCTTCTACGCGCCAATTCTGTTCCAAACAATAGGCCTAGGCGCGAGTGCATCACTTATGTCTGCTGTGGTGACAGGGGTGGTAGGCACCAGCGCGACTTTCTTAGCATTGTTGATAGTTGACAGGGTGGGGCGAAGGGCTATGTTTAGTTTTGGGGGAATCCAAATGTTTGTATCACAAATGTTGATAGGGATAATAATGGCAGTTAAGTTAGGAGATCATGGGGTGTTGAGCAAGGGGTATGGGCTATTGGTTTTGGTGTTGATATGCATTTATGTTGCAGGTTTTAGTTTGTCATGGGGTCCATTAGGATGGTTAGTTCCAAGTGAAATATATCCATTAGAAATAAGGTCAGCAGGACAAAGCATAACAGTGGCTGTGGGCTTAATCTTCACTTTTATAATTGCTCAGACTTTCTTGGCTATGCTCTGCCATCTGAAATCTGGGATTTTCTTCTTCTTTGGGGCATGGGTTGCAATCATGACTGGATTTGTCTACATTTTTCTACCAGAGACAAGGAATTTGCCAATTGAAAGTATGGAAAGCATATGGAGGGACCATTGGTTTTGGAAGAGATTTGTTTGTGATGAACAAGACTATGTCAAGGGT
The DNA here is from genome assembly GCA_018342035.1 of Solanum appendiculatum. Lineage (NCBI taxonomy): Eukaryota > Viridiplantae > Streptophyta > Magnoliopsida > Solanales > Solanaceae > Solanum > Solanum appendiculatum. Next base: position 433,103 of record JAGDQO010001168.1, read on the forward strand.
GACACTACTTAAAGCTATTGCCACTCATCTGCTTGTCAAGCAATTCCAATATACAAGTATAAGTTTAACATATTTCCTGTTGGATATTAATTGTAAGTTTTGGTTTGTAATTTGAAAAAGATTTACAGTTCAATACCCTGCATCTAGGGGAATTATACTTCTTTAGGTTGATTTTTTATGGTCTTTTTGTCAATGTACTCAATAAGTAATGGCACCTATTATTTCCCATTCATGAAAAGTGGCTAATTTGATATTTATGCAAAACTCAATGACGACTTCTTCTTTTTTCCTTTAATCGTCTTATATTTATTATCTTTTAACCTGACTAATTCAGATTCACACATAAAAAAGGGCTCCTTACCAAGAACTTCTCTATTCCTCGGCTCGAATTATACTATTCTTAATAAAACTAATGTTGTTTTGGAGACCCTCTGTCCTTCACTTGTGGTGAAGGATCGAATCTCATTCCGAAAAGAAATTATTTGTCCTCCCTCATTGTAGGTAAACTAAACATAGAAAATATAATGTGGTCATGCAACAAAATAACAAGGTCAAATTAAAAGCAAAGGAAAATAGGAATGATGAGATAAGCGCAGGACGCGTTGCAGCGACATATTACCCTTAGCTCATTAGCTGGGAGCTCGTTACCTAATTTGACTGCTAAAATGGAAACCAAATTAAATAAATCTATAAATAACTTATAACGATGTGAAAGCTCCACATTAGCATCCTAATGATAAATAAACCGCAATATGTAAAATTTAACTCTTAAATTATTTACACGAGTATTTTGACCGAATATAAAATGGTAACTAAGAAATAATTTTTTACAAGTAGCTTTGTACTAATAAACTACCGAAACAAGGCTTTGTACAAGTAGGTTTTTTTTTTCTTTTTTTAAAAATAGATTTCTTTACTCTTTTATTCGAAAGAAAATAGACAAAAAAAAAAATCTTTTATTTCTCTGTCTTTTTTTTTTAACTGATTTTTTTACTCTTTTATTCCTTCTCTTTATCAGGAGATACAGACAAAAAATTCTCCATTAAAAAAATATCTTTGAGTGAGTTGACTTTTTTCTGATTTGAATTGTTGCGTTTAGAAACTATTAAAGTTCAAACACTTGTCCTTGTTTCATGACTTTTAGTGTTTTGATTTTTATAATGATCCATGTAAATGTAAAACTTGTAAGAAGATAATTAACAAAGATAAATATTCTCTATATATAGAAGTGACCAGGGAAGCAGCTGTCGGTTGTCCTGTCAGCTTGTTCTCCGTTTTAATTTAAAGTCACATAGTCATAGTGATGGACCCCTTATATATTTGTTGTATATCATTATTTGCCTCAATTAGGGCTGTCAAATAGGCGGGTTAGGTTGAAATTGAAGATATTGAAATGGGTTGAAATAAATATTGGGTTGGGTCTTGATCCGTCCAATTTGACCTGCTTCATCTCAATAATTTTAATATATTATTTTTCAAGTTTTATAACCACAATTTAAATTTCAACTCAAGAAAATTTTAAAAAAGAAATTACAAATGGATAGATAAATCCTAAAAGATATAAAATACATAGTAATTCATACCTTCAATATAGATACATTACATTAATGCAAATAAAGAGTCTTAAAAACGGATTGAAATTGGAGATTAAATTGGGCTCAATTGAGGATTCTCTTAAAAAGGGTTAAGGCTTGAATGGGTTGAGATTGAACCCAATTTAAATTATCTTGAGTTCAACCCCTAAAACTCTGGACGGATTGGGTGGATTACATATTATTGGGCTCATTTTGACACATCTAACCTCAATTATAATTGCATGCAAAATTTTTGTATATTATTTTTTATTTTAAAATTAAAATAACAGAGGATTTGTCCACTTTTTTATTCTTGTTGAGTATTATTATTCAGAAATGAAAATTTTTGTATATTATTTTTGTTCTTTTGGTTGTGATAACACTATAATGGGACTTTGGTAGGGAGTATTAGGAGAAATAGTCCATGTATTATGTGTGGTATTATTTAATACTATGTTTGGTAGGATTTTGTGCCTATGTATAACTAATCCATGGATTAGTTATACCTCATACATGGTATTATATGATGTATTACTAATACCTTCCATTTGGAGGTATTAGTAATACATGGGATATAATACCATGGGATAAGTTTATGTAATGACAAAAATATCCCTCAAATCATTTTAATTATTTTGTTTATTTTCTTGATTTTATGTTTTATATTTGTACTAGTAAATTTATTTAAATAAATTAGCTCACAAATTATTTAGAGAGAGTTGTTTGTTACAAAATCAATCCAATACAAATAGATGTGAGTTGTTTAACATTTATTAATTAAAAAGACAAATATATCACCCCATGACGTTTGTGATCTTAATTGAATGTATTATTTGTTGATATATATATATATATATATATATATATATATATATTTGTGGTTTTCTAATTATTTGTACTTTCAACAATTTATAAAATTGCATACATATTAAAATTATAACTTACAATTTTTATGTGTACATGTAGATGATTTATTCAATTTTAATATTGTTTACCGTCTTTTCGATTTTAAAAGTAGATAGTTTATCTTTTTAAAATTGAAAATTAACATTTTGTAAGTGATCAATTTACTAAGATGATAATTATTTATCCTCAAATAATTTAAGTGAAAAAAATATCAAATATGACAACGAAATTGTTCTTCTCATAGCTAGTTAGAAGGCCATAAAAAAATAATATTGTCCGACAATTATTTACCTTGACTCAATTACATAATAATTCAAGGGTATAATTGAAAAGAAGCTTTTTATAAAGTTTTAATCCAAACACAAGATGAGGTGGGAAACAATGAACCAAACACTTGATAAAAATAAACCCTGCATTACTAATCCATGCACTACTAATCCCTGCATTACTAATCCCTGCACTACTAATCCCTGCATTACTAATCCCTGCACTACTAATCCCTGCATCATTAATTTTTGTACCAAACGACCCCTAAGAGCGACATTCAATTTTACTTGAAAAACAACAACATGTGAAATCAATTGGGTAAAATAAAATTTGATTGAAAACTTTTAAAATACAGCAAAGTGTACAAAATGCCCACGCAAGGTTAGAGAGGAACTGAAAAAATAAGTGTACAGTTACTAGTTATTTGAATTTGATGATTTTGATTATCAAGATAATATTGATGAAGAAGATGAGTCCACGAAATCATTCATAAGAAAAAGGGTGGAAGATGCTTTTCTAGTGGCTCTAGTAAGAAATTGACCAAAGAGAGAGATTCATTGATGCATTTTTACAAAAGCAAGGAACACTTGGGCAAATAATTAATATCAAAAACTCATGTGATAAAGAGCAATGACAATTCAAAAAGTAATTCGCATGTTTTGCAATAATAGAATACCATTCAATGTAGCTCGTTAAAAATATGACTTAGACGTAACAACCTCAATTTATTTAATCAAGTTTAAGCCGTAAATTTTGATGAAACACAATATTATAACTTAAGAAAAAAATTATAGCAAGACAGTTTCTAAAGTTATGCAAGTGAAATATGAGAATAGTGTCTTAGAAATGCAAAATTTATGCAAATAAAAGCTTAGAATAATATCTTCAAATTTAGAAATTAATTTAATTGTAAAAAAGAGAGGCTTTCGAGTAATATACGTGCATCTCAAATGTCAATCTTTCTCCATAAGATTAGAAGGGATATTTAAATGCTTAGTCAAAATTTCAAGTTATCAATAATGCATACTGATGAAAAAAAAAACAAATTAAATAGTGCCTACTTAATAAATAAGTACTTGCTGCCACATATATCAAATATATATCTTCTTCTTTTCGAAAACATTCTTAATTAATTATACTTAGCGCATCATCAACGAGCATTAATTTGCAAAAGTTATTGGTCAAAAGTAAAATTAAACGTGTTGCTCATGATTGCCTTAAGATCCACTTTTCCCAAAAGACTGATTTTCATACATCAATGATATCGTTACATTATTTTATTCTGTTTGTCCAATATCGAGAAATTACTTAACTACTCCCTTCGTTTACTCTACTGGCTCATTATTTCAAAAATAATATTTACTTTTAACTTATTAAAAAAATTATTTTTTTTTCATAATTTATCTTTAGCATCAACTATTTATTCTTTAAATTATTTTTCAAGATTTAATAATAAACATCAATATGGATAATATAATTTTACAATGCTTTCAAGCCCTTAGGACTACATTGTGTATCATGTACCATGTCTTAGAATCCCCAATTATATCCCCTATATATAGATCCCAAATAATCCTAAACCTATAAGGAAAAAGTTTTCCAATCCTATAAGGACAATATTTTCCTTTTCCAAATCTATTAGGACAAATGGTCTCCTAAACTAATAGGAATTATAGTTTCCTAAACTATACAAGGAAATAATTCAAGACATAATTAACATAAAGAGCATACAAAATTCAAAGTGCACAAATAAAAGTGAATAGAGGAAGTGATTTTTTAAGCGTCTCTTGCAAAATACACGAAAAATACATTTGTGGTTTAGTTAATCATGATTTAGAAGCTAAGAAGAATAACAATCTTTCTTACATGCTATCATATAAAAACTGAAAAAAAATTTATATCATTTTTCGATATCCGAATTGCTCTATATAGACCTAAAAACATTTGAATTGTACTATTTTTTTAAAAAAAAAGTACTACTAAAAGATTGTGATTAATGGGATAAATATGCTTTTTATCCTAATCCAAAAATATTGAGAACTTTCCATTATTCTCAAGCATTTATATTGTCTGGTCAAGGTTTTACTGTCATCACAAGGAACTGATTTATATTCCAAGAAAGAAATATTTCTAACATTTTATATATGTCCCAAAAATAATATATAACGAACTGACTTTTATACTTTTAAAGTTTTTTCTCTATTTTTTTTTTTGAAGAAGAAGAGATGTGTGGATGCACCTATGAAGAAGTATGAGTAGAAGTTGGTTATAGAGGATGCGAGGAGAGACAGATGTAGATCGAAAAAGTATTGAGGAAAGGTGATAAGACAAGACATGACCCAACTTCAGATTACCGAGAATATGACCTTAGATAGGACTTAAGAGGATGTGGAGGACACATATTAGGATAGAAGGTTAGTAGGTAGTGTAGTGTTGTCTTTCTTACGGTGATTGTTATTTCCTAGTGTATATACTAGTTGTATTACTGTAGTTCTTGTTATTGTAGTTATCCTAATATGTTTGTTCAATTAGTGCACTATTTTGTTATTGGTAAATTTGCATTGTTTCCTTGTGATTTGCTATATTTTCTCCTTTGCATTTGAAATTGCTCCATCTAAACTGAAGATCTTTCGGAAACAGTCTCTCTATCTCCACGAGATAATAACAAAGTCTGCGTACACTCTACCCTCTCCACACCCTACTTGTGAAATTTCACTGAATATGTTATTATTATCGTATAAAACAAATTTCAACATAGGATCATAATTCATAACCTTATTCACAATAAATATCATGTGAAGCGTAAGAGTTACTAATATTCAAATTTAGCCATTTAGGTATGAACTCGAACAATGAATACATTTTAAAGAATACAAGAGAAAATGAGAGTTAATTACCCAAATGATTTTACTTTATTTGTAAAAAAATAAATTACTAACTATGCATATAACACTTAAAAGGCTCTTCAATCGGCCAAATATATATTTTTACTCTCTAAACCATCAACCTTTGTTATTTTACTTTTTAATATATCATTTTTTTCCCCTTTTTTAATCTATATTATGAATTTACCATAGAATAAATAAATTTTAATTAAAAAGCGACATAATGTTGGAAAATAAAATAATTAAGCATAATAGAAAAATATTATTTAGAATAATTTGTTCGAACAAGTAATTAAGCTAGTAATAAATTAAAATGGATATACATACTAGTGTTCGTAAGGCACATAACCGTTATGTCCGTTGGTGAGTCATATAAATTAGCTTTTTGTCGAAAATAAATTCCACGTGGTCTTTTTATTGGGTACGAAAAGCATAAAAAAGTTGACCCATTAATCATCACAAAATAAACTTATTATTAGTATTAGAATTAATTAATAAGTCCTGTAATAGTAATATATTTTCTCCTTCGGCCTCGTTTTTTCTTTTTCTCCTTCAACGATTGTTTTTCCAAAGGTTTTCAATCCGTTGATCAAAGGTAAAACCCTAACCCGATTACTGATTTCGGATCATCGATTTTCCCTGTTGCAGATTACGATCAATCTTAGCAGTTTTTCGGTTTCTTTGTTTGTTAATTATTGGAATTGAGTTAAATTATCGTTAATTTCGGGAGTAGGTTAAGTAATTGAAACTGACTGCATTTATTTCTTCTCAATTCTGAAATGATTTAGAAATTTATCGGAGCTATCATGTTTTGAATCTGCGGATTAGGTTTATTTCTTTTTGTTTTGATCCGATGGTGGAGTTTTTAATTTTTCGTCAAAGTGATGATATCTGGATTTTAGAAATAATTGCTTACTTTTCTCATGGAAGATTGGAACTACTGTTTTATCAATCCAACTTTGATTTGGTTAACAGAAATAATTTGATTTTGGATTATTATTTTTCACTAGTGTTTTCTTGTTAATTTGTTGTTTCTGATGCAAATGCTGTTGGCTGGAATTGTTACGAAAATTGTGTAGTTGTCGAATAGAACTAAAGCATTTGGTGATATACAAAGTTTATTAACACTAGTAATTATTTGTCTTCATTTTTAGGCGATTTGATACTGTTTGCAGTTAATATACGTACTTGTTGCAACTTCAATGCCTTCAGTAATTTTGCCTGAGTGGCAAGAGAAAGCTAGTGGATTCTTTCAATCTTCGGGTAACTCATTTGGAAATCCAATTTTAGGTTTCTACCTTTACTTTGATTTTGTATGTTTGATAACTGAATGTTTGATGCAGGGGTGAAGTTGAAAGAAGCTGGGCAGTCTGCAGGATCATTTGTTGGTGAGGTTGCGAAAGATGCAAAAGGAAATGTTGGCGAGGTTGCTGAGAAAGTTGGATCAGTAGTCAAAAGTAGATGGTCGTTCCTACAGCAGCCATCAACAAGACATGCCATGCAGGAGCGCTTTATTTCTGCGGCTGCTACAACCAGCTTCTTCTTGAGGAAGGGGTTTTTGGAGACAAAAGATAAGGTTGCTGTTGGAAAGACAAAAGTTGAGGAGGTATTACAAATATCAACAGTTTTGTGGAAAATTTCCCAATTGTGAATAATCAACATATCCCGTATTCTTGATACAGACTGTTGTGCTTTAGTTAGATACTTATGGGGTTCATGAGCCTATCCTTAAATAGCAGAAGGTTTTGTGATTCAATTAAAACATAAGGGGAAATTGTATTAAACCTTCTTACTAGAAACAGAATCATGAAGCTTTTAGTATGTGACTTCTATTCAAAGCTCATCCATTACTAACAGATTTTGATGTTACAAGATTTAGGTTTAGGACAGTTACTATCGACCCTCTCCTCCACTCCCCACCCCCGCCAAAACATAAATGGAGAGATTTGGGTTTAGGAGAGTATGAAATTTTGTATTTTGAAATTTGAGGTCAGCAACTAAGCCAACGGAAGTTAAATAGAAGAGTTTATTTTTCTACTATTAAAGTTATTGGCTTGACTACCTCTTTGATGCTTTATGCATAGATCTCCAATGATTCTGTCCTTGTAGGAGTTCCTAGTAAAAGAGCTATTATATATCAATCAAATCTTATTTACAGTCTGTTTTGTTGGAGTTGTAAATAGAGATACAGAGAAGTATCTGCTTTTGTTTTACTGGACGAGGACTTCTATTTAGATTGTGAAAGATGTTCACTTTGGTTTTCAGTGTAGGTTTGAATCGTTTGATGGTAGGTCAACCTTTTGTCTTTGTAAATGTTAGGTGTCTAGTGAACGGAAGAAGTCATACAGCTACGATCTTCATAGTGATCATTAAGTGCTGCAATGTTTTCTAAAAGCAGAGTCTAATATGAAGCCACACAATCAAATACCTAGTTAAGACAACAAATTTGGTTTCAAAATATACAGGGTATAGTTCCCATGTTTGGCACTTTAATGGAATTGTTGTTGTATATCTTTGAGGGAAGAAAATGAGAAATGGATGAGAGATGTTGATCTTATGATATCAGTAGTTAAAAACCTAAAGTACACATGATATGATGTTTTGGAAGTCTTAGTCTGAACTAGACACATACAATAATTTTATGTTCCAGGTGGCAAAGAAAACTGCACAGAAAAGCAAGACTTTGCTGACTGATATGGAGCGTTGGCAGAAGGTGCATGATAATTTTCATCTCTTTTTTCTTTTTCCTCTCAAAGTTTCTCTATGGCTTGGAGTTCAAAGAATCTTATCTTTTTTATTTGAAATGCAGGGAGTTGCCAGCACTGATGGTAAAGTTTCTTCTCTCTTGATCATTGTATAACTTGCTTATAAGGATTTTAGTGTTCCTCATTTTTTTTTTTGGGGGGCGGGGGGATGGCTTTTGTTGGTATCCAACAACTCCGAAACTTCTTCTGCTTAATTTGTCCTTGCCACTCTTTTACTGGATTCTTTTTTAGTTCATTAAGAATGAAGGACGGTGTAATAGGAGATGTCTGTTATACTTGTCACACTTCTTTAGCACTTCTACACCAAGTCCATGAGCTGTAGAAATCAGTTCAACAGTTATGAATATGGAATGAGCCATATGATTATTTGCTTCCACAAATCTCTCAGGAGACATTTTTTTCTGGTGATAGTGACATATCTTGGTTTATCCAGTGTTTGGAGTCCCCATCGATATCCTTGTGCAGAGGCAGCAATCAACTAGATCCGTTCCTTTTATCATGGTGAAATGTGCAGATTATCTTGTCTTATCAGGTGAGAGATGTACCAATACATACAGCAAACTGTCATTAGTCATTACTGTTACGTAAATTTTCTCAGACATATCTGAATGATGTTATGGGAGCCTACTTTTGGTCTAGGGCTGAATTCACCTGAGCTTTTCAAGGCTGAAGGGGATAAAAAGGTCATACATCAATTGGTTTCTTACTACAATCAAGGTATTCAGTTTCTAATCTCAAACATATTTTATTTGTCAAGGGATCAATCTGTTTACTCTTTAGTTTGCTCATTTGTGTTGTAGATCAAAATGCACCAATACCTGAGGGAGTAAATCCGGTAGATATTGCAGCTCTGATGAAGTGCTACCTTGCAAGTCTACCTGAGCCATTGACAACCTTCGAGCTTTATAATGAAATAAGAGGTGCTCGCTCAAGCATACATGCAATGAAGAATACCTTAAAGAAGATTCCAACTGTCAACTACATGACACTGGAATTGATCACTGCGCTGCTACTCCGCGTAAGCCAGAAATCTCTGGTTAACAAGGCAAGTTTATTCCCTTTCTGAGTGAACAAAATTAGCACCCACCTCTACCTGTGTCAATCTGGATATGTGCAGATCTTTGGATTTGAAATTGTCTTATTGTACTTGTCATCCTCTTGGTTTTTGGAATTGATGTTCACAAAACCTCCGCCTCCTTCTAAGATGAAGAAATTGTGTGGTGGAGAACTGTAAAACGTGATACAATTTTTAACACTTGGGTTTTGAACTTGCTAATTGAGGTGCCTAGTTGCTTTGATAAGTCCTTTGCATGTTTTGAATTTTGTTTTATTTCTTTTTGCCCACTTGATTTAGATCTAACAAACTTGTTACGAATAAATCTTCATCTGTAAAAAATGTGAGTTCTTTTTTCCTTATCACCCAGATGATTGAGATCCAAAAATCTTGCTCCTTGTGAGCCTTTATCTTGTACAAATGTGCGAATTCTTTTCTTCACTGCGGTTTATATGCTTCTTTCTTTCTGCCAGATGGATGCCAGAACTCTTGCAACGGAAATGGCTCCAATCCTTATTTGGCAAAGAGGACAGAGTCCACACCAGTATGACCAGTTCTGGAACCATTCAGCAAAATCTTCTTCAAAGAAATATATGGACTCCCACTCTAACTCTAGTGCATGGGAGATGCTTGAAGGTCTGTTTTTGCTTATTCCTTTCTGTTTTCTAGGGGGTAGTGTAATATTTCATTCATCTTCATAATTTTTAACACAAATCATATTAAATAAGGGGTGGGTGGATACCTCAGTATCCAAATAGATACTGAACATTAGCACGTTGAATCTCTTTCTTCTGTTATGGACAGACTTAGAAAGTTTAAAACAATGTATTGTGATTAGTGACCCTGTTTTATTTAGTAAGAAACCAGTTGACATATTAAAGAACCATGTGTGAAGTTCAAAAGTGGAACTGCAGGCATCTACTTCCACACCTGGAGATTGCTGGTGATGGGAGAAAGATCTTCTCTCTTATTAATTATATAAGTGAGCTAGTCGCGAAATGGATATTTACTACTACAAATATATACTAAGGAGGTAGATATGATACAAGTACGAGAAGACTTCAAATAGGCTATATATTGACTCAAATTTAAAAAAAAAAAGACAAATGTAAGAAAATTTTGAGAAGATATGGAAGTTAATATTGAAACATGTATCTGTATTATAAGATGTGTATCAGAAACATCATAAATTGTTCTGCTAGAATGAATTGTAGAAAGAGGTTATGCAAAGATTAACTTAAGCTGTGTGCAATAACTGCTATTTAGCTTGTTTTGCATTTCAAAGAAATATTTCTACTACTGCAACTGAAACCTTAATTTTTAGTGTACATTCTCTATTGGAGTATGTATAGCCCGTTGAACGGCTATTTCCAAAAGATTTGTGTTTTCTGAAGACACCCAGGGCAGAATATGTTGTTTTATGTTCCTTCTCATTTCTCTTTTGGATGGAGATTTTGTGCAAGTGGAGGTTTCCACTTCTTACAATTGTTAATGTAGACTAGGAGTAGGTAAAGAAATGCTTTTGATTCCTTGGTTTTCTGCAAAAAATCTAAGCCAGTAACAGTTTGAATTAATTTTTGGAGTGGAAAGTCATTGTGCAGATGGAAAATCAATTAATTTTCAATTTAATCGAATAAGTTATGTTTATTGAGACATATTTCTCTTTTGACAGTATATCTGGGAGTATGTTCTGTTTATATTAGTTACTTAGAGTAAAAGCATTGCATTTTGAGATTGCTATTTGCAACTTAAAACAGCTGCTAAAAAACTTGCTCATTTTTCACCTGTGATTGTTTTTGCATCCAGATGAAGATGAAAATGTTGATGCATCTTCACCCATCCCCTTGGATGATGGGCTGCCAATCGACTTGGGTGCTATTGATGCCATTCAATGCTTAATCGAACATCATAATGCCATATTTACCGATGCAAATGAGACTGTTTGGCGATAGTATTGAATCAGACTCCCAGATTGGATATATTGCACAGATAGAATGTCTTTATCCATGGTGAAGATCAGAAAAAGTTTGGAACTCTTTACCATCATAGTTGATTTTCTCTCAACATTTAGGAGTTTCTAACTGTGGCTTTGTAAATTTTTGATTGGGATAGGCATGCATAGGTTCTGAACTTGTGTTTTATAGCTCAGTGTTTTTGTTATGGGGTGATTGTTTGGATGCTATTGAAGGTATAAAGCATAAAAGAGCTTATGTGCCATTCAAGGGTTTGAACTGGTGTTGAAGCATTGCAAGTATCAAATAAACATAGATCTTTGTAGTTTAATGAGTCATTTTCGGTTTATATAGGTAGTTACTTGAATTATAAGGTTTGCTTCATCTTCGAGGGTTGCATACTTGGTGGAAGGATTTTAATTGAGTTTCATATAATGTAGAATGCAAAAATAGAACGAAAATAAGAAGTCTTGTTGAAAGGAAATCCGCTATGACTTATAATACCATTTCCATGGATCTAGAAATCCCACTAGTATTCTGAATTTACAACAATAATAATGTATTCTAGACTACTACAATAAAACCTCACTAAATTAAAACTTGGTAAATTAATAATCTCTCTAAAATAATATTTTTCTCTGGTCACAACTTGGGCCAATGGAAAAAATCACTTATTTCGATAAGAAAATATATTTTCAGAAGACCCCTATATAAATATGTGGTCCCATTAATATTATAAATTAATAATTCTTTAAAAGTACAAATATATCTAAGATAATTTAGTGAAATGTGATTCTATTGTGTTTTGTTTTTGTTAAACTTTAAATCTAGTTGAAGTTTATCTCTAACTTTTCTTATTGCCTTCAAAAGTTCCGATATTGTCTTTTCGAACTGCACCATAAAATTATGAAGAATTCTAGATACGATAAGTGTTTTATTACGCGTACCTGGTTACAAAAGTATTGTATCATCTACAACTTCATCATTAACATTGTTTTTTATGGTATCCATAATTTCTTCTAAACTCTGGACCTCTGAATATGTATCATTTTCATCTGGATAACCCAATAGGTTATTGACGTCCATTTTATTGCAGTAACAGAGATTATTAATCATGACTTCAAGTTCATAAATGACATTTTCACAAGTGGGTTCATTCAATTTCTCTGAAATTTCATCCTCCAAGCAAATTTTGCAGTGTCGATTGCAAAATTGATAGCATCCAAAACATTAATCTTTCCTGGATCAGTTTCATGTCTCACTTCATAACCTTCTAATATCCTAGGACAAAACCTGTTCCGATAATACATTTTGAAAGCTCTTATTATCCCAACATCACAAGATTGAATCTCAAAACGCTCTATAAATTAATAATTATTAATTTATAGATTAAATAATAACTTTACAAAATAATAATATTTCACGGCCCCAACTATATTAATTTAGTGAGATTTTATTGTATTTACTAATATATCCTTGTTATAAAAGTGACAAATTTAGCCGGATACTCAATTTTTTCTTATAAAAATCAAATATAAATCTTATTTCTCTTCAAATGGGAGTAAACTGAAGAATAAAAAAGGGCATAGTTAAATTTTTATCAGTTCTTCTGGGGCTAAAGAATTGCAGAATGAAGAAGAGAGCGAATTGAACATTGAGCATGAAGAAGCATCTTTTCCTCGTCACAACACTCTTCTTCTCCATGGTACAACCGAAATTCATCAATCCAATTTATTATCAAAACATTGCTTCCAAGCAATTTCGCCTGATTTATAAGTTTGTTACTATGAAATTAGGCACTGGTGAATGAAGTTAGGGGTTCCTTGCAATATCCAGTAGTAGTAAGCACTTGGCCTTTTCTGGAAGCTGTTAGAGCTGCGTGGAAGGCCGTTGACAGTGGTTTTTCTGCAGTAGATGCAGTTGTGGAAGGTTGTTCTGCTTGTGAGAAACTAAGATGTGATGGTACAGGTATATGCCCACTAGCATTTGATACTAATTTCTTACTCTTTCTTCATGATTGATTAATTGAAATAGGGAAGTAAATTTTGTGATGCGGAGTTAGTATTGATGATATTTGTGTTTGTATAATTTTTAGATTTTTTTTGAAGAGGTGAATCCAAGAACATACCATCTCTGGATAGTAATTAGTATATGCATCTAGTAGAGTTGACTTATAAACTGAACTACTCTCTTCCAGTACTAATATATAGCTTTGAAAATTTTAATTACTCTTGCAACTCTCACAGTGAAAATTTTTCGCTCGGATTATTTAACATCGAATTGGCTGCTAGGTAATATGCCACTTTAAAGCAAATATAATGAATAAAAAAGTTCTCTTGGTCATTCATGAAGTAGTTGAATTTCTGCAACTAAAGTGGTGTTCTGTTCCAAGGATTTTGATGGCAATAATTGTAGTGGTCACTCCTTAGTCCTCAAACTGATACTATCCAAGCTTGACTTACAATTCCAAAGTTCAAGTGTTCCTGGTGGAGGTACCAATACGGCGATACCACCCCCATACTAAATATTGAAATAGCAACTAACTCATTGAAATCCCCAAATGAGTACAACATCCAGCAAAGATCTATGCAATGTTCTACACCACAGAAGTTCCTTGTCGAAAATGTCTTCACACATGAGTTTTGAGCTACATGAAATAAGGAAAATTTTCTCATTCTTGGGTTTCTAAATTATTGTGACATAATGATTAAGTTTCTGCCCAATATTTTTGATGATTCCCTTAATATTTCTCTAGACTTTACACACGCCCTCAAACACAAAGTAGAGAACTAACTTGAGTGCATTATCAAAATGACGAAAGCTACCACCAAAGGTTGCCCAGAAAGGCACAGTGTCACCTAGAAAAAGGAACGTACTTCGGAAACATTCAACAGAAAGAAACAAGAACAGTTAAATTATAAAAACAAGAAAAAAATTAGCCAAGTAGATAAGTGTAAGGCTGGCTGCCGAAAGTAGAAACAACATAAAGTCTCCGCCAAGATCATAGAGATACCAATACCATGATAAATGAGGAGGAGAACTCTTATTGAATGAGTTGGTTGGCAGGATACAAGAAGGATTTCTTATATAGGATTTTGAGTTGCATGAAATAAGAGAATTTGCCTAATTTATGGAATTCCAAATTATGGCATTATCATTAAAATATCCTTTTGACTTCCAACAATAACGTGAACATTAAGTATATTATGCTTAGTAGTTCTCTGGACTTCCAATCATATCGCTACATCTACCACATTTTATTTGAAGTATTTCAATGTAGGAGAGTTGAACAGTTGACAAGTTAGTCCTACCATTGACTGTCTGTAGTCAAAATAAAAGTTATATACTTTTAGTTCAGATATGGAAAATTAGTACAATTTTGTGCTAAAGAAGAATATTGGTGACACAAAAGTCAGCCAGTTGTAAGGTAAGACTTGATGCAGTTGAGCATCTAGCTGATGGTTTATACAATATGATACTTGTAGTACTATAGCAGTTCATAAGTATTATTTTCATGTCAGTTGGGCCTGGTGGAAGTCCAGACGAGAATGGAGAAACTACACTTGATGCCATGGTCATGGATGGGGTAATAGTTTTCTGTTTATTCTTGGATATTGCTTCATGATCACTGTGATGAGGACAAACATAATTTGAAATTTATTTCGGATTTGCTAAGACATTCATAGGTAACAATGGAGGTCGGCGCTGTTGCTGCTATGCGGTATGTGCCAGAGGGAATTAAAGCTGCGAAGTTAGTGTTGGAGTACACTAAACATACTATGCTTGTGGGGGATCAAGCCTCAGCTTTTGCCATTTCGATGGGCCTTCCCGGGCCTACAAATCTAAGCTCAGTTGAGTCAATAGAGAAGTGGACAAAATGGAAAGATTATTCTTGCCAACCTAATTTTCGGAAAAATGTTATCCCTAGGGATAGTTGTGGTCCATACCATCCAAATGGTCCTTCAAAAAGAAGATGCCTGATGGATAACGAGTTCAGGCCTAATGAATTTGGATCAGTTAATGTAGGTTTACATAGCCATGATACAATATCCATGGCTGTCATCGACCAAGTAAGTTGTTGGTGTGTTAGCCTACCTTATTTTGCTTAGCTTCTTAGCTTCTTTCACCATAACTTGTTTATTCCTTTCCTTTTTAGGTTGGACGGATTGCCGTTGGCACATCAACTAATGGAGCCACGTTCAAGATTCCCGGAAGGTGATGATCTTTACTTGTTTATTGATGGCTTGTATGAATCCACCACAAGTCAAGAGATCAGGTCCCTTGACAATATTAAGAACAGTAAAGAACAGAAACTTAAAGTAATGAACAAGGATGTTTACGTGGAAACCTTCTTGCTCAAGGGAAGAGAAAACCACGACTTGTTGCATAGGATTTCACAACAACTTCCTCTATCTTCAAGCAACTTGTGACTACAAACTCCAGTAATCACAAAGGATTAAACTCTTAACCCTTGTAACCCCTCTATTACAAGATAAGCTAAGCAATAACTCTATTGTCCGCTATATTAACTACCTCTAGTTAACATAGACTTTAATCAAACACACCACGGCTAACTCTAGCCATGAACTCAACTTCATGATGGTTACAAATGAAATGATCTATGATCCTTTATAGTTTAGAAATAGATCTTACAATGTATGAACACCCAACACACTTTCAACGAACAACTCGAAACTTCTTGCAGATCACTCGATCAGGTCCCTAGTTGTTCATGAGAGCTTGTTCCTTCTTGAGAGAATAACTTTTTGCTTTTGATATTCTTGTTGTGCAAAAAACTAGGTTATTTCTTGTCAAAGTATCCAATATAGGATGGACAAAAACAACCTAGTAGACTCCCATTGGCTGAGAGCTCTGGCCCACCTACCATAGCAGGCGTGGCAGCTTTACAGCTGCTGTCCATTGACTCATCCTGGATGATTTTCACTCGGAGGATCAGGTCCCTCTACCAGATCCCTCAGTTTGTTAAATCATCAAAACACAGAATATAACATTTATGCTCTACGAAAACTTTGTGTGATCTTTCAACACTTCACCGTGAAGCCAAAAAAGAACTTCAATGACCTTTTTAGAATTGTTGTGCATATGCCTCACACTTCTATTTTTGCTTTAGTAAAACAAAGTACTTTGCAACCTGGTAATTATACCAAGAAAGCTGCAAATGTGGTTATCAAGTTTACTGTCTCTTCCCTTAAGGGACCATTCTCTTCTTAAAAGGGAAGAAGAAAAGACAAATGACATAATGTTGTGGAGGGATATGCCGCATTTATTGAGGGATGCCTGAATAAGGTGAAGCAATTTATAAACATCTCAAAAATTGTAATAAAGAGTTTATTGTTTGAGCTATCTATTTTGGATGGAAAGAAAAAAAAGTAATCCTTTACAGGTGGTCACTGAGGTATCAAAAGATTAATCAATTTGTAGGATGTCCACTTGCTTCGATATTTGATCGGTGGAAGATTTTGTGTTGAGTATACTTGCCTCTGCAGTAGACATTTACTTCTCTTACTGAATAAAGCCATTACTTCCTTTACCTTTTTTTCAGAAAACAAATAAAGCATTACAGTGGTGATTCAACCACAATATTGTATCAAACTGGTTTTGTTTTTTTACTTTTGGTTCTCTCTCTTTAACAGTTTCCTTTTTACTTCTCCTTTCCCTTTTAAACGCAATTTTAGGGTTGGTGATGGACCTATAGCAGGGTCTTCAGCATATGCAGATGCTGAAGTTGGTGCTTGTGGAGCCACTGGGGATGGTGATATTATGATGCGCTTCCTTCCATGGTATTTCGCAAGAATTTCCTCTGATTTTTTTGTGCCATCATGTGCAGCAGAATTTCATTCACAAACTAAGTAACATTAGCTTTCCAATTAAATTGATAAATAAGATACAGAGAATGTTTAGAATATCTGACCTGGTAAAGTTCGAAGGAAAGGTTTGAAGGTTGGGGATTGTACATAAAGACGTTGCATGAGAATAAATAGTGAAGTGTAGCTCCTTGGTCTTTCACACCTGCAGGTGGCATTCCTGTGAATGTTAAATCTAACGTATAATGATTAGCGGCATATTGTCATATGGCTTGTACAAAAGATTTTGCATGTGTCAAACAAGCATTTTAAAGGTCTGTTTTGATTCCTGAATCAGTTATCCTGGCAGTAAGAAGCTAAAGCCCCTCGAAAAAATCTAGCTTATCATAGTTGATTCATAACTTCGCATAAACTCCACTTCTCATCCTCTAAGAGATATGAACAGAAAGTTTGTGCTACAAGCGTCTAAATTAATAGTCAGTATACCTAGGTTATAGTTGATTTTGCTTGCTCTCTATATTCTCTTGCGGGGATCACAAACTCTAGATAAAGCTTTAGATTCATTCCCCTGATTTATTAGTGCTTTGATATGTCTTTTTTTTACTCTTACACTTCGTAGGATTTTTTAGAAGGTTCTAGCTGGACCAAATACATAATTTTTAAGCTTATATCCATTTTTGTGAGAAGGTAACATATTTGTATATTCATATAAAGACTACACCAAAAACTCTGTGGTCACCCATAGTTACAAGGACTGCATAAAAGCTCCTATACGCTTGGTCTTCTCACAAGGAATCTAAAACAGCAAAAATAGATTCATGGTCTTCTATTAAGTACTTTCCTTTACACCAAAAATAGAATAAAACTAGACACTTCATTTTCATCTTCTCAATGAGGCTGGATTTATCTTCAAACCACCTTCAATTCTTTCTTCTCAATGTAAGGTTCCAACCTTGATCAGCATGTACTTCTCCTACTATTGCTTCTTGTTGTTGATTCAAAAAGTATACATAATTTAAATGGAGATAAACATTTTTCTTTGTTGTTTGCTGGATATCAGTTATCAGGCTGTGGAGAATATGAGATTAGGAATGGAACCCAAACTTGCTGCAAAAGATGCTATATCGCGAATTGCAAGGAAATATCCAGACTTTGTAGGCGCTCTATTTGCATTCAACAGAAATGGAACTCATGCAGGTGCATGCCATGGTTGGACTTTTCAGTACTCTGTCAGAAATCCTGGGATGAACGACGTTGAGGTCTTTACTGTTCATCCACAGTGATCCCTTAAGCATACCCGCTTCTATTGAAGTTCTTCCTCTTCCATAAAGCCACATTCATAGTCTCTTTTGCATATTGCATGTCTTTCCATATTGTGAACCATAAAATTTGTCATTGATACAGCAAGTTCAAATTTGACTATTTTTAGTATGTGCAATGACAATCCTATTAAGCTTCTAATATTTGCTTGTCCTAAGACATCTCAAGAGCAAAGAACTGCAAGTTTGACAAATTTTAGATTTATATGCATACAATAGATTTAATGTGGTCCGATCCTTTTCCAGATCTTTTAAATCTTGGGAGCTTAGTGCACTAGACTTATTTTTATTGTTTTTCTTCCTGTTTTGTGGACTAAGGAACCTAATTGATGGTCAATCCTTAAAGAGTTTATTGTTGAAGTGTAAGGATTTTGCTGATTTGTTGTGGATCTGTTTCAACATTGATTAGTTCAATAAGGGAACTATGGAAAAAGCTGAGTTGTGCGTAATCTATTTGGATTTGCTTATTTTAAGTGTTTTTAAAAAGCTTTAAAGCCATAATAATAAGAATAAGTCGTAAGCCCATCCAAACAAACTCTTAAGTATGTGGTTGGACATAATTTGATTGAAATATGAGAAAAGGTGTTCTTGAAATTGAAAAATGGCAGTAGTTGTGTTTAACATGTATTCCACCTAAAATAAAATTAAAGGTTGAAGTCTTGTGAGTGGGGAAATTCACTGAAAACTTCATCTTTAAAAATAAATCAAAAAATAATTCCAATATAAAACAACAATATTTTGAAAATATTTTCTGAAAAAGAAAAAAGATCCCTTTTAACGTCGAAACGGCTCCTTAAAAGTTGAAAAGGTGAAGCCAAGAATCCCCTTTTCTGGATTTCGTTTTTAATGAACAGAGATGTCTTTTTCTTTCAGTGTTGTCACACGTGAAAAGTGAACAAAAGCGCTAAGTCCTTTCTGATTATTTTTTCTTTAATAAAAAACTATATTTTAGTGAAATTTAAGAATTAAAAGTCATGTAAATCTAGCTCAAAATCATTTTAAAAAATTTCTGATGAAGTGCAAAGATGCAATTTAAAGTTTTTAATTCAGGTTTGACAACTGACATGCTTTCTTATACTACATTACTTCCTCATTCCTAATGAGTATGATGATATTTTTTTTTAAAATGTATCATTTTGCAGATTATAATATTTATTGTTTAGTGTCGTACTCTTTGAGCCAAAAGACATACGTACAAATTAAACTCCCAAATGGTTAAAATCAACGTTAAGCTAAAATAGGAAGGCATGAATTTGACTCCCAAATGGTTAAAGTCATTAAGATTATTAGCAACCACTTTTACATTAAACAAAAAAGATTGCTAATTAAATGTTTCTATTCTATCATGACTTGCTCTTTTATTTCTTACATTACCTTAGGCAGAAAGAGTAGGTGTTTTGTATGGAAAAAAATATTTTTTATCTGAAATAATTGTATGAGGTTTCATTCTATCTCACAAATTGGTAAGATCCAATATATAAGATTTGGGTCCCATTTACTTTAAGATAAAAAATAAAAAAAGTCTCACACAATTGTTGTTAATTGTGTTAGACACAATATAAAAAATTTCGTATGAAATGTGGGACCTACTGCTAAAAGAATATAAAAACAACGGATAATCTTAAAGAGTGACAACCCTTTTGATTGATCAATGCGAGTAAATATCTTTAAACCCTTTTTAATATGATACCAATCTAAAAGAAAAGTTGATGTCAATTCAAGTCATAGAGACAGTGTTAGTTGTAAGTCGCACTCAATGTGAAGAAAACGATAGGGGCATTTGTCTACTTTTGAATCTTCAACGTAGTTGCCAAAGTACTCACTCTCTTTTTCATACCTACTTAACTTTATCACAATTGTTTATGTTATAGATTAATAAAATTTGTACACATATTTATTGGTGTAACCGCGTAAAATGAGAAAATCTTAAGAACTCTATTGTGAAAATTTAATTCTTCACCTTATAATTTTCTTATTCATTGACTTATTTGCAACCTTGATAACCACGTAAAATGTCACCCCTCTTAATTACGTATTCTTTTTATCTCTTTTTACTTGTCAAATTTCAACTTAACACACTTATTAAGAAAATAATTATTGGTATAGTGAATGTACTATTTTACCCCTATTAATTGATAGAGTCTTAATTATATTTATTCATTATATTTTTCAAAGATATTAACTTGAGGGTATAATAGGAAGAAAAAAATTACCCTTTTCTTAATTTGTCAAAACTGATGAGTAAAAAGGGAAATCAAATTAGGAAATATTTGACAAGTAAATAGAGAGTAAGTAGGAAGGAAACAAAATTAAATCGTACTCCTCTATCCCTATTTACTTGTCAAATATTTCTTAATTTGATGTCCCTTTTTACTTGTCATTTTTGACAAATCAAGAAATGACAATTTATTTTTCCCTATTATAACCTCAATTTATTACTCTCTCTATTTCAAAATACTTCTAATTGAATAGTTGAGACATTTTTTATATTTCAAATTAACTTAGTTGTTCAATCTTCAAGATTACTTTTAGAATATTCTTTCATTTTTACCCTTCATTTGGATTTTCTATGTGATGAGTTCAAGAAAATTTAATTACTTTGAAAGTTTGAATTATTCTAAAGACTAATTTGACAATAATTAATAAGGGTAAAAATGAAAAGTGATGTCTAATTTATGTCCTAATCTTCTTTTCTTAACAATTCAATTATTTTGAAATAGAGGGAGTAACATTCAGTTAGGCCTCATTTGTTTGCACTTAATGGAAGTCTCGATCTAAATGGTTCAGACATTGGACCATTAAGTGTGTTTGTTTGTTTTTTAAAAAATAAACCACTTAATGGGTTTGAAAGCATCTGATTCGTTCAGATCTATGAGGGAGTCTTATATCTATTCATACTCTTCTTATAACGCTAATTTATTTCCCCGTAAAGATCAACATCCTTATATTTTCTCTTTATATACGTTTTCCTCTCTCCCACTCTCTCTATTATCAGCATACATCATTATTTTTCTCTTATATGTGTTGCCCTCTCTCTCCCACTCTCCATTATCAGTGGCTGCCTTCTCTATTTCAAACGAGTGTTGAATTTTTTTCCTCTTGAACAGGTAAGTTTTCAAAAAAACTTTATACAAGTACTTTGTTTATTAATTTGTATATTCAAAATATTCTTGGTATTACTATTTGCTTCTCGAGAACTCTGAAAATTTTGTTTGCAATTTTAGATTTTGTTTATAAAATTAGTAGTCTCGTGTGTGCTTATTCGATAAAACAAAGTCTGTGCTAATTTTATGGAATAAGATTACATGAATAATCTTTTTTTCTTTCAATCCCTTTATTTTTTTGGCACGTGATGGTTGATAGCATGTTGGAATATGATACACCCTAAGAACAAAATTAAAGACTACTCTTTTGATTATTCCTATAAAATTAGTAGCCTAGCACCAAATTATAACAAGAGGTATTAAATAATTACACATACGAACAAAACTATTATTAATTTAGGATTGCATTTTTTATTCTTTCATACTACTCCCTCCGCCCCATAATAACTTATCACTTTTCATTTTACACGGTACTTAATAAATCATAAATAAAATGATCAATTTGACTAATTTACCCTTTATCCATATTGATGGATATCAAGATAATTTATGATGACATAGGGCATACAAAAAATATAAGTACCCCAAAATGGGTGAGAGCAAGAGTATAGAGGAGTACTTATTTTTTGTTTATATTCTCAAAAGGCACTAAGCGTTTAACTTCAAATAGTGATTTTATTATTTATAAAACTAAGAACTAGTTCTAGTTAATAAAGAGGTTAGACATTTGATCTGATTGTTGTACACTTATTATTTGGACATTTTTATATTTGTGCATTTAAATTGAAACAACTTATTTTATTGTTTGATTTGATTACTTTTTTTTATAGATTAATGTATGTTTTATTTAATAATATAATTTTTTATTTGCAGTCCAATAGTTTAAATATTTTATCAAACTGAAACTATTTATTTAAAAATATTATATTTTAATCACATAATAATTTTTTTGTTTAAACTAATTTTTTAATATTTTATTAATATAAACACCCAAATATAATTTTATTTGAATTATATATTTATTATGCTTATATAACTATGAAGTATATACATTCAGATGCTAAAAAACAAACAATTTTAATTATTCAGTGTTCAGATCTAGAGACAACATCTTAATCATTGAGACGTGCATCCAGATTCAAACGTTTTAATTTTAATGAAAACAAATGAGCCATTAATGTCTTTGAAATATGTAGTGAGTAAATATATTTGAGATCTTATCAATTAATAGGAATAAAATGATAGACTCATTATATCAATTAATATTTTCTTAATAGGTGTGTAAAATCAAAATTTGATAAATAAAGTAGGGAAGGAGGGAATTCCAATTAAACAAGTCAAACGTCCAACTGAGGGAGTAAAGATCGATGACTAAAATGTCTGGTTGGCAATTTCTATCTTACCCTTCAGATGGTTATTTAAAAATAAAATAAAATAAAAAGAAGAACTTTTTCTCATCTAACAACTACGCTGAATTTGAACCAATTAATAGATGAATAAATTAATATTTTCTCTGTTCAGTTTTACTTGATTATTTTAAATTTACATATTTCTTAAAAAAAAATATATATATAATATTTTATTATACTATTCATATTAATTGATACTTAATATTAAATCTCAAAAAATAAATAATTGATGTTAAAAGTAAAATATTAAAATAATACTAATTACTATCTTTTTTAAATATATTAAAATGAATAATTTTTTTTAAAAATAATTTATTTACAAGTAAAAATGAAGAGATGAAATACTCCTTTTTTGCTTGTGTATTAGGAAAGGTCATTCATTAAATGGAAAATGTTGGGTCAAATACATGTCCTTTTAGTTAGTAGATACAAAAAGATATTCATGTGTTGTCACTTATACATAACCTGTTATTTGCATTTAATTAATTTTTGACTTTGAAACTTCAAAATTGCCCTTTTCCATTGACTCACTGTTCCCTTCCCATAAAACATTCAACCAAAAAATAAAAAAATAAAAAAATTAAATTATTGTTATTTAATTACTTCCTTCATCTTAATTTATAGGACGATAATACTATTTCGAGAGTAATACAATTTTTCTTTTGATTATAATTTTTTCAAAATTGAATCAGTTGCTATCTTGACTTGTAATACATTTTACTTACTATATTTTATTTCAAAATAATATGAAAAAAGCTGAGTGCTTTTAACTTGGTACTTCGAAAACTTTCACATAAATTAGGAGTATTATTATTATTTTATGAAATACATGGAAAGAATGTATTAGGTGAATAGTGATCTGATTTAATTCAAAGAACATAGTGCAGGATATATGTTTGGTAAACAGAATCCCATTTTAAACGTCAATTTGTTATTTTTTCGTGTAAAAAAAAAAGGGGTGATATGATTCCTATTAGTACCTGGCAATAAGGGACATGGTCAACAACTACCAAACTACCCTAATTAACTGCGAACGTAATAAATTGTTAATTTATTATCTATTTTTATTAGTCTATTAACTATAGTCATTTTTCAAAATATTAAATTTATTATATTCAAAGAGTAATATGGTAAAAATTACATCATTTTATTTATTAGTTTTTAAGAATGTGTCAAACTAATACTTAGAATATGCCAAGTTAGGACAACAGATTGTACTGTATAAAGAAGGCTAGAGATCGATTTTCTTTTTCTTATCTTACTCATTTCACTTAACTTACGTAGTGCGATTTACATGAAGCGGGATTTAAGTTTGACAGTGCAGTAATCCTTTGATAGATAAACCAAATGATGTGACCATTTAAGATAATGAAAGTTTGTTTTGGTTAGAAATTAGTAGGATCATATGCACCTAAAATCTAGTTGAAAAAAGCCAGGATACTTACTTTGTTTGTGGACAAGAGCAGAAGAAGATGCGAAAAAATTGATCTTTTTACTATGCAATAATAATATAAAAATATGGATTAAAAAAGAAAAAAACAATTAGAAATAAAATAATTGGATTACTCTAGGATTTCACTGAAATGAAAAGTAGTCATTATTGTGCTAAAACACATATATTAGTTATGCTGGAATGTATGAGCAAATGGATTTGTGGCATGCTTAAGCCCTTCTCATAAAATTCTCATACCTTAAATTACTCGAACAACTAAATATATCCATTTGACTTTCTCCTTGTTTCATGTCTCTTTCTTCTTCAAGAATTGGTAATTTTCTCTCCAAGTTTCTCAATTCTGAGTCCTTTCTGGGTTTTTTTTGAAAAAATTTCATAGTCATTTTCAAGAATTGTGTATCTGTTGATTGAGCTAAGGACGTGATATATGACTTCAAAAGGTATTCAGAATTGTTTCTTTTGATTCGCGGGATATGGTGGGATATTCTAGAATTAAGTCTGAGATAAAATTTATATGGTTTTTAGTTGACATATAAATTTATACTTTCAACCAATCCCGGGCTTCATCGTAGGATAAGCCGCCTAATCCCATCTTTCAGGTGGGATAAATTAGTCTAGAGATTATAATTTGCTTTAAAAATGAGATAAAATTTATACTATGTTTTTTGGGTTAATTTCTCTGTTTTTATCTTGTCTTGATTGGTAAGGTTAATTGAATTCTTGTTATATATTTGACTTTCATTTTCTTGGTTCTGGAATGTTATTGTTGGGGGTGTAAACAATACTCATAATCATGATTTTTTTTCCTGTTTACTAGATTTCAAATTTGGTAAACACATATCTGTGTGCTAAACAGTTTCTCTTTTGTGTTATTAGAGCCTTGACAGTAAGTGGTTAAATGATGGAAGAAAAAGATGGAGAAATAATTAAAGTGGAAGGCTTAAGTGCTCTGCCTTTATTAAACTCTTCAACTATTGCTGTAGCTATCAATGGTAAGAAAAAGAGCAAATATGTAGTCAGGTGGGCTTTGGACAAATTTGTTCCTGAAGGAAAGGTTTGCTTCAAGCTGTTACATGTCCGTCCGCGCATAGTTGGTGTGCCAACCCCCAGTAAGTTGTTTATCTGTGGCATAATACATAAGCATGACCCTTAACTTGGCTTTAGCTGGTAACTATGACCTTTACCTTTGGGTGTGCACAAATAGGCACTTAAACTTGTATAAAATTGGACAAATAGGTACACATTCGTCCTGCATGACAATTTTGTGTCCTACGTGGCGTCCTACGTGTATTATGCCATGTAGGACACATGTGTCTACTTGTTCAATGTTATACAAGTTTAAGTGCCTGCTTGTGCACACTCAAAGTTGGAGGACACAGTTGTCCGTTGAAGCCAAGTTAAGGGTCATGTTTATGTATTACGCCTTTATCTGCACTCTGTTGTGTTTAATTATTGACTTATTCGAAAGCTTTCTGGCGTAGAAAATTTGTTTGCAGAGGGATTCCTTAGGCTAGTAATTGTGATTAATGTAAGATGATTATAGACTTCACTAAATTGATGAACTACTAGAGTGTAAGTTAGGCCTGAGAAAAGAATATCCTTCTAGTCTGGTGCTTTAGAAAACTGTCTATGATGACTGTTGATCTTGCAACTGAGGTGTTATGTACTCCATTAGTTTCAATTCGTTTGTCTTACTTTCTTTTTTAGTTTGTTTAAAAAAGAATGAATCTTTCTTAATTTGACAACTCATTGATTTCAACGTCCATATTATACATATCTTTAGCTTAAGACCGCAAGATTCAAAGATCTTCTCACTTTCTTAAACTGCGTGCAAGTTAAACTAAGACCAACAAATTGAAACGGAGGGAGTAATACATAAATATCTGATGCTGTGGTTTAGTGGAGAAGGAACATCATTTCAGTTTTGTAGCTACACACAAAAAGGAAAAGGAAGAATAAGAAAGAACTTTGGTTGCACACCCTTTACACTTGATAAATTTGCTTCGGAATCCTGGAACAATGAGAATAGATGTACTTTTTCTTTGTGGATGGTGGGGTCATTAGGCCTTTTCTTGCTGGTGCATTAGATGTAACCTTTCTTATCTACATGCACTCTTAACTTTGTGGCAATACAAGCAGTGTAGTCTCGAAGAAGACTTTCTTCAGAAACAAATGGCAAGGAGAAGGAAAACTAGAAAAGACGATATCTACCAATTTCTTGAGGATGCTGACTTGACTAAAGCTTCTTTCTCATATATTATGTCACATGAGTCTTTCATTTGCATTACTAGTACCCGTTTAAAATATATATGAAGTATTTTCTGTAGATAGTTGAAAATACACTAAATACTATCATAAAGCTGCACGTATCACTGCAAAGATGCTTACACACACTTACTGGATACGTCCTGTGAATGCGTCCATCTAACATGGTTCATATGCTATTTTCTTGAGAAGCTGCCAGTTTTTCTTTGTACACATCAATTTGTCATTAATTCAACTGATATGTTAGGACTATGATATGACTGCTTTATTTATAATCCTTCATTTCTTTAGTGGGAAGCTTTATACCTATTTCACAAGTGCGGGAGGATGTAGTGGCTGCTTTCCGAAAGGATGTGGAGTGGCAAACAAGTGAAAATCTGCTTCCTTATAAGATGTTATGTGCTAATCGAAAGGTAAATATATATATATATATCAGATAAGTGGAAAATCTCCTAAAGTTAAATCACTGATCATCCAAAATACATGCAGGTCCAAGTAGAAGTTTTACAGCTTGAATCAGATGATATTGTGAACGCAATAGCACAGGAGGTCACCAAGCTTAATATCATCAAGCTTGTGATAGGTGCTTCATCTCGTAGCATATTTTCTAGGTAATAAGATTTATGCTGTTACAAATTTTAATGATGAAACTACTGCCAAATGCTGACACTCCAGGTGGCAATCTCTTTGTTTTTATTTTTATTATTTCTAAGGTATATATTTACCTCAACTCAGATTATGGAGTCCTTAATACTTATTGCCACACTGCAAAGTTGCGATACTCAAGAAATGCAACAACCTATGGGTATCTTAGAAGATACAATGCAGAAGAGAGGGACGGCACCCAATATAGACTAAAAAGTTTATTTATTTGACATACATGCCAGCTTCATAAAGATCCTTGTGGTATTGACTTGTAATTTCAAGGGAAACTTTGATTCTAGAATATGGGGCATTCATATGGATTCACTTCTGATGAGCTGTGAAATACCCTCTCTGAAACAAACCTGACATTTTATCTCCTTAGATCATATGGTTGTTTCATTTTAATTTGCTAAACTCATGTACAATATCCAAGTACCCTTCTTCCTATGTGGACAAACTCTATAGAACTTCAATAGTTAATTAGGACAATGTCAAACTAAACGAAGAATGCAAGAAGTTCATATTATCCAAAAGTCAAGTATGAAGCAGCTAATATTCAATGTCATAAAGCTATTCAAAATTATACGAGTCACATTAATATGATGTGGGTACTTTCTAGCATCATTGCCATTTTCAGTTGTAAGTTTAAGCTTTTTATTTGATGTTCAGGGGACAAAGCTTATCCTCAAGAATCTCGGACAGTACTCCAAGCTTTTGTACCATTTATGCTGTTTCAAAAGGAAAATTGTTATCTGTACGTCCTTCTGATTCAGAGATAAATGGAAGCAGTTCGGCGGGAGATAGTTACACAAGTTGCTCAATCACCAGTTCAACAGTTCACACTTCAAGTTCACTAACAGGTAAAAATCAACTGTTTGCATTTATTTCATTGTTATTATATGTTTCACCAAACAAAATACTACAACTGTCAGCCAGTTTTGCATACGTCGGCTGAACTTTTTGCCTTTGGCTGGAGAAACTTTTTACTCGTTTTGGGGTTTAGTAGTTCTTTGCTCCATTTCTTGCTCCCTGTGATTTAGGAAAAACGTGAATTCACATTACCATCACCCTTAATCTAAGATGGAGCAGACATTGGTTAGTACTGAGTGTCTGGATATTGTATTTAATGGCTCTAAATGAAACATATGGTAGCAATTAGTTAATATTCCCTGCTGCACCTCGATTAAAGCATGTCCCGGGATCGTGATAGCATGTGATGGTAATATTTTGGGCCTTCTAATGCAAACACCACTTGAGATGTCTTCACAGATTAGGTTGTCATTCAACTATCATTGATTCATTTTCATCATCATGTGATTCATTTTAATATGCCTATTCTTGAAAATACACAACACTTTGTTGAAAGATTTGTCCATTCATAATAGAAAATATCTCTCTAGCATATGTCTATGAGTTAAGAACACATCAATTCGTTAAAGAGTATGTCTATTCATAAAAGGCACATAGGTGATGGTTCACTATCTATAATTACCCATCCCCACTAACCAGAATCATAACTTCATCCTTAGGATCTTCATCTAATTCACTCTCCTGCAATATCTCTTTCATTATGGTGTTTCTTGAGTAGTTCATTGCGTCTTATGAGTAGGACTTCCCTTTGCTATTTGCACCAAAGTAGCATGGAAGTATAGTTTGAAAAAAAGCCTTACATAGCGATTGGTTTTTCACATTCAAACTCCATCTTTCTTTTGTTGTGCCTTGTCTATTGATTTAGTGTTTCCTTATTTAGTTATTTTCTAACTATAAATTCCATGTTTTTGAGAGATTTTCTATAAGTGGGAGTAAGTTCATCATTTCTTGGACTGAACAATTTATCTGTATTCTGCTATTCAGAAAGGTCAGAACCAGACTCAAGTTCTTCATACAGTCACTTCCGTTCTCCTTCATTGCCAATGCAAAGATTTCGAGCTCTTTCACAGATTAATCAGAACTTTCCTCATAGAAGAGCAAGTTCAAATGTATCAGTCCACCATAAAAGCTTATCTATTGATTTTGGTGACGGTGAGGATGATGTCAGGTCTTGTCCCTTAGGAACATATCTTACTGATGGAGATGACCTTGCTTCTAGTTTTAGGAGCTTGGTAACAGACAACTACACTACGGCAGATGATCAAGCTTCAATTTCAGGGGCTCTGACAGATTCATCGTCGAGATATGAGGTATATTCTGACTCGGGTTGTTATATTCATTACTCATATAATAGGCATAGCTCAAAGTTCTGATCAACTGATGATGACTTATGATTTCATTTTACTTACATCAGACATGCTTCCTGTCTTAATTTCTGTATCTGTCAAAAACAATCTAGTGCACATCCTAGACTTTTAACACTGTTCAATCTTCTAATGCAGGCGGACATCAATTTTGAGCTAGAGAAGCTAAGAACTGAATTAAGACATACTCGAGGAATGTATGCAGTAGCACAAACTGAAGTAATTGATGCTTCTAGGAAGGTATGCTTAGGCAACAATGACTTTTAATATTCATCCTTTTATGTCTGATTCATATTGTATTGTGATCATAAACCTACCTGCCACGAACAGATAAATGAGCTGCACAAGCGCCGGTTGGAGGAAGATGTTAAACTTCGGGAAATTTGTTTGAAGGAAGAGGAAGTAAAAGAGTTAGCACGAAAAGAGAATGAGAAGTACGAAACTGCAAAAAGAGAAGCTGATTATGTTAAGGAGTGTGCTGAAAGAGAGGCTGCACAAAGAAAAGAAGCAGAACTACTAGCCTTACGTGAGGCAAAAGAAAAAGACAAGCTTGAGAATGCCTTGACAGGCCAGGCACATCAGTACCAAGAATTCACTTGGGAAGAAATCATATCCTCCACCTCTTCTTTCGATGAAAATCTTAAAATTGGTATGGGGGGATATGGAACTGTTTATAAGTGCAGCTTGCATCATACTACAGTAGCTGTCAAAGTTCTTCACTCTGAGGAAATTCATCTGACGAAGCAGTATCAGCAAGAGGTATGACAAGTTAAAGAACGAAAGAATGAGCAAAATGAGTTCGCTTGAGATTTAAACGAAAATGTGATATTTTGTCTGGTCATAAAGACCATTGTACCAAGGTTACCTAACAATATTAGTCTCCTCTATTCTAGAATTCTTAGAATCTGCTCTTTTGTTGTTTCAGCTGGAAATATTGAGCAAAATTAGTCATCCGCATTTGCTAATCCTTCTTGGTGTGTGCCCCGATCGTGGTTGCTTAGTGTATGAGTTCATGGAGAATGGTAGCTTGGAGGAGAGGCTGCTCAGGAAACTTGATACACCTCCTATTCCATGGTTTGATAGATATCGAATTGCATGGGAAGTGGCTTCTGCCCTTGCCTTTCTTCACAACTCCAAGCCTGATCGAGTTATTCATCGTGATCTAAAGCCTGCAAACATATTGCTTGATCGTAATTTTGTCAGTAAAATTGGTGATGTTGGCCTATCAACCATGATAAATTCGGATGCTGCGTTATCCACCATTTACAAAGATACAGGTCCTGTGGGAACACTTTGCTACATAGACCCCGAGTACCAAAGGACCGGATTGATCTCTCCAACATCTGACATTTATGCATTTGGGATGGTTCTCTTGCAGTTGCTAACAGCAAAAGCAGCAATGGGACTTCCTCACATTGTTGAAACAGCAATGGATAAGGATAATCTAGCGAAGGTACTAGATCCAGAGGCTGGTAATTGGCCATTAGAAGAGACAAAGAAACTAGCTATGCTAGCACTTAAATGCACAGAGCTTTGTCGAAGAGACAGGCCGGATTTGAAAGATGAAATTCTCCCTGCATTGGAGAAATTAAAAGAAGTTGCTGATAAGACTCGAGATTCTGCCTCAACTACCAAATCTCCTCCTCCTAACTACTACTTGTGCCCTTTGCTGAAGGTGTGCCATTCTTTGCTTCCCATAACTCTTACGTCGTGATTCATGTTTGATGTGGCACATAATAGTACCAAAGAATCAATTGTTATGTACTACCAAGTTTCTCATCTTCATTTCTAAGGCCACGGTTGGTTCTTTTGTTGCAGGATATAATGGAGGACCCTTGTGTGGCAGCTGATGGGTATACTTATGACAGGGATGCAATAGAATCATGGGTAAAAGAGAAGGATATATCACCAATGACAAGCCTACCATTAGCTCATAAGAACCTTCTACCAAATTATGCACTACTTTCTGCGATTCTGGACTGGAAATCAAGATAGGCTGGAAACATTTAGATTGTTTGGATAGATATTTTTTTTAGACTTATAGTCTAGTTGAACATAGCATACCAAATTTATATACCTTAACACTATGAACCAGCTGATAGATTTGGATGCTTCTCTGTTAGTGTGAGATTGATCTAACTTGAGTCCTATAGCATCATGTTAGTAGGATAAAATGTGTTGCAGTAAGAGAAAAGTTGTGGAAGAAAGTTGCATATGAGACCATGTATCAATCTTGAACTCCTGTTGTCATCAGTGGATTGCAGTGGTCATGTTAAGGCCTCCTTTAATGATATTAAACAGTGTGATCTTTGCAATCTGTATGAAGATTTGGCATTTTATGGAAAAGGACTTGGGAATTCTAATCCCACAAGAAGCAGCTTCTCCTCCTATATCTACAGGAGATATTGGGATTCCCTTAACAAAAATAAGTCATAAGTTGGTGAACGGATCCACAAGTAGATTAGAGAGTTCTAACATTAACTACGTATCTTCAATTAAAGAGAAGTGATCAATAGACAATAGAGTTCTGCCTGAAAATCTACCCGGAGTAACAAAGTGCTGCCCGACATAATTAAACGGAGGTCCATATCATACTACATTCAAGAAAGCCGCTGTTGAGGAACAATGGAGATTGAATCAAAAGAATATATATATAATACACAAAGTTATACTAACAAAAATTCACCAATTAATTTACTTTTTTTTCATAATTTATTTGTGATTACGGTTAATTTTCCATAATGTAAAATTTGTGAACGACAACATGCTAATAGGAAAGGTATGAAAAAATAGTGTCAGGCACAAAATAATTTTTTTCAAACAGTATGATATGTGCCAAGTTGAGCAATACGAAGATTTATTAGACATACAAAACTGTTTCTGATTTTCATTATCTGTCCTTTTCTCTATATCTACACTTTATTCAACAAAATCCTCTCTATAAAACAATGGAGAATAATATATACTTATAATATTTCTTCACTTCATAATTAGTGGCCTTAATTATTTTTTTAATAAAACAGATCACCACTATCTTGTTTGGTTTGTAGATTAGCAAGCATAATCTATTTAAACTTTTCAAGAAATGGGGAAAATATACATATTAGTGATAAATAAAATAATAAATAAAGAGATAAGTTCATGAAAAACAGCGGTATGCAATATGGCCAGGTGAATGGTGGGGTTTATATTGAGTGTGCTTTATTGGACATCTCCATTTTTGCCATTATTTAATAATAATCCTTCTTCAATAACTCATTAGTTTATAATTCTCCTCTCTTTTAATAGTTTAAGTAAATTTAAAAGTGGAAAAGTTTCCTTTATTCTTTGGTTTGGGCATTAAGCATGCATTTCCACTTGGCCTGAAAAGTGCTTAAGGAAAAAGTGGGGATTATAATTGACTTGTTTTTTAAGATAAAGCCAAACAACATTTACATAATTGGGACATAGAAGCAACTTGAGATATTTATGGAATTGGTTATAATATATACTAACACCTGTTTAATCAAAATGTTTCTCCCCCTCACAAAACACCAAACAAGACCCAGCTAACCTTTACATGGGATGTCCTTTCTTTTTTAATTTAATTTTTTGTTTATAATTATAGCATTCGATAGCATTCGAGTCAGTTTTCACATACAAAGACTAATTTGTTAAATGTCTGACACGTTGACTTGTATAGGTATTAGGTAACGCTATGATTGCTCTCAATATAGTAATCATAAGCTTGGAATTGACCTTTCATTTCCTGATTAGGGATATTGAAGGAGTTTTGGGGAAGCATCATTGTATCTCTTCAATTGAACCTCTTTTGAGTTCTTAAGTAAGGATTTTAATAAAATCATTTTATGTATGTGTAGTTCGATCGATTTTTCTTCTCCCATGAGGGAATGCTAGTTCAATTTCTTGTTTCTTTGAATTTGGTTGTCCATCTACAACGTTAGCAAATGGCAGGCCTCCACTTTTCTTTGATTAATTCAACTCATGTCTATTGACGATCATCTTACCTGTCTCTTACGCTACTCTCAATTTATTTGTTATCAAAGAGATTATCTTACAGAATTTTTTGTGTATGTTGGTATGTGCACGTGCATTGGGAAACAGAGAAGGAGCATCTTGATATAATGCATACGTAAGAGAAAGGCGAATACAGTAATCAAATCTATATAGTAAGCTTATAAATCTTTTGGTGTTAGACTTTACACACAATGACAAAACTGGCAGATCAATAATTTCAATGATGGGAAATGGCTCTTCTTTGTCTTGTTGCTGAAACAGTGTGTCTTTTCTAACTAATGTTTAAGCATTTAACCAAAAACAACAAAACACTTCACAACTGGTTGTTGATGATCATATCTTATGGATCCTTTGGAACTTCCAACTGTCACCAGATTTTCTCTGAAATTAAGGCAAGTCCACTGGTTGTTACCTGTTATCACAGGATAAACTAATTAAATGTCACTCTCTAAACTTTCGATTGTATTTTACAAATATATCTTGGTCATATCGCGATGTGTACTTCCTAAACCATCACCCCTTTCTTTATGACAACACTGATACTGGTTGTGTGAGGCTTCATTTTGTCTCACGAAAAAGTAGACCCAAACCTTACACTTTTGGGTCTACTTTTTTGTGAGACAAAAATGAGTCTCACACGACTAGTGTCAGTTGTGTGAGTCACAAAATAAAACTTTTCGAATCTTGAGGATGACATTGCTTCTGATTCTTGAGGTGAAAACTTCTGCTTTGCCAAAAAACTGAACACCGACTTCATAGTTCTTGCCAATTGATATAAGCTTCACAACATTCTCTTGCTGTGATTGCACATAGGGAATTAAGAAATGTCCTCAAAAACCAGTTTCCTCACAAGAAGTCAGTGTGTTGTATCAGCATGCTTATCATGACCTAAAGTATGTTGATATCGATCGATTTGATCAAGTCAGTCTAGAGGAAACAGGTCATGCTTCAAGCAGAAGCATGAAGATTGTTCTTTTACTATCCAATTTCTTCAAGCTTGCTGAGGACCTGCTTTATAGTAGGCCTAAGAGCAGGTGAGGGAGAACAACAAGCCACGGCAAGCTGAAGGAATTCATAAACATGATCTTCATTAACCGCCCTTTGGCCATCATCAGTTTGGCTAACCAGAATTTGTCGATGATAAAAGTCCGCAACTCTATGATCAAGAATTGCACTTTGAATGGCATTAGGCAAATATATATCCTTATCAAAATTTGGTTTCCTGTAGAATGGTTCTTTCCCTGTTAATAACTCTAACAAGATAACCCCAAGGCTGTAAATATCAGTTTCTTCGCTAACTTCTCTCATCTTGATCAATTCAGGGGCTTTGTACCCCTGAGCTGCTGAAGCTTCAAGCATTTCTTGGCCTGCAGTCGGATTCAAGAGAAGATGCAATCCAAAATCGGACACATATGGCCTGAAGTGTCGATCCAAAAGTATATTATTCGACTTGAGGTTTCCATGGATTATGGGAATCTCCAAGTCTGTGTGAAGATAGTCTAGTCCTTGAGCAATGCCAATGGAGATCCTACATATGATGTGCCATTTATGAGCCTCACCATTCCCGTCTGTATCATTAGACACAATTTTCTTAAAATGAATACATTTGTATACTTGAGACATATATTCAAAACTAATACACATGCGTATATACTTGAGACATATATTCAAAACTAATACACATGTGTATACTTTAGTCTTGAGAGTGGTTCAACTTGACACGACTAGTTAATGAAACTATAATTTTGACAAAGTACCTACTATTAGGTTCTAAAATGACAAGAAAACTAACTGAAATTTGAGGCAAGATATGTTAAACTATAATACTGCACATGTGTAGATTTTTAAATAAGCAGAAGAAAACCAATTCCACCTAAATCCAGAAAACAAATTTTTTCATCACAAAATATGCAGAAATATAATATCAAAAAATATTCGAAAAAATATGGAAGAAAGTCGAGTTCATCTTTGCTTTCCAGATTCAGAAACAGCGTTGTTAAGATGTCACCAAGAAAAAGTGAAAAAGAAAAGGGAACAATCAAAGAACCTAAAAATTCAAACTGCATATAGATATCTAATTATTGAAGTCCCTTCCAGTTGTGAGAAAATGATTGAAAGAGACTTTTTTCCAAGGCACCAAATGGCAAAATCAAGATCCCATTTTCTGCCATGAAAATTTTGTATTACTAACCAATAGAAGGAAACAGAAAATTATTGTGAAAATCAAGCATCTCTTGCCAAATGGTACAAATCATTAAAATGACCAATCTTCTCTTTTCTTATTCTATATATTTCCAAGACACAAACTTTTTTGAATAAACACCACACCATAGGCTTAAAGATTTGTTAGCACTCAAGTCATTGTGTTTTAAAACTATGGTATCCCACTTTAATACTACAACGACAACAACATATCCAGTATAGTCCCACACGAACAATTTTAATACTTGTATATTAAACAGCAAGAGCACATACCTCTAATCAATTGAGCTAAAGTGCCATGACGATAAAAAGGATGTACCATCAGTTTCTCTCCTCTTTGCCCTGCATAAAATGCACATAAAGGCACCAAATTAGGATGCCTTAAAGACCCCAAAAGCTCCATTACAGGCACAACTTCTTTCATTGTGACAGTACAAGCTGGTCTCAAGAACCTCAACAATGTAAGCCTATCAATACTGAGCAAACTAGCCCTGTATAAAGTCCCATAACTTGATTTCCCAATAACTTCACCAGGAGCATCCAAGATATCATACACAGTAAGATCTTCACCATCTTGAAACTTGATCAACAAATCTTTTTCAACCCCATCTCTTTCTTTAACCTCAAAACTAGTTTCAACATCCCTAGAAACAACTTCCCCTCTTTTCCTTGTACATAAATAGATCACTACCAACAAAACAATTAAAGCAGTTACTGAACATGGTACTATAATAAGTACGAGCATATGCTTGTGTTCCATTTTCTTGAAAAACTGACACTTGGGAGTTAGAAAGATTGAAACTTTATGACATTTTAATGGAAAAAAGGAAGATTCAAGATCTGGTTAGAAAAAGGGCAAGTCTTGAAAATGTGTGAAATGTAATCATTTTTATGAGAAATGTGTAAAGGGGAAATGGGGTTTTTGCGGAGATTGTGGGAAAAAAAATCTTGAAGAGGACTTTGGCTTTGTGAAGAAAGTTGCCGCAGAGAGAGGGAAAAAGAGAGAGAACAAGTCAAGATCAGAGAGAAGGGAGTTGGCAAGAGAAAGAGAGAACAAATGGAGGCATGTGCCTATTATATGGAAGGAATTCATTTCTTCATCTCACGTTTATGCTCTATTTTTCTTGTATTAATTGCTTCTCCAATCTCCATTCCTTCCCATCTCCTTCTCAACAAAATAGTGTACCTTTTCAATTTATGTATTTTTTTTAATATATAAAAAGTGTCATATTATGTAAGTATAAGTAAGTAAATTTACCATCATAAAATTCAAAAGTCTTTTTGTACTTTCTTAAATTTCATATTGAGTTAAACTAAGACGCACAAATATATATTGATAGTTGTTTCTAGGCATGTGCAATGAGCTGAATCGGTTCAAGACTCGACTCAGTTCATCTGTAATTTGTTTGGCTCAATTCGGTTCAATTTTGATCAAAATTTAGTTCGAGTCAACTCGATTAGGTAAAGTTACTTTTTTCTTGTTATTGATAGAGTGGTATTCTCCGACACTGTTAAGTAAAGTTAAGAGGGAGAACAGGAAGAGAGAAGGAAAACGGGCTCGTTTTGATCATGTAAAAACTACTTTAAAATTAAAATTCATTCACTAATCTTAATTAATGAATGTGTACTTCTTATAATCAATTCAATAATTATTAGTATTTATTATAAATTAATTTATAATTGTGTTCTTCTTTCATTAATTTGATGTAATTAAACTTTTTATAGACATCGTTACTTAATACTATTTTATGGGTGGTGCAAAATGCAATTAATATTCTAAATTGAAGAATTCAAAAAGTAAATAATTCCATATTGTACAATTTATTGTTGATTTTTTTGTTCAATATAAACTTAACATCATTTGAATTTGAGCTCTAATTCAGACTATATATATGTGTGTAATCACCAAATTAAACTACTAATACTTATTTAACTTTTTTAATGACGTAAAACTAAACACGACTCAAACTCGACTCAACACCCCAACCTACTTGTTACTCAATCTATCTTTGGAAAAGGTAAAGATATAGAAGGGGGTAATATTTTAAAGGAATTTTCTTCTTGAAAAATTCTAGAGCATTTCTTGGTGGTTGCACGTTGGGAATAAAGACCCCCACAAATTGGAATAACTTTTCTAAAACGAAAGAGGACTCCACGAAGTATCCTTTGCTTCTTTGGACCATTTCTTTGACAAGTGCCAAATCCCAACCAACAAGATTTACCTAAATGAAAAGAAACTAAACATATACACACGGAAAAAAAGACTATAATATACACGTAGGAAGAAGGAGTTATCGTTACGACAGAGCTATAATTTTCAATAAGAAAATTCAAAATATAAAGAAGTCATTAAATATATGAAGAAGACAAAAAAATTTAATATCAATTATATATACAATGTAATTTTTTAACGAATATGATCGAGCTGAGTCAATCGTCGTACTAGGTAAAGGAAAAAAGTGATGGAAAATGATAGAAGTATAATGGAAATTAAAGGAGTAGAATATATGGTCCATTTTACATATTGGATCCACGAAGAAAAACGTTGTGAGTGACATAATTATTTGTCTGTTGTATCAAAGTTTCTTAAAAAGTGGGGAAAAAGAAGGTTAGTATAAAATGCCATTAAAAAGAGACAAAGAAACAAGGTGGCATGCTTCCCTATTGCTTATTTCACTTTTGTACTTCCTATTGATTTTTGAATTTTGACCATATGTTTTTAGTGTCACAACAATTTCTATTTCTTTTTTCCTTTTTTGAGATTGCCTTTTCAGAAGTGGAAGTAGAATCGTGAATATTGTTTCCAAAAATAGTTTTAAAATTTAAATTTAATAATTAAAGTTTTTTTAGAGATCAAGTATACGAATTTGAATATTTGTTGAAATACTGAATTCAAGTTCAACTAAACTCAGTAAATATAAAAGGCATTTGCCCTTATTTGTGGCACTTTGACTACTTCATTTGGTATATATAGTGTAATAACCATCGGATAACTATGCATTAAGATTTAGGTATATATGAATCTATCACCTAATATTTTTAGGTAATTCATGATTATGATAACCCACGTTGTCACTCTTGATTGCTTTGGACAATGAATATCTAAGCAACTTGCAAGTAGAAAAAACTATTAAAAAATGATCTAGTAATTTTAAATGTGTTACAAAATATGTAAAATTCAAAATATTAAAAGATTTATGACATCTTCACCTTCTCATTTCAAGGCCTTAGTTTCTCAAGTTTTCTTTGTACAAACATATATCATGTATTTATTTTGGTGTTATTTATGAGAAAGAATGCTACATTTGACTTGTCAATTTTTTCATTTAAAATTTGGTGGTAGTTCCTTGTCTTAATTATTAGTCGTAATCATATGTTATTGTCCCCACTATTAATCTTGCTTCTTTTTTTCTTTTTTGGTAATTCTCTTTGCTAGCATAATCAAGAGGATTTGGGCCCCATCCAACCACGTGAGGATGATTGCAAACCTAAAAGCTTCTACACTCATAGTGCCCCATTATTTTATTTTACCCCTATGTAATATTTCTACAATTTAATTTTTCCCTCTATATTTGACACTCGTTTCAAGCTTTAATTTTTGAATTTAGCTAAAAAAATCCATTTTTGGAGTAAAATGTTTTCTACTGAAGACAATTTTATTTTCAAGGTTCGAATCTAATACTCATGATCAATGATAAAAGGCAGGGCGGAGCTATATGGTTATCAAGATGTCCAATTGGATACCTTTCGTCGGAATATATACAGTATATACAAGTAAAATGATATATGAAGTGATTAAATAACATATATATTTTGGACATCCTTGACACAACAGAATGTTGTGGTCCAGCGGTTTTAGATGTCTCGAATGAGCTAGTACTCGTGTGTTCAAATCTCACTAGCAGGCCCCGCTACTGAATTAAAAGGTCACTTGCCTCGCCATTAAAACCTTTGATAGTATTACTTGAATTACTCCAATTACAAACCATGAATTGCAACAACTACCTCATTGAACCTTAATAATATACAGCTGTTTTTTGGTTGGATTGGTCTCTATAAAGTAATTAATACCCGGCCCGTCCGTCGTAGGAAAGGTGCTACCCTCTTGCCATATAATTCGACGTTTCATCATGTTTCATTGTAAAAATTTTAAAAATATAATTTTTATTTTTAAAGTAAAAATTATATTTGAAAATCGGAGTTGTATTTATACATGAATATAAATTGGGTTTTTTTTTTTTACCTTTTGTAAATAATTTAGAGTGAAAACACATTTTTATTATTTTTCAAATTCTTAAAAATTCTGAGGCTGAATTTTGAATTTTAATGGTCAAACATTTTTTTTTTTTCTGGAGTTCAATTCTAAAAGAATGTGAAATAATTTCATGGTCAAACGTCTCCTAATAATTTCTTTCCTTTAAGATTTCTATTTTTCATACATATGCCACGCATAAATCTTATGATTTCTTAATTAGTATAATTAATTAGAAATTGTTTTGTTATTAATTGAGTTATCATGAATGGTGACACTGTAGCTTTCACGTATAAAAGTTTTTATTATAAACGTACGTAATTAATTAACGACTTAAAAGTGCATCAAACTTAAGACACTAGACAAAACACAATCATCTATAGCATGAGAAAAAAGGGGATATAATTTCCATTTTAGAAGTTAAAAATTAACTTACAAAGAAAGTTCTTGAGTTGATACTTTTTTTTTCTTTCCAGAAGCTTACAACTTTTATCTTTTGGATAACTTTTCTGGTTCTGCCAAATTTAGAACCATACTGTTGAGAGACTTCTATATTAATTAGGTGGAGGCAGTAGAGGATTAATTATTAATCTGATCAAAGTAATTAATTAAGTAACATTATTTTTGATTTAGGATGAGTTGTTAGGAAATATAAATCAAACTTGACAACAAGAGTTAAAGTTATGTGAGGAAAAATATTTAAAAACCTATATAAATCTTAAATGTATTTTCAAATTTGAAATTTGAAATTGAAATAATGAACGGATTTAATAAATACATACTTATTTTTAAAATATTTTCATTCATGATTAAACGGCTAATAAATATCTATATAGTTAGATTTGAAGCAGGAAGCAAATGTTGTTGACCTAGCTAGATACTACTCTAATTTCTTATGCTACAAGTAGTTATTGTGAGAAATTTGTTGATTTGATTCTTGAATGAGATAATAAAAAAGAAAATTAAAATAATAGAAAAGAAATTTAAGTTATAAATAACGTAACTATTTTTTTTTTATATTATCGATGTGATTTATGTTGGAATAATTAGTGTTCATGAATTTATTTTTTTTTAAAAAGTTAAACGTTGGAG
This sequence comes from Solanum appendiculatum, assembly GCA_018342035.1. Classification (NCBI taxonomy): domain Eukaryota; kingdom Viridiplantae; phylum Streptophyta; class Magnoliopsida; order Solanales; family Solanaceae; genus Solanum; species Solanum appendiculatum. The sequence goes on from JAGDQO010001168.1 coordinate 474,323, forward strand.
CAAGGAAAAGGACAATGAGTTGCGATCACGAACACTTTGTTTGGATGATTGTTACGTATTTTTGTTAATATATTATATTGTAATGTATCGTATTGTTTAAATAAATACAATGTTTGGATAGATTATATCGTTCTCCATCGTTACATAATGTCACACATCAATAATTTGAATGATAAACTTACCAGAAAAGTAGGGTACGGGGTAGAGCTACTATGAAAATGTAGGGTAAAAGATGAAATATAATTATTGAATAATAAATAAAGACAAATTAAGAAGAAAATATTAAAGTAACGACGTGAAATGGGTCTTTTCATTATTACCTAACGATGAATTTAAACGATACGATACGATACAATACAATAGAATTTAAGTAAAATCAAAATAAACATTGTATTTAAACTAATAATACAATACAAACGGATAACAACCATCCAAACAAGGTGTCCAAAATGTAAGTAACAAAAGGTCACTACTTCCTTTTGATCGTCCTTAAATACTCATATTAAAACACAATTTAAATAGTTTTTGTGGAAAATTCATATTAATTATTGAAACATGTATTTTATTATTAGAGTTTTGTATTCTTAGTTCATTTTTAGTGTGAAAATATGAGAAATAAAAAGAAAAAAATGTGAATGGAAAAATAAAATTTAAAAAGTAAGAAAAAATTTAAGACTAATTTTTTGCGGTTATATTGTAATTTATTTTTTGTATGTGTAAAAGAAAAATTGGGGCAATTATGATAAATTTTACAAAAAGATGAGTGAAAAATAAATTTAATTATCAAGATAATAAACTCAAATTACTCATTGAACTAAAGAAGGTAAGAAAAAACAGTCACGTGTCAGAAGGATCAAATGTACCTCTTAACCTTGCGAAAAGATCAAATTTATCTATATGGATTTTATTTTTTAAAATTAAAAAAATTAGAAAAATTAATTTTTTCACTTTCATTTGACGAAAAAAGATATATTTGAATCATTCATATAATAGTGGAGATATATATGAATTACTTTTATAACGAAAAATATATTAATAGTAGAGAAAATGATGGGTTAGGTAGCGTTGAAATTAAAATGTAAACAGACATGAGCTCTGAATTTTTATAACAATTTGGTGCTGACTTAATCCTTACTCAAACACACCGACCTTCAATTAATCTAATGTAATTGAGTGTCAACTGTTTGACGCTTATAATAATTAATTAATAAGACTTTTTCAAATAGAATTTTAAGAGCTTATATTAGCTTTTACTTTTTCTCAAGAGGCATAATATAGATACTCTCAACTTGAAAAATAAACTTGGAGATTCCTTCATTGGGCAGCACAAAAGAATTAATTAAGAAATATGGGAGAAATGTTAAATCATCCTTTGGAAAAGTGTATAAGAATAATATTAAATAAAGTTTTTTTAGTAATAATATTGATTAGTTATCTATTGTTTGATTTAGTATATTAAAAACAAATAATTGTGTCTTTAACCCATGTATTGATTACCATTATATATATTACTAATATCATAAATTATAAATTTTATTAAACAAAGAATTAAATAATACTGCAATTAATACATAAATTAATTTTTGAGGAACTTTCACATATAGCCACTCAAAATATTTTAATTATGCTCCATAGCTATAGTTTGATAATTACGATTCGTAGCTACATGTTACAGGGAGGAGAGTGGCGAGCGAGACTGGAGAGAGAGGAGAGAGGCAAGCGAGAGAGGGCAGAGAGTGGTGAGAGGCGAATTGTATATGTATATCTGTCAAAATAATGTATAAATGTAACTGATATACATATGTATTTGTATATCTGGCGAGCGAGACTGGGAGAGGGAGGAGAGAGGCGACCGAGACTGGGAGAGAGTGGAGAGAGGCGAGTGAGACTGGGAGAGAGTGGAGAGAGGCGAGTGAGAGAGGGCAGAGAGTGGAGAGAGGCTAATTGTAAATGTATATATGTCGAATTATACATATGTATATATGTCAAAATAATTGTATATATGTATATGTATCAAGTATTGTATTTGTATATCTACATATAATTTGAATTCGTATACAATTGAATCGAGTTAAAACATTTGTATTGTATATACAATCTCTCTCGCTTTATACAAACACAAATTATATATTTGTGTTTGTATAAAGCGAGAGAGAGAGATAGACAAAAGAGAACTGGGCACGGAAAAATCCAATCTCTCTCGCTTTATACAAACACAAATTATACATGTGTGTTTGTATAAAGCGAGAGAGAGAGAGATAGACAAAAGAGAACTGGGCACGGAAAAATCCAATCTCCCTCGCTTTATACAAACACAAATGTATAATTTGTGTTTGTATAAAGCGAGAGAGAGAGAGATAGGCAAAAGAGAACTGGGCAGGGCAAGATCCAATCTCTCTCGCTTTATACAAACACAAATGATACATTTGTGTTTGTATAAAGCGAGATAGAGAGAAAGACAAAAGAGAACTGGCAGGGGAAGATTTGTATATGTATAATTATAAGTGTATAGGGCGGAGAGATATGTATATGTATTTGTATATCCCGTCTCTCTCGCTTTATACAAACACAAATTATACATTTGTGTTTGTATAATGTGAGAGAGAGATTGGCAGAAGAGAAGAGAGAGAGAGAGACTGGGCAGGGAGAGGAGAGTGGCGAGGAGAATTCCAGAGAGATGGGGGAGAGGCGCGAGAGAGAGAGAGGAAGAGAGGAGAGAGGCGAGAGAGAGAATGAAATTATACCTTAAAGTTAGTTTCGAATTATAATTAATGCAAACTATAGTTATGGTAGATAATTAAGTTTGCTTAGTTAGGTAATTTTCCCTTAATTTTTCCCGTAACGACCCCTAAATGAAAGCCCAAACAAAGGACATATATGATCAATGTTTGTTCACTACTCACTAGTATAAAGTTTGTTTCCGGCGCATGTAATGAATTCATTACAAACCGGCCTGGTTTTTCTCTATAGCCACACTACATACCAAATGATTAATAATCTATTGCCACACTAATCAATTTCAATAAATACTATCTAACCAACTCTTACCATGTATTTTATACGGAAGGAAAATATTTTTCAAAATTTTTTCATGTTTGGTTGAAAATGTCTTTTTTTGTTTTCAACTATTTACTCCCTCCGTTTATTTTTACTTGTCACAATTTGACTTGGCATACCCATTAAGAAAATAATTATTGATATAAGTATTTTACCAAACTATCTCATATTAAATAATTTGGAAAATAGTATTTAATGCTGAGGGTAAAACATGGAAAAAAATAATTGTCTTTTCTTAATATGTCAAAAGTGACAAGTAAAAATGAAAATCTAATTTAGAAATAAGTGACAAATAAAAGTGAACGGAGGGAGTAATTCTAACTTTCCAAATGATATGTTTAAGATCACAAGATTAAAGAACATTTCAGTACATTTAATGTACCTTTAGTTTTCGACCACAAAATTCTAAAGTTTTCTTTTACCTTTTAAAACTCTATTGTCAAGTGAAAACCAAACAAACAAATTTTATGGTAGAATTTAGTTCCAGTTCCCAGTAGGAGTTAAAGCTAGCCGTTGGCCAGGGAAGGTTTGGCTCTCTCATTTCACTTTTTCTTTTAAAAACAGATCAAATTTCAGAATAGTAGAAATTATATTTTGTTCTTGCCAATCTATATGTGTGTTAGTAGAAGTATAAAGGAATCAGAGAGAGATGAGGATTGTGCACAATTGCACCCAATATGACATGGTACATTAGTTAATTCATGGATTTTCTTATCCAAAGAATGACAAGTAGTATGTTTCCATTATTTGCAGCAGAAAATTATTGAGGCTGTCAAGGAATGTAGTACATTGGGTTAGGAAGCTTGAATGAACGAATCGATGCAGAAGAGCCCAACAGATCACTCCACTGATCTCCAGAGTTGCCCACTATTCTCAATCCTTCTTCGACCATCGCATTCCTTTTCTCTGATTTATAAATTGTGGCTGATTTGCCATGATCCTCTGATCCCCTGCATAACAAACATTAATCCAGAATTTTAACAAACATAGGTAAGGAAAGCTTCTTGTATTGCAATCTGCAGATTGTCAGTGAAGTAGTATGCAATATGGTAAACTTAATCAATTAAAATGCAGAATTAAATATATTTGCTATAGGTTCACCTAGATTAGTACATTAAATAAGTGAAAATACTCCACTTATTACTCCCTTAGAGGAAGTCTCATGCAGATTACTATAACTCTTGACCCTAATGCTTTTATACTCAAATACTTTTACCTGGAAAACAATTTCCATAGGCATAGAAAGACAGACACACACACAGCAATGAGTTAGGTGTATCAAGAAGCAAAGCTCTTCTACACATGCTACTCATGCTCTATTTATTTGTTTAAAACCTTGCTCTCCGTGGATTATTATCTCTAGACCTCTTCCTCTTTCTTCTTGAGTTCACGAGTTCTCTGTTTCTGTTTACATTTTGGTTGAGCAATATATATTTTGCTATTCTTCGTAAAGGAGATGAATTAAATATTTATATCACCAACTAAAAAATGCATTCTATACCATACTAGGTATGGAGAATACCGACATTTAAGATGGAGATGAAATATTGATGCAATTTGAACGTAAGCTCTTAAGTCTTAGCACCTCTAAATTGTAGCCTTGTCGAATTCTGGGATAGAATTTGATTTCTATCTGTTGACTGATAAATTCTGATCCCCAGATTGAGATCAGACAGTATAATACATGCAGCCATAACTTTAAGTAACCAACTAAACATGACAATGATAAAAAAACAATTACTCCTTTGAGTTTATGTTGAAGTATTCATCAGACTGTCCTCGAACTATTTATTCTTAAGAAAGAGCAATTTGATTCTTCATAAGTTAGTAACTTCTTGACTTAGATAAGGGTTCTAGTTTTAAAGTATCTATAATTTGTGATACTTTAATGAAATCGAACTGAATGGAGCAGAATAGATACATATCGTTCATAAATTGATTCTAACTACTTTGAGATTGAGACATGGATTGATTGTGTCCTGGATAAGGTGAAGCACTGTCAAAATAGACCATACACCGTGCCAATATAGAAGAATACTTTTGTGCCTTAACAACTATTCAAAATTCAGTCTTAATGTTTCAAATCTCATGGCTAATTTCCCATTTTCAAAATTTCAAGTTATAATATAACTCATTTCCATTGATATAAAATCTGAGGCAGTTATAAACTTATAACTCACCTCAATATGAGCTTGTCCCAATCCTGAAACCCAGCATTCATTAAATTCTCCACTGTAACAATTCTGTGTCTTTCGCTACGCCCTGTCAACAAGAAAACTTTGAATCCTAGCCTCATAACATCTTGATAAAGCTTTAAACTAGACCCAATTGCTGGCGCTACTCCCTTCTCGACCCATTTATCGAATTCCACACTATCAAAAACCTCCAACCTACAAATAACCCCCAGAATAACTTATCAGCAAAATAAACAAAAGCGATCAGTGGCATACAAGTACACATAGAACAATGCTAAAAAAACTAAGACAAAAGTCCATTTCTGATAATAAAAAAGGCAATCCAATTCGACATTTGTGTTTGTAGATTAAAGCAGGTGTTTGATTAGTCGAGGTGTGCTCAAACACCGAAAAGTAATGAGAATCATACCCATAACCATGTTCGGAATAATAGGGAAGATTCGAAAGCAAAGTCTCATCAACATCAAAAATCCAGACATCTTTTCCATCTTCCCCCAATTTCATGCTTTCAGCAAAGGCTCTAGCTTCACTGGAAACTCTATCAATCTCCATCTTATAAGCTCCACCAGTAATATATTGTCTCACATAATCAACACATTCCTCTGGAATTGTCTTCCATGGGCTTAAATTATTAGCCTCCACAGCAAACCTCCAACTTGTACACTCCAACCGAAGCTCGTCAACAGTTTTCTTCAAATGGGGTTCATTATTTTCAAAAAACTCAACAATCAATGGCCTATCAACCACATGGGTATTAAAATCTTCATTTGCAAAAGCAAAAGTAAACAGAATCAAGAATACGGAAATTCCCAAAATTCTCATTTGAAGTTCTCCAAGAAAAAGTCCTCCCTATAGGACTAGGGGGTTGTGCTTAAAAGGGTATATATACAGAAAGAAAAAGAAGGAATAGGAAGATATGCTTGATGGGGTTTGGAGTTTTGCAGAGATTCTTTGCTTTTCTTCTTCCCTTTTTCCCCTTTGAGAAAGTAAAATGAAATGTGTAGATAATAGTTGAGCTGCGATTATCGATGCAGATGGAAAAAAAGGGAAGAAGATAGACAGATAGAAGACAATTAAGAAAAGAGCAACGAAGAAAGTAATGGAGTCAATGGAGAAGGAGATGGGGAATATGCAGAGAATATGTCATAAGGCGCAGGAGACGTGAGTATTGGCAGGGCCAATCACATTGCTTCATTCGTTAGGGGGTCTTTCTGTCTGTTGGAATTGGGCGCGCTCGCATTAGATACATGTAATCGGTATACCAGATAACAGGATAGAGGCGAGCGAGAGAAGAGAGTGGTGAGCGAGATAGGAGAGAAGCAAGCGAGAGAGTCAGATACAATAGGGCTGCGTATCGGTTGGTTCGATTCGATTTTGAAGTTTATCGGTTTGACTTATTGGTTATCGGTTTGTAGAGACGCTAAACCGTTAAAGAACTATTAAGATATTGACTTATCGGGTATTGATCATTATCGGCTCGGTTATCGGTTTAACCGATAAGATTTGACACAAAAAAAAAAGTCATTAAAAATCACTTAGAAATAAGGTGACAAACCAAATGAACCATGCACATGAGTTCACAAATAACATTTTGCTAAAAAGCAAACACTTTTACATTGTAGAATACCAAAAGTTTGACACAGCCAAAAATAAAAGTAGGAAAATAAACTCTAAGTCAAGGACTTTATATACAAAATGATAAAAATATAATTATTTAATTTACTATCGGGTTATCGGTTAATCCGTTAAGAAAAAATTTCAAACCGTTAAGAACCGATAACCCGATAACAAAAAGAATCAAAACCATTATCAAAACTGCAAAACCAATAACCCATTACTGATAAACCAATAACTTCTTTTTCGGTTCGGATTATCGATTTTGGTTCGATTTTGAACAGCCCTAAGATACATGCGAATCCACTTACGTATCTAAAACAAATTATACTTAATTTTGACATGTATCTCAACAGATTTAGACACACCAAATACATGTATCCGAAGTTCAAAATCTAATAAGATTCGTTATATTGCAAACTAATGCGAATTTAAGTAATTAGCTTCTAAACTAGGGGATTTGTGTAACTTACCCGCTCTTTTTTTTTCAAAACAAAGGGAGTCGTCAAATCATCTAATTTAAAAATTATTAGTGGTTTTTTTTTTTTACTTAAAATGACTAAAGCTTTGAATTGCAATGAAACAAATATTGCAATTGAAGGAGGAAGAATAAGCAACTTCTAGAAGAGCACCCACCCCACCACCCTAACAAATTAGGTATTCTTATCTAAGAGGGTACTAGAATATAAATTAGACAAGGAATTTAAGAGGTTTCTTTTTTAATTTCAGAGTTATTGGAGTTCCTTAATAATTACTCTTTTCAATTTTTGTTACATTATTTGATACAAAATTTAAGGGAGGGTATTTAAATTTGTGGACTTAAAAACTTTTTGATTATTGCTATAAATCATTTTATTAAGGATAAAAAGAAAATCTAAAATAAAATAACTTCAAATTATGACAGTTTTTCAGGATGAATTAAAAAGAAAAGTGAATTACATAAATTGAGATAGATGAAGTAATAAACTAAAATATTTCACTCCATTCTTTTTTACTTGTCTACTAAAATAAAAATAAACATCCACTTTTACTTATCAAGTTTAATAAACCAAAAGATCATTTATCATTTACTTCCTAATTTACCCCACTCTTAACATTCCCTAAAATAATGAGTTTATTATATTAAACGAGTGATATAGTAAAATTGTCATCTATTTACTACCCTCAAGTCAATATTACGGAGGACTTGATTAAGAAAATATTACACCTTCCATTTCAATATTACTTGTCACTTTACAAATCAAGATAGAGATAATTAAAAATATTACTTTACCATTGAATTAATTGTTTTTAAAAGTATAAATATTATAAAGTTCCACAGATATTCCTGCATTATTAATATTGTTACTGATGGATAAACATACATAAGAGTGTATTAGAAAAATATAAAAGGTAAATTTGTAAGAATACCCCTCTTTTCTTAATTTGGTGGAACATAGATACTGTGAATACACTTGGGATAGCAACATTAAAAACAGTTGATTAATACTGAGAATTTGTAGTCATTCATTTAAATTAGGAAAAATTATCTAACTATACACCCTTTTTTATCATATTTTCTTATTTTTCCTACCATTTTTAAAAATATCAAAAATTCCTTCTTTTGCTCCTATCATCCCCTTTTCCGGATACATCAATTTGAAATACATACCCAAGATTTTTCTTCCTTTTTTCACGCCACAAATCTCTCCACAGTTACCTCCATTAATCCATTTTTGAATTTCAAATCTTTTCTCTTTCCAATTAATGATTTCAAGTTATTCAAGAGGTAGATCTCTTTCCATCACTTCAGTTTTCAATTTTTTTACTTTTTTTTAAATTTTTTCATCTGAAAAAATTATTGATACGTATGGTATCATGTTTAACTGTTGGGCAATTTTTGTATAATGAATTATTGTTTGTTATTTTTTGTATCATGTGTTACTGTTTGTTATTTTTGTATCATGCCCACTTTATTGATAAAAAATTATACATTCGAATTAATACCATATGTATCTGATACATATTAATGACTAATGTGTATCACACGTATCTTATACACATTAATGGTCATGATACATTCATACAAATTATTACTAAATGCACATTCTTTAGCAATGATACATTCATACAACTAACACTACATGTATCGTCTTGTCACGACCCAAAAATGGACGTGATGGCACTCGTCTTATCCCACCAAGACAAGTCAGCCTAAAACCCAACTAATACAATAAATGCGGAAGTAAAATCAGAAAAAAAGAGACTAACACCATCTAATAATGCGGAATACAAAGTCATCTTATTAAAACCCCCAAAATCTGGTTGTCACGTGCACAAGCCTCTAATGTATTACAATGGATTTGAAAGAAAACACAAGTCTCAAATGACATTGTTTCTAGAATAGAACAAGATCATAAATAAGGAGTAAGAAGGTCTGCTGAGATGACAATCAGCTACCTCACAAATCTCCATAGGAAGCCTCGGACAAGAAAATAAGAGAGGATATCATGAAGATCCGGGCTCATAACCTACAAAAAATTGTAGAAGCAAGAGGTGAGTACCAAACCACACGGTACTTAGCAAGCAAACTTCTAAACACAAGCTAAGGGTATGGAATACGGGTACTCCTTACACCCCAACCAAACCTCCACAACTACAACCTGCATAAAAACAAGCCCAACCTAATAGTTCACAATTTACATAGCACATAGTTCAACCATATCCCTTTAACAATTACAGATCAGCAACACACAAGATAAAGTTCACCAATCACAAGTTCTACAGAAAAGTACTCATAAGTTCACATATGACAAAGATGCACAATGCAATGAAATGCAATGTCAAGTATAGTGATGCATGTCTGGCCTAACGATACACACCCGCTGTCTCTCAGTCCGGGACCCATGGGGGACATATTTGTCCATGCATCCGTCGCGGCGTGCAACACGACCCTCGATAATGAAATCCGTCGCGGCGTGCGACACGTCCCTCGATAATAAAATTCATCGCGGCGTGCGACACGACCCTCGAATCATAGTATCCGTCGCGGCGCGCGACACGTCCCTCGAATCATAATATCCGTCGCGGCGCGCGACACGTCCCTCGAAATGATACATCCTCTTTAATTTCTTATTCTTTCTCAATTCACATAACACTTGTCACAACCATGTCTCAGAACCAATGCAAATAACATGTTCACATAAATAATAAGGAGATGACCATTTTCATAAAAATGCACACTTCATAACAACACAATCATGATATAAGCCTTTCAAACCATTCTCAACACATCACACACCAATAATTAATCACATTGCCTTTTATTACCCCTTTTTCATCATTAAAATTATCCAATATGGCCAAGTCAACCCATCACCAAGTCCCATTACTCCCCAACACATACCACAAGGAAATACACGAATTCTATACACTTAACAAGAGTTGAGAAATCCACTTGCCTCAAATAATTGAACAAATCACCTCAGGACTTGAGCCTTTTCCTTTCGTTGAGCTTTCAAATCAATGCAATCTATTTAAACAAATACTCACAATAAGATTTTAAAACTAACAACACCCATATTACTATATGTCTAGTCTAAACCCACAAACTCACCCAAATATATAATCAAATTCCTAGACCACAAACCTAGAGTTAAGTCTTAATTTCTCCAAGTATCATACAAATCTAATGATATTCCTTTAATAAAGAACACCTAATATTTAATTAGGTCTGTCAATATATTAGAACTTTAATAATAATGTGGTACCATATTTTAACTTTCAACGAGAATGAAATAAAATATGCATGTAGTAGCTAATCTGTACGTCCATTAATTAGTTAACATCTAACCCTCACTTAATTCCCCAATGATTACCCCTAATTACTGTACAATGATTGCCCCTCATCATTGTCCAAAAATTACATGCACTAGCCATAAACACATTTTTCCATCCAAGAAACGATATACAATATTCCAATTTCCAATTCTTCTTGATTCAAACCACTTCCTTGTTTTTCTTTTTCTTTTTCTTTTACATTCAACTATAATAAAAAAAATATAGTGATAATATATGCACCAATATATCGATTAAGGCATGGTTAATGCTTACCTGTTGTACTTCGTCGCCATCTGATTGTGCCGAGGTTATGGGAGCCGTCCTCCTTCTAAGGTTTTCTTTTCTTTTAATAAAAGCATGATCTAAAATAATATAGGGTATTAACTTAAATTATATTATATATGGACTTGGCCCATTAACCACCATCTAAATTAATTATTTTAAATTACTCATCAATTAAATAACTATAGTTAAACGAATAGTTCGAGATTCCCATAAAAAAATTACAGAAAGGGTATTTTATGAAAGAGAGAAGAATAGTTCTCAAAATGACCTAACGGGTCATTACACGTCTGATACTTAATAACTACCAAACAGTAATGTATCGATCTAAAACCAAACACTTTACGTGCAATCTTTACTTCTCTAATGTATCTGGTAGGTTAATTTGAGATTCACAAAAGAAATATTTTGTCAAACAATAATTTCATCACTTCTGTATCGTTCACACCTCACTTCACTTTCTCATATTTCTGAATGTCTTAACAAAATAGAGATATTCATAATGTATCGACTCAAATTTTAGTCCAATTTGAATCAAAATTGAAAGGATTTTGGACGATTTGGGATTTCATCCATCTCAAAAAAATGATTTCTAAATTTCTCAGTAAAATCGAGATATTAATGATGTATCTTCTCCAATTTTGCAAAAATTTTGAATGAAAATTGGAAGAATATTGAATGATTTGCTTGAAGAAATTTGAAATTTGAATACAGGCGAGATGACTATGAAACATCAAGCAGATCTCGTACTATTTTCGACAAAAAACATTGAATTGTCTTCCATTGCTAATGGCAGATTTGAGATTCACAAAAGAAATTGTTTGTCCAACAATTATTCCATCACTTTTGTATCGTTCATAACTCACATCGCTTTCCCATATTCTTGAATGTCTCAACAAAATAAATACATTCATCATTTACCAGATAATTTTTTCAATTTTCTTTTTGAATCTGAGACGATTTTGAGAGAGAAGTGAGAGAAGAAAATTTGAATATTAAATTGTTTGAAGTTGTTAGTACTTGAAAGAGATTGACATCAATGTGATTTGAGGATTTCATATTAATGCTAATGATATGTTTCCTTTTTAATGATAATAGAACAATTACTATGTATCACGCATATTGGGATGTATCCGGATGACTCATATTTTAGGGGATTTTTGTAAATTAGAAAAAAGTAGGGATAGGATGTAATTTACTCCTTACACTATGAGATTTAGGTAAGTTATACTTTAAATTAACATCAAATTATGGTTCAAATAGAGAAGGTAGTACTTTTAGGCTAGGAAAAAAATAACGATTTCTCTTCCTGTGAGCTTAGCAAAATACTGTTTACTGTTGACAACAGCAGTATACTCTGTTCTCTTTCCTATTCAACAAAATTGCCTCTCCCATCTACAGGAGAAAAAGAGATAAGGCCACACCATGAATATACAAGAGGCTATTCTTTCTATCCTAGAAACGTTTTAAATAACCAGCTACAAAACTATTTCCAACATTCTCAGATTTTCAAGCTCTGTGCACAACTCTTGAGTAGGGAAAATATGGTATCGTCCCACGATGAGTGTCAGTCCTGCCAAGTGCTGTATAGTTCCGTGATATCTCAGTATGCAGGACTAGGAAAGCAGAATGCTACAAGGTGCTCATTAGCTTTCAAAACAAGAAGGCGCCAGACGGCACAATCCCTGTGCTGCACACCCTTGAGGGAGCGCGGCTTCTATAGATTTTCACAATTAAGTTCAGATTAATGAGTTCAGAGATATTGCCGTAAGCTTTCACCACTCATCAATTCCATCTCCTTGAGAATTTCTTGTGCAAGAGACTTGACAGGAAGCTCAACATCTTCAAGCAGCTCCCCAAGGAAGGGAATGGTCTCGGCCAATAAGACCAGATATTCTTCTTTCAGATTCTCCACCATATACTTAACAATTCTCAAACCCAGAATTCGAGAGCGCAACTTCTCACTACGAGTTTGCATCAGCACCTGTATAGATAGTGTAAGCAGTCAAAATCTCTTTTTTGAACAACTATATGGCTGTTGAAGCACACCAAAAGAGCAAATGAATGATCTTATCAGGACGAGACATAGGTAGCAGGCTTTTGCATAAAAGGCGTGTAAATTGATAAACGCCAAAAAATATACAACTACCACTTCATGCATTTATCCAATATGGCAAGGTCACAACTATTAGTGAATCAGATACAATGAAGAGGAGAATTTGATGATTCAACAGAATTGAGAAACTATACCCAAAATCTTGCCAGGATGAGCAGGCGGACTCAAATTCATTTGGTAACTCCCACAACATAGAAGCATGGGTTTAACTTGCCCTTCATATTGTATTTACTATTTAGTATTATTCTCAAATGAGCTAAATGAACTAACCGAATTTAGAATAAGATTTTGGATGCCATTAGTTCAAACGAATTACATAGAAGAAAAAACTTTATGTCTTATAGCAGCCCAACTGACATGATACAGCCCGCTTAGCTCAGCAGAATTCATTAAAAGAAGTACTGAATTGATCTCAGATATCGGCTGGAGAGGACAAGAAGACATCAAACATAGAATCCATAGTTCGTCTCATTCTTCTCAACAGAGAGATTCGGGGGGAGTCATTATGGTAGGAGCTTATACAGATAAATATACAAGAAACATCTAATACCAGGAATTTATCCAGTGTGATCATAGAACTGAAAATAGATAATAGTAAGCAATAAACATTGTAAAAGTAAATTTAGTAGTCACCTCATGGTTTAGCGGCTTCCAGAGGAGGTCAGAACCAGCAGTTACAGCCATCCGACCAACACACGCAACTAATAAATCATCAACTTCTTCCACTGATGGCACATTGGGGTATTGCATCAGGGCAGCTGGTGGGTCTGTTACAAGCTGCGACACAATCGGTTTTAAAAGAACCTAATGAAACACGAAGAATGTCAGTTGAATGAGGGAACTACAAAACAGTTAGAAATATTTATGGCACTTCCATCTGTACAGCTACAAGAACCTTACTTCTGCTCATACAACCTTTATTGAGTACAACACACTTTTTACACCTTAAATGACCAATCACATTTCCAATTTAATAGTATGCAGAGAAACTTGCATTCATCAACATCATAAATCAAAATTAAGACAAACAATGTTGGAAGAAACAAATAATCACTGACATCACCCAACTAAAGTACTTACTCCGACATTTATGAGAAATCTCTGTTTCAGCTAAATTTGTAACAAACAGGAGATACTCATGAATCCCCCACCCACCCTAACCCACATACATAAGAAACAAAGGATCAAAAGTTGTAGAACTTTAAGAGAACATATCCCTAAGTTTGCATATCAAGATTCATTGTTGAGTAAGAAAACAATAACTAGGTATGCTATAAGATATGTTAAGATATGATGTATTTAACTACATAATATTTACTCAGCTTATTAGGCATAGAATGAGCTATCCATACTCCCAATACAATAAGTGAAGCTAGCTTACAAACACCAAACCAAGGGATAATCTATCAACATTAGTGGCATTCATGTGTTGAATAAGGACATACTTTGCAATAGAAATAAACTTATACATTGAGGTCCCCCCTACACAAACATATAGGCAGACAATGAAACAGATGGAAAATGGTAAAATTAGAATATCACGTATTATCAAGAATAAAACACTTCTTGTTTTACCAGATCGAACAGCAAATGCAGAATGATTCAGTAAGCTTCTCAAAAATGCAAATTAATAGAGAAAAAGGCGTAGGGAGTATAACTTGCCTGAAAATTTGCTGAGTCTAGAAACTTCAGGGTCCCAGTGTCGTACAGGAAAGATTTATGCAGGGAGGACAAAATCAAAGCTCTCAGATGCCACAAATCGATGGACAAACCACAATCAGTATCCTTCTTCTTGCTGTTGCTTTCCTGAAGCTTTACCCTTTTCTTCTTGTGCTTTAGAGCCGATTCTGCACCTTCAGCATCCATGAGATGTCTCACACAGCCATCAAGCAAGTGCTTGAAGTTTGGTACAAACAACGACCTGATGTGAAACATAAACATTAATATTCTAGTTCTCTCTGAAATATTCTAGCAAATAAGCATCACTTTAAGGGCCTGTTTGGATGGGCATATAAAAAGTAACTTATAAGTCAAAAGTTAAAAGACATAAGTAGATGGTACCCTACTTTTGACTTTTGACTTATTTTTAAACTTTTTTGGCCTAAAAGTGGGTGCTTAAAAGCACTTTATAGCCTTACCAAACACCTCCAAAACTAAAAAAACTACTTAAAAATCAAAAACACCTAAAAATAAGTTAATCCAAATGGGCACTAAGAGTACTGTTGCAATAATCTCAAACTTTTCCTAGAAAATAAGCATCAGTTTAATAAGAGTACAGTTGCAATAATTATTTTTTTCCAAGATAGTCGCTCAACCAAAAAAGATTCACATAGAAGCTGTGATGATATAATAAACAAGGAGTTCCACGCCTATTGCCATAGGTGCATCAGGGAGGGAAAGGCTAGCGCAATGAAAGAAAGGAAAAGAAACACAGGAGAAGAGTGAAGAGTCATAAAAACAACTTTTGCATGGATGAATGCCTAACAATGGCAGAGTTCTCCTAGGCATCATAAGCTTGTGGTGGGCGGTCAAAAACAAACTGAACCTTGTAGCCCGTCAGCTAAAACTACCATTTCAGATATCAGTCTCAGTTTGTAGAAGACCTTGTAATGAGTTGCTGAAATTTCTGAGCCTATTACCGAAATCTTAGCAAAAGCACCACATTCACCTCTCAAAACATGCTTGAAAGAGCGGGGGAGGGGGGAATAGGAATGGGTGATATGCCAAATGCCTCCACTGAATGATGCAGTGTCACGCAGTGACACTCAGTATTTGGTCCCAGATATTTCAACCATTCCGTCATGAGATCTACAACAACTTGCAAAATTGTACTGGATGTGTCTCATAACTAAATTAAATCACCAGAATAAGTGAGAATGGATTTGGAAAAGAAAAAAAAAAGATGCTGATGACTCACCTTTGGCTGTCAGCTAGACTGTTAACCAAGCCATAGAAGGCAATAGATCGATCTATACTTTTGGTCCCTACATTTTCGTTTTCTTCAACAATTGACTCTGACCATTCAATACTCCTCATGAAAAGAGGTTTGAACATTTTCTCTGTAAGTTTCATGGTAAGAACCACCACCGTATTGATGACATTCTTCTCGACGGCATCAACATTTCTAACAGCAGCAGGGTGCTGACGTCGCAGGTCAAGACCTTGTAAGCATACGTCGAAAATTCTTACATGATAGGCACCAACCGATGATCTATCCATAGCAGCCACAAGGTTTTGTATCATTTCAAAAGCAACCGATACACTAGAATCCCCACATGTAATTGCATCAGAATATACCCACAGTAATGGAGAAAGTAAAAGGCGAACCTGCTCAATCAAGGAGTAGAAGAAGTTCATAGTAACATTCAAAGTACTGCACATATAAATCATACCATACGAAGAAATGCACTAGATGAAACTTACTGGGACTCTTTCAGTGATTAGCTTTCGTACAGAATCAGCTTTCAGCTTCAGTTTTAGTTCTGACGTGGAAGTGTACTGAGGCTTCAATAACATAAGTTCCAAAATATCACCAAGATATGGATTTAAAAAGCCACCAAGCTTGTTTACACATGCCTCTAGGGCGAGCAAAATAGACATAAAGACAGAATCATTCTGAATTGATGAAACTATGGAAGCATCACCATCAGTTGGTTTGGTTTCTGCTGATACAGTTGACAAATCATTGCGAGATTGCCTAATCATGCCTTCCATGACCAAAGGTAGCTGAGGGAGCGCCTTTGGCCCTAGCACATTAATCAAGGCACCAGCTGTACGAAGGCAACTAGAAGAAAGGGCAGAATTGTCCGTACAGATGCTTTTACTAACAGAATCTAAGCACGTGCTAAATACTGAACTATCAGAAGGAAACCTGTTTGCCAAAACTTCCAGTGTTGACACTGCTGCCAGTTTCAAAGAACTACTTGATTCACTCTGCGAGTTAACTAATTTTAATATCTCAAGACACAAGGTGTCCAGCGATCGCAAAGAATTCTCGTCCAGATGAAACCACGGACTCCTTGAACTCAAAGCTAGACCCCTTTTTTCATGCTTTAAGCCAACAAACCCAGTATCCTTCACTGTCTCAGACAAAGTTCCAAGAGCCTGTTTATAAAAGACAGAGATCTGATTACATAACAGACAAAAACAGTATCGCCACAATAAAACTGAAATAACACCAAAATAGCTTAACAGGACAAATTCCATCAAGATCCCTTTCACATGCCACATGCATTTTTTTTCAAAGAATGAGGGTGCATTGACTAGACAGTTTCCAACAGGAAATAGGCCCAAATGCTGAAATTGTTTTAAATTTAGTCACATAAGAAAGTGTAAAACTAACAGTTTTCTCAATGCAACATGTAAGACATGTAAGGTGCCTAAGCTCCCAAAGATAGCATGTATCACAAGTGTAAGTATTGCTTTCTGAATAACAATGGCAAGGATAAGTGTCTACATTACCTTCCTTCTCACACATTTATCCACATGACCCAGCAATTGAACAATTGCTTTGAAGTATACAGAGGGCGTAAGTCGTTTCGTGACAGCACTTAAAACAGTGTTAATATATTCCTTTAGCTCCTTCCGGAAAACAGAAAGAACACCTATCTGCTTTCTTTTTGAATCAACAAGTTGGAGATGACAAACAATTTCCTTCATGATTACCCCAACTGTCAGCTGCACCAGCAATAAAATTAAATGGGTTAAAGAAAAGAATTATGCAAATGCACAAGAAAAACAGCAGCAAAAGTTGTCATTCTGTTTAAATGATCAATTATCAGTATAAAAGGCATTTTATCTCGGTATAAGTTGAGTCACTGCAATCATACATCTATAGGAAGCTAGAATTTAGTCGTGATTTCAGAAGTTTGGTTTAAAAGACAAATCTGAAGGTCCCAATTAGGGAAAAGAAACTCAAAAGTATTACTCCCTCCGTCCCATTTTATGTGAGGTAGTTTGACTCAGCACGGAGTTTAAGAAAGAAAGGAAGACTTTCAAAACTTGTGGTCTAAAATGAATGATTGAAATTTGTGTGGCTATAAATCATTTCAATAAGGGTAAAATGGACATTTTAAAAGTTAAATTGTTACTAATATAGAAATGTGTCATTCTTTTTGGAACTGACTAAAAAGGAAAGTAAGTCATACTCCCTCCGTCCAACAATAGTTGTTCACTATACTAAAAATAGTTGTCTAACAATACTTGTCCAATTTAGAAAATCAAGAGATAATTTACCTTTTGTGTCTATTTTACCCTTGCTATTAAATACTATTTATCATCTAACACATTTCTCAAACCATTAAATTTAATAAAGTCAAAGGATAATATAGTAAAATTACCCCTAGTATTTATAGTTTTTTAAGAGGTGTGCCAAGTCAATAGTGGACAACTATTGTTGGACAGAGGGAGTATTGGGTTAGAACGTAAGGCATGGCATCATGCAAAGAAAATCTCCAACTATGGAAAGCAACAAAAGAAGCTGTCCGTGTATCTCACAATAACAAACAGAAAAAGACAAGTAACTTCCAAGTATTTATATTACTATACAGCCAAGCACAAGTAAGAAATATTGTGGTTTTGTAGAAAAGCTTTAAAGGCACTCTTAAAATTCCTGGATTCCTCCATGCTTTGCGGGATATTAGATCAAGACCTCAAATGAAATTTGAAAACCTTATCATAGGATGGTAAGCAAAATCATAAAACAATGATGTGCATATGAACCCAAAATATATTATTACAAGGATACCAAAGAAAAGAGAAGGCCATTGGACAGAATAAAATATCCATCTGCATACAAACCCGAAAAAGTTTATTGCATGAATACAAGAAGAGAATCATACCTCACTACTTCATAAAAAAATAAAAAGAGGAGGATCATTCCTCACATTATGAAGCACTCATGCACTATTCATCTTTCAAGTGATCAGGATAGCTATCATACATTTACTAAACGGTAGTGCAAAAGAAATTACAACGGATACAAACCTGAATGTTGTCTGAATCTTCCCCTGAATCAAGCTTAAAAGCAATTTCAGGATCTTGGAGTTTGTTTGAGATGAAATGCATTGCAACTAGCTGCTCCATGAAGAGTGCTGCATCACTGTCACTAACTACTATTCGCTGAAGAAGCATCAAAATTGAGGGAAGCCATACTGTACACGAATATTTTTCCAACAGATCTACAGCGAATAAATATTCCCACTGCGTATTTATAAGGGACATTGAGTAACTGAAAGATGGATCACTTCTGTCACACAAGGAGGAGCAGTTTCTCGCAACTAGCGAACGAAATAGGAGGTACAGCAATGATCCTAAACTAACACTTTCACCCAGATGCCTGCAAGAGAAGCGTATTAAAGAAATATGATGCAGCCAAAGAACATATTACACCTCAAAATTTGAATTCTATACCTCAAAACGTGCACAATCATTGAAATCCTCCGGTTTTCAGAGACCTGAGGCAGAATACTTGCAAAGATCTGGAAAAGTAAAGATTTACAGCATCAGTACGAAGATCTATGAGTTATGGCATCTATCTGTGGATGCTGTCCATATATTTTATTTTTGTAAGGGGGATGCTGCCCATATTACCTGAAGCAATGCATCGGCACTGTCAGTTTTAGACAACCAACATGGTACAACTGCAGATATGAGGTCCTCAAATATATGTTGAAAATTGCTGTCCCACTGTAGAAAGAGAGCTTAAAGACGTAAAATCTCTCTGTAGAGATGACATAAATATACACACACTCAATACCATAAATGCAGTGTTCAATTTTAACTTCTAGTTTCAACTACAGTTTCAACATGCAGACTGATAGGTGACTTGTGTCAAATTTGACACATAAATTCAAAACAGTTATCGCAACACAGGAGTACTCAAAAACAAAGAGAGGCAAAAGGAAAAGGAAAAAATTTCATATGCTCAAAGAAAGACCTGAGTGACAGCAGATTCCCCAATGACAACAAGAATTTCCAAGATATGGTCTAAAACTTCATCCGGCTTAGTTCTGGAAATAGCAGATAACAACGAGAAAATTTGATTGCGTGTGACCATATTGCTTGCAGAACGGGCACATTTAATGAGGAGCTCCACATCAAAGTTCATAGAATTTTTATCCTGACAAAACGCATAAGTAAATGTGGATAAGGAAACCCAAAATAACTCAGCAGAACACCATTTAGACAAAAAGGGCCCCTAGAGAAACCTCAGATGTGACACTAGCAGTAATGTCTTCCAAGATAAGGAGCGACTCTTGTTGGATGTGAACAGCAGCATCAGCAATGATTTGAGAGTTTTCAGATGAAGCATGATAATGTAAATCACCCTGGTTGGCAGCCACATGAATCCACTCATTATCAATGAAGGCATTTTGAAGAAGCTTGAACAAGGAACAAATGAGAGAAGCTCTGCAAAATGATTAATTGATATCATCAATAGTCAAAAAACAAGGGTATCTATAGACATAGGTTAGTCATATTGCTGCACTAGTTGTGGACAAGTCAATAAGAAGGTAGCATGACAAGTCCAACTGACCTGTTTTCCATGTCTTTCTTCAACAGCAACACATCAAGCAAAGAACCAACAAAAGAAACAACGTTTCCGCCTCCCGGAATAATATCAAGGCAAACATCACGATTATTGCAGGCCCTTCCTTTCTTCCTCTTCTTTTCATGCCTTGACCCAGTTGACCAAACTTTCTGCTCACAAATGAAATCAAGTATCCGACTAACAATCGAGCAAGTGATCTGGAAGAAAAATTCAGTCAGTCCCCTCTAGCTTTTTTTGGAGGAAAACTCCCTTGTCCGAGAACAGCATTGTGTACTATTCCTCCCCACTAAAAGAGCGATTTGGAGAGTACAAGGATTTATTTAAAAAATCCAGATAATTATACCATTGAGGTCCACCAGGTCAGTAAACAGTGTGGGTTCTCTTTACCATAAGACAATGATTTTATGTATTTATAAAATATTTTCAACTTTAGCAAAAATACTTGAGGCCCATAATGGGAAACTGAATCAAGAAAATCAATCTGAGAAAGAAAAACTGAACCAAACACCAACAATCAAAAAAACTGGACTGAGTACCAAAAACCGAACCAACTGAGTGAACACACAATAATACATTCACAATCTAGAAGAGATGTGACTTTGTTTAACTACCTCCCTAGCACATGATACACAACTTAGGGTTTATGGACTTGTATGGTTTTCTCAACTGTAATTGGTAATTAGTGTAAAGTCTAACATAAGCTAGAGCGTAAAGACTATAAGAAAGCCTTAAATTTTTGCAGGTTCCAGATCAAAGCGGAATGCACTCTAGCATTATTGGAATGCTCTGCACGTGATGCCCGGACAGATTCCAAAGACTATTGTTTATTACTGCAAGCTTTCTCACCTATGTGTTTTGGATACAACCAACTAACTTGTCACATATGTGCTTCAGATTAGATATAGACACACAGCACAAAGAGTGAGTATGTGTGTAGGCAAAAGAATGATTTCTAACTCAGAGAACACTCGAGACACAATTTTGCTCATTTCAATGAGCTATATTAGTTTAGTATAGACTTCTTAACAAATACATGTAAATTGGTGCTAGATATTCTGGAACATGGAACATGCTTAGACAGTGAATAATCACTGCAAAACAGATGAGAAGAAAGTTGGGAACATACATTAATGCGAAGTAGGGCTTCTCTTGTGGCTTTTTGTATATCCCCATTGGCACTGCGAAACAAGAGCACAAGATGCCGAAAGACAAGATCCTGAAAGTTCAAACCATGATCAATGACATCCACAAATACAAGTTTTCAAAAAAAACACTTAGTGAAAAGAAGAAATTCAAGTTCATGCACTCTACTCTCAGAAAGAAGAATGAGAATAGCAGCAAAAGTAATCAAAGAAGTCTAGATAACATTCATAAAAAAAAAAAGTTCAGATAGTATGAAGAATGAAGCATCCAAATATTAAGAAATTGAAACGAATATGATAATAGAGGAGATCCTTTCTCCTGTCAGGCATCCACGCACTACCTATGTATTAAGGAATTTAGTAGTAGCAGAAGCAGAAAAAAGAAGCCAAGACAGCATGAGAAGCAAGAAGCCAAGACAGCATAAAATTGGAAAAACTATGAGAAGAATATTTTTATCATTAAGCAATTGAGAATAGAACCTATGGAATTGAGAATAGAATCTATGGGTGACGGAGAAAACTTTCTCCCGCTTAACCGTTTATTCTCTCTTTTCCACAAGAACAAGAGAATGCCAGAAATCAACTTTTTCTATAGTTTCCCCTTCTTATCCTGATCTAAAGGAAGCTGACTTGAAGAGGCCAACTAAATGCCATAGACACTAAGAAAATGGTGCTGCATTATAAAGCTTATGCTAACTGCTCAGTGGACCTACAGAAACACAAAGAAGTTTAACCTAAAGCAGGCTTACAATGCAATGTAACCCTTTAAAATACTCTCTAGACACTACAAAAGTTCCCAGATTGTATACATGGCATAAATTTTCCCTGAATCCAGCTCAAGAAGCACAAGTACTTTATCAGGTATACATCAGGTACATGGACACACAGAAACAGATAACCGAAACAACAGCTTCATATATGCAAAATAGCCAAATGAACAAAAAAAAATTAAAAAATAATTATATATATATATATATATATATATATAATAGCCAATTATTAGAAAATGTATAATTAAGGAAGTATTGGAGTATTATTATCATTTGTCAATCGGCTCTTGTTTATTCTTCTTAACATCATAGTCCTTCAGCTCAGCTATGTCCAAAATCCACTAAAAATAAGTGAGGAGAAAAACTACTTTAGATCAGTCTTTGCACATTGAGCAAGGTAATAAATGCTCAGTCATTAACCTGAGTCTCAGTCTTCAGACTTGCATAGAAGGAATTGCTAAGATCCTCGAGGACAGTCATACAAGGCTTCAGAATAGCAGGGTCTCCGGACGACACATCGCAGACCTAGGGCCAGAAAGTATAGCATATTATCATAATATTTCTCGGAAGGTTATGATTCATCATAGTATAGAAATTTATATTGGTACATGTTCAAAAGGTGGGAGGGTACAGAATGAAGGCCAACTAACCTGCAAGGCTTTTAATACAGGGTCCAAAACCTCAAGGTCACCAACAGTTGTAGTAGAAGGCTTTATACACAACTATGAACAATGACAATTCAAGTCAAATTATTGAGAACCTTAGATCAACATAATAGGAACTAATAGAAGGGATTTTACATATTTTACAATTTTACCTCCAGTAGAAGACAGAGAATGGTGACTTCAACTTGTGACAACTTATGGCATGATTTGTCAAACCCAATATGACACTTCTGGCGTCTATCAACAAGATCAAGCATTAATGGTTCAATACCATTAACACATAGAACCGCATCTCCAACGCCTTTGAGCAACGACAAAATCTTTAGCTGTATACAAATTTTGACAGTTATAGCAAAGGTCAAACGAAAACAAACATTGCATGTATAAACATATCAAGAAGGCCAACCTTTGCATATGCAGAAAATCTAAGGGCAGAATCTATCAAGAAAGCCAGGATTTCATCTTTAGTTGTCTGATCAAATCTGCAATAGCAAATTTAAGTAACCTCCATTAATGCCAACATATTTCAAAAACAATGATGACTGTACATAAGATGATGTTGACATCTGCTAAGACTACAAGAATAATAATCCTTTCAACAAGCCCCAGGTCTAACAACCACTAACAAAAACTATTTCCTATCTACAAAAACCCAACAATGAACAACAGATTAGAATAAATCATGAGAAGACACTTAAGTTACAGCAATTATGCTTACAATAACAACATCATACACAGTGAAGTCCCACGTAGTGGGGTCAGGGGAAGGTAGAATGTATGCAGACCTTACCCATACCCCTACTTCAGAGGTAGAGAGGTTGTTTCCGATAGACCCTTGGCTCAAGGGAAAAACAGCAATTATGTTTATTTATACATAAGAACGTCTTCAGCAGAAGAATCTTCAAAAATGGAATTTAAAAATTTTAAAAGATGCCACAACAATATTTATTGGGTTTGTTCTCCTTAATGGCTTAGCTAGAAATATTTACTTTTTGTTGACTGCAAAGTACGCACAGATACATCCTATATAACAACAAGAAGTAATATAAATTGCTCCTCTAAAAGTTACAGACGAATGTAGAAACAAGTTAAAAAATATGACTGACTGGGCATGTCCAAGAGGGAAAGATAGCACCACGATTGCTCAAAGCAATACTAGATACAATGAACCAAAAAACATTTGTAAATTTTGAGAGATAAAGGGAAAATTCACCATAGACCTGCTACATGCTACAGAAAAATGGTAAGGCAATCTTTTACAAAAAGCTAAATACAGAAGAAACCACAGGAGCATCCACAAAGCTTTCCAGAGAGGCACCACAGGACCTAATGGTGAATTTTTATCTTTTTTTAGAATGTAACATATTAGTATATTGATATAAAGACTACATAAAAACTGTGCTTTACCAAAAAGAAAAGACTACATAAAAACTGTGTATTCCCCTTTAATACAGATTACAAAAGTATAAAGCATCTGATCCTATGTCATCTCACAAGGATTCTAACACATCAAAAATTGATTCATGATCTTCAAAACATATTCTTTTACACCAAAAGTAGACAGCCTTAACACTTCATTTTATCCTAAGGAAATGGTTGACTTCGAGCCCGTTAGAATTGGCTTAAAACAAGTAGCTTTTAAGTCAAACAAATAAAAAGTCAAAACTTAATATGACTTTGAAGTCAAAAAATAAAAAGTAGGGAGAGTCCTACTTTTGGTTTTTAATTTATTTTAAGTTATTTTTAATTTTGTCAAACACTCCCAAAAGCTAAAAATCTCTTAAAAGTAGATTTGACCAACTTTTAAGTCCATCCAAACAAGCTCTTCATCTTCAAAGCATCTATGGTTTCTCTCTTCTCGAACTGTCCACCAAATTCAAGCTGCGATAATCATCCATTTCGTTAATAGGCATTAGCCATTTAAAAAAGATGGATTTAGGTTTCGGAGGTAGATCGCCTAATGCCTAATGGTGAAATTGGCTGTCTTTGGATGTTTTCCAACTTTTGGTGAGGATCTTGCAAGAGGAATCTCCATTTTCTTTAGGGGTTCTATAGTCTAGGTGTTGGAGTATTATCCATGGTGAGAGGTAATTTGCTTTTTATCAATCTAATTATTGCCTACTCCTTGATTCTACTTGCGTCAAACTTTAAATTTCTATCCATTTTCTATCTTTTATGTTGTCCTTCTTGTCTTAGTTACATCAGATTGCAACAAAGCTGTAGTACGACAATCATTACAGCTCTTCAGCTAGATATACTCTCAAAAAACTTGTAAATAGTAATTTGTGAGTCCATGTCATCACCAGAAAATAACATTACTTATCTTAGATTACCTAGTAGAAAAGATTAAAAAATAATAACAAACCTCGCCTAGCACCGAAAGAGAGACTAGAAACGACATTTTCCATGTCAACGACACCAAAGGGATATTAAATGAATGGAATTGGAATATGGATGGAATAATATGAAATAAAGGTAGCAAGGTGGAAATCACAATATCTGTCCAGAGATGGGAGACTGACTTTGATAAATTCTGTCCTTGATGCCCTCCCAACTTATATGATGTCGGTGTTTCCAATTACTCAGAGGGTCATCAACAGATTGGACAAAATCAGAAGAAAGTTTTCGTCGAATGCAGTCTAACTGGTGGGCAATATGAAAGGAGAGGAATTCCAGATGTTTTGATAATATAGAAAACAGTATGCAAAAACTCAAGCTTAATTGTCTGTTGCTACTGTGTTGTTGGTGTAATCAGTTATACTCCAATGACACTATCTCCCTAACTGATGTACTAGACTCAATTTAGGATCAGATAGTTAGATTTGATGAACTTATTGTAAATATGGCTCAGTACTGCCTAGTGCCTATGTACTGTTGTAGTAATACACAAAGTTAACTGTTTAAAAAAAAATTGAAATAGAGACACTTTGGGGTTCCCTCTAAAATGAGGGATGCAGGGGAGCCACTACGAAGAAATTCCGGGAGCTGCGAAGGAAACTGCGAGCTCATATTGTTCAAGGGTTGAGAATTGAACTCTATGAATCGAATCTCGAGGAAGAAGCGGGAAGGAAAGGTTGGTTGCACGTTTTCTGGGAGTAATGCCTCCTTTCTCTCTCCCACAAGGAATCAGTTTCTCGGGTATCTATCAACATAGAGAGATCTTGCCTCTGTTGCTGCACAGCGTGATCTTCAATCTCCAAGTTTGTAAGGTAGAACAATTGCCTGCTCTGGTCCAAGAATTGTGTTCTTGTATACAAGTTTACCAGCTCAGGCTCTGGTATCGGCAGGTGGGGCTTTCTTTTGAAGAGGATGCACTCTATCTTCCGTCTTGTCTTGGAGTTTGACTACTGGATATTGACAAAAGCGCTTGACCGAGTTCCCTTTGCTTAGCTACTGCTCATAGGTTTTTAATACGAAAGACACGTCGAATAGAAGAGCTCTGATCCTCAGATTAAAGTCTTTAGCATACTCAACTAAGTTACTGAAACCCACTCCCCAACCGCAGGCAGCAACAAAAAGCAATCTATTCTTTTCGAAATAGACCAAAAAATAAATATGGAGCAAAGAATGCAATATTTACTACAAAAAGTGATGGGTGCTATTGTAGCACAGAGCGAACCTCTTCCCAACATTGTGTTGCACTAAGAGAGAATCGTTGGAGTTGCCTAGCAATGATGAAAACAATGATGAGAGGACATTTTTGTCTGATATTAGCAATCTCTTCTGCTGAACCATTAAGCCCAATAGTTCTCCCAGAAAATGAACCCAGACAGCATGAGAACCTGTCATTTTGCAGAATGTTAATGCCATATGGAAGAGAAAGACATCACTGGAGAACCTTATTTTTCATGGGGAATTTTATTTTGTTGATGTGGGAAAAATTCCCCGTACAGAAGTGGTATACAAGAAGTAGACGAGAGTTAACTGACTTCTGCCAGAGAGGAATACCATTTTTGGATCTGGATAAATCAACACGTGACCACAAGGATAGAAGTCCTTCAACGGTATTCATTGTTGCTGTGCGCACATCCTACGTACAGAAAAATAAGTATGTTGCTTTCAAATGTGAAACAGAGCACCATCAAAAGCAAAAAGCATGTTTCCATTTTCCTTCAATAAAAAGACAAGCTAAAATGTGTTTCTCCTAACAAAATAGAGAAACACGAAAATTTACTAAGAAAATAGTCCGAGTTGTTTTGCGGAAACGTTTTAAATTTAAGAAGTAAAAGCAAAACCTGGTTATCACTTGATAGCGGAACAAGGATCAAGGGAAATTCAGCAAAGAGCTGAAATGTGAGGCTCTCGTCCGGACGAACGCAAAGATACGTGAAAACTTGAAGACTTCCAATAAGGAGAGCAGCAGAAACACCTGCGGGATCAAAACATACAAAAATATAGTAAAAAAGTAACACAAATCCTCAAGAAAGATCATAAAGGAGCAGTGAACAAAAAATTCCAGATAGTTGACTACACCAGAATGGACATCATCACCAAATCCATAAATATCACAAAATCATCACTGCGTCACTACTATCTACCAATTAAGCAACTGACACGGGCTCCTTTCCTCAAACAAACCTTCCAGAAATTCAGTTTAAATTTCATCAGACCTCCCACTGTTGGCAAAATTAGGATGTTCAATCACATTCTACAGTTATCCCAGACTGTATCTTTGCCTTTCATCTATTTTGTTTCCTTGTTGTGCAGAGTTCAGAATTAACCTTGAGAGACCATATAAGATGCACAAAGTTTATCCTATACAAACCTGGAAGGCTAGTCTGGTATGAACATACTCTTCAGTGCAACATCTCCCCAATTTCTTATCTAAGAGAACTCCCGAAAAATAGGATAGACAAGTTTCTTTTCTTTTGTTGGGTTGATTTTACTTTATCAATTTAATACAAAGTTTAATATGGAAGGATTAGGATTCTTGGGCCATGCAAGGAAAATTCAGACAGAGAAAGTGAACACAGAAATCATTTTTTGCTGAGAAAAGGAGAGGTAACGGATCGATTCCCCACAGAGACAAATTGATAATTCTCCTCCGGAGAACTTGTACGAACTTCAGATCTTTTATCAACACATCACTAGCTTCACACCTAACCTAAATTTTACACATTGTAGAACAGGTTGAATGTAGTTTCAACATGCTTGTATTCCACAGATGCTTTTAGATACTAATGTTCTTTAAGAGCTTGCATAGAGACCATTTCAAGTGAGCAGAAAAGCTTGCAATTCAAATGCCTTAATCTCAAATGAAACTACCAATCAGAAATGAAAGTAATATCCAAACTTGAACCAAAAAGTGTCACCATTACTGAACACTCTGGTTTTAGCAGTAACGGCCAGGTCAGTTGTCTATCCATATATTGATAAGCTAAACATCAAAAATATGAGTCTTTTAAGACATGATGAACAACTACAGCAGGAGAGGAACTTTATTAATCGTTAACTGAGGAGAGGAATATCAAGGTAAAATTTGTAATACCAAGATGGGTAAGCGAATGAACAAGAATTTAAAGGAAACGGTTTCTAAACCTCCCTCAGTAAAGAACTTCAAAAAAAGTAAATTCACAAAACAATGTGTCAATATGGCAGAAAACGGCAGTTATTAACAGCACATTTAAGAAAGATGCCTTTCCAGGAATTGATATTCTCGAGTGTCAAGATATCACTGCTTAAGAAAAGACAGATGACAATTACAAGAGAGACGCACAAAAAAATGAGTTGGTAATAAAAGCACTAATATAGAATGATGAAGAAGTTAAAAGGCACTGTATCAAAACCTTCATCAGTAAAGAACTCTGAGAGGAAGTGTGATGTCTGCATCTTGCATTTTGCAACAACAGTACACAGATGTTTCTTAAAGACATGGTTCGTACGGGATACAAGAAAGACAAACAGATCTCGAAAGCAGCATAACCAGTTCTCATTCTTATCCTGCAAATGAGATAGGAAACACATCAGGTGACGAAAAAAGCAAAAAAAAAAATATAGGTGTCAAAATAAGAAAAAGGATCACCAACCAAAGGTTCTGTTTCAGCTGCTATTTTACTAAATGACCCAAGCAGCCTCCAAAACAAGCAAGTCAGAATTTCACCATTGAGTTTTTTCGGGTTGGTAGCAACCATATGTTCAATGAGTCTATTAATGTCTCCCTCCCATAACCCTGGGTTGAACTGTAATTGTTTAAGGTAGATATTAGCAAAAGCTGGGGCCAAAAAACAAAAATAACCTACTGCTGTCAATGGCAGAAAACTACTTATCAGCCACCTCTTCTGAAATATTCCCAGCAGACTCGAGCAACTCCCACTCCATTCGGAGGATCGGAAAGCAAATGCCAAAAAACGTTGAAAATTGACCATCACCTAACAAAGGGGAGGAGCCAAAAGTAAACATAACATTTTCCAAAATAACGTTGCAGTAATCAAGTAAAGAGCAAAAGTATCTTTTCAGCTTACTCTACACCTTTGTCCAATATTAGTTAGCTTCTACTCTTTCTGAGTTCTAAATTTGAATCAGTAGCTGAGCCAGAAATTCTAATAAGGGGATAAAAAGATGCAAGAATACAACACTAGTAATATGAACCTGTGACTTAAAGCAATTATTGAACACCTATTGCCACTACATGATTATATTAAGGGGATTCGACAATGTATATACAAACAAGCAAAATTTTATTTTTACCCTACTTACACAGTATTACTTCCTAACAAGGAGGACCCAATTGAACTCCCTAATTAACTTTAGCTCCATCACGGATTGGAATAATCAAAATTTCATTAAAGAATTGGCTTTAAAATAGCAGCCAATTGCAGCATGAATCTTCGGGTACCATTCCTTGGTTCAAAATGTTAAACACAAGAACGGAGATTCGAGCATTGCAATTATTAAAAGCAAGATTTAAAAGAAAAAAAAGAGACTGTTGAGAACAGAAGTTGGCCTCTTTTCATAGGTTTCTGGATGTTCAAAATTGTTGACATCAGTGATGTGATGTGGAAGTGAGGCTTGATACTCCCGACTATCCCCAAGAGAGAGAATTTCAAGTATCTTGGGACTGTAATACAAGGAAGTGGGACATCGACGATGATGTTACACATCGCATTGGTGCGGCCTGCCTTTGAAGTCTTGTGTGATAAAAAGGCACCACCTAAACTTAAAGGTAAGTTCTACAGAGTGGATGCACGGAGCTGCTGGCTTAAGGTAACCCCTGATCCAAGGGTGAGCTAGAATTTCATATGGTGAAGAGGAAAGGAAGAAGTCATTGTAAAGGAAGAGCGCAGACACCCACTGAGGAGGTGTGAAGAGGTTGGATACAGGGAGTACGAGGAGAGGTAGAGGTAGGCCGAAAAAGTATTGGGGAGAAGTGATTAGACAGGACAAGCCGCAGCTTCATGTTACCGAGAACATGACTTTAGATAGAAAGGTGTGGAGGTCACATATTAAGGTAGAAGGTTAGTAGGTAGTGGAGAGCTATCTTGCTTTTCGAAGGTTTAGGCTTGTTGATGTTTGCCGTAGTACTAGTTGTATTCTTGTAGTTTCTTGCTTTTAATATTTATCATCATATGTTGTTTATTGTGTTTTGATTATCACATTATTTTACTATTGTTGGATTTCACCGGATATGTTGTTTTTGATGATAAGGTGTTGTTAGCTTGTTTTAAAGAAAGGCCTTACCATTATTTTCAAGATCTTCAAACTTCAACCTAGATTGCCACGATTTGATTCAATTGCAAGTGTAATTAAATAGCCCAGTATACTAAGAATCTATTTTTCATTTTGCCACATTGGGCGATTCTTCACATCTTTTTTTATAATTGAGAAATCCCGGAGGGCCCATTATCCATCGTGTTTCTAACCATGTGAAACTGAATCTCGGGGATTTCTCAGTTATCAAAAATAAAAAGAATAATCAAGTCTGAAAATTTTACTAAGAACCAAATCAAGTCATTCTAGGTCAAATATTAGTACATATAAATTGAACAATTTTTTTTGACAAAATATATAAATCAAGCAATTTCAATGAGTCCTTTTGGGATATCTTGAACGCTTAGACATGCGCTAACAGAGATTAATAGGCACTGCAAATTTGCTGTTAATTTTTCACTTGTTTAAAGCATCAAGGAAGGCCCGACCTAGAACACTGGGGTAGAAAGACGGGGATAGAGTGGAAGCACCAGAGCATCAAACCAGCCATTAAATTACCTGTTTCCAGCAGTGTGAAAGATTGCAACAACACCAACAAGAACAAAGTTTTTGACAGTTCCAAGGTTTTGCAGCATTCTACCAGCCAAGGCAAATGTTCCTCAGGATGTATTGACAATGCTTTTGCTAGCACATTAATGATCTCCGCATTGATTGAGGATATTTTCTAATATAAATATAAAGATGCAAGATTAGTTCAATGATCATTCAATTTTTATCAAATTAAATAAGAACTGATTGAGGATATTTTCTAATATAAATATAAAGATGCAAGATTAGTTCAATGATCATTCAATTTTTTATCAAATTAAATAAGTACACCACTCCACCCCCACCTAAAGGAGCTTTGTTTAAAAATTTTCACAACAAAGTTCTTGCAGAACAGTTAGGGCATCCGTCAACCTCCTCTGCCCCCAGAGTAGAAAAGAGAATTGTTTAAAAGTGTAAATGGAATAGGCTTCTGCAAACATTTATTTCCTAACTCATTATAAGCAAGTCCCAAAGTTGATTTCTGGTAACATTATGCTAAACTAACACACGCACACACATATTTTTACATTTGAACATAAGGAAAAGAAATAAACTGAAAGACCTATTACAAAATTATATAGCAGATGGAATTTGTGATGGCTAGACTATAATCTCAGATTCTACAGAACAATAACAGTGGCAGTTAAATAATTATATGCGAGAAATGAGCAAATTGGGAACTCAAATTTAAAAGACCTACTTAAAGTTTCAAAATTAAAAACGAAGACAGGCAATCTATCCTTTATCTGAATTCTGATGAACTGTTATACATCAATAATGAAGAGATGCACAGCAATATGATACAAACCATTACCTTATCTAGTAGAGAAACACCGACCAGATTCTCATAGAAAGGCCACTTCATTTGCTTGGCCATTTCAAGAGCTTTCAAATTTAATCTTTGGGTCTGTATTAAACATCAGAAAAGAATAAGATAATGAGCAAGCTAATCATGAGAGCTCGGTGACTGAAAGGAAACAACTGAAACTCTTCGATGAAACCTTCGGATTTATCATAATAAAGGGAAAAATTAATGCCGCCACCATCTTCACATGTTCACCCTCATCTGGCAAACCCGCTGCAGCATGCTGGAGGCAAGACAGAGAGATGTCAACTGCTAGAGAGGCACCACGAGATGCACCTGTAATTTGAAGAGTTAATGCAAACATCCTGCAAACATAAGTCCAATTTAGGACAAAATTCACCAAATGCAAAAGTTAAGACACCTGATGATAATAACTTGATGCATCTTTGGAGCACATTCCTGAATGCATCAATACGAAGTGGAGCACTTATTATTTCGGGCAATGCCTCTAGGTTTAAAGCAGCCTGAACAACAGTCAAATCTTCATCACAGAGCCGGCGTAGTATAGCATCTTGAATGGTGCCAAATCTCTGAATGGAACAGCAGATATTAGAAATGAAGTCTGAAGAGACTTTATCAATAGAATAATTCAATGCACCTCGTAAAAATAGATTCATGCAGAATATACAAGCACCAAATTATAGAGAAGCTAGCATACCAATTTAATTAAACCTCCAAACTACAACTATTTGAAAAGAGACAGCTACATCCAACAATCAAATAATATTGCAAGGTCAAATCCCAGTAAAATTATTAGAGCATCATTCCCTCAACCATTCCAGGTGGGCCCAAGTAACACATACAACTAAAAGGCAAGATTAGAGCTTCCCAAATACAGTACAACAGCATCTTCTTCCCCATTTAGATACAAAGACAAATGTTGGAATGCGCTAAACATCCCAACAGAGGAAATTAACATTCAGCAACCAAAATTTTAGGAGCATGCTTGAACATTTTTCAGTCTCAAAAAAGTATTAGGAGCATGCTTGATGTTCAACAAGATATATAAACAGATGAATCAGAGAGAAATAATCAACAATCACATCAATACAAGCTAAAATTAAACAGTAATGGCGCTGTCCTCAACATACTATCTGATTTCACTTATGGTAAAAATGGACCAAGGATAAAGTTCTCACAGTCTCGTATGTCAATTACTCATGTTGATAGTTGGATAGGAGTACTCAATGTCTAGGTAATTCAGAATACAGCTCGATCACCATAAATCTAAAGCTCTGAAAACACCATCAACAAAGGAGTATTGAGTTCACACATCAGCTATTTGGGATGGGAAGGTCTCTTTATAGGATCAAAATCTTGGCAATCCTTATTTTTTTTAGCTAACTTTGAAGGTTGAGGTAGGCTAAAGGTCCATTTCTTATCATAGTATCAGAGATTCGGACTCATTTTAACTCTTGGTTTACCCGAAATTGGACCCTCATACTAAATCCTTCACACTCCAGATGTCCATTCTTGGGCGGGCGTGTGTGGTTGTCAAAGTCTCACATAGGTTGTGATTAAGGTTACTTGGTCTCCTTATACGGTCTTTGGCAATCCTCTCGTCATGAGCTAACTTTTATGGCTGAGCTAGGCAGAAATTACTCATCATAGTATCAAAGCCAGGCACATTCCAATCCTTGCTTTTACCCGATGTTGAGCCCTCATATTATGTCATCTATGCTCTAGTAGGCCCAAGTGACATCAACTATTTAGGAACAGAAAGGTCTCTTTAAATGGTCGTAAGCAATCCTCACTTCTTGAGCAGTTTTTAGGGTTGAGTCAAGGCTCAAGGTCTATCTTTTATTAGAGAATAATAATACTAATTTTGCTAACGATCTAACAAAGTATGGCAAATCTAGATTAAATTCTATCCGGATGAGGTCAAAAACCAGATAAAAACAACTAGTTGGGTAAGGGAATACAGCACATCTAGATTAAAGGAATGAAGCAATACCTGAGAATCAGCTGCTTCAACATTCAACATACCACGCACATCCAGGCCCAAAAGAGCAGATCGACGAACCTCTGCCTGCAAGAAAAACACATATAAATGTATAAATAATAGTTAACTGGATTTGATCTCAGAAGTTCTTTAAAACGACAAGTACAAAGCAGACTCATGATCTATTCTTTAAAACATCATTTACAAAGTATAGACACATGATCATCTTTCTTTCTTTTTTTGAGAATAGTAACAGATTATCATCTCTTCTTTAAAACAATATTTTATAATATTTTAATTTTATGGTGTCCGGACCAACTCTAGCACACCTCGACTAATTCCTCGAGATATCTGTTACCTCCCACCAACATGATGTACAAGGAAACTGTCCCCAAGGCTAGGACAATTGGGGAAACATCAGCTAGTGGGATTTGAACCTGAGACCTTGTGGTTCTCAACCCACTTCATTGACCACCAGGTCACACCCTTGGGTGTGCTATTCCTTAAAACAACATTTTAAAAAGTACACTTTTTTCCCAATAACAAAACTGATTTATATTTTAAAGAAATCTGATCTTTATTACAAAAATCACTAAGTT
The DNA here is from genome assembly GCA_018342035.1 of Solanum appendiculatum. Lineage (NCBI taxonomy): Eukaryota > Viridiplantae > Streptophyta > Magnoliopsida > Solanales > Solanaceae > Solanum > Solanum appendiculatum. Next base: position 509,176 of record JAGDQO010001168.1, read on the forward strand.
CTTCCAAATGTCAATATCACTTCTTAGTTGAAGAATTAATTTGTATTGGTGAATTTCTTATCAGAAGATGGACGACTTCATTTTCTGGCTAACTCGTTAACTCAAAATGCCAACAGCAATGCAGCTTAGCTGCTATCCTTCTGTCTGTTTTGTCTTTTTGTAACTTGGGTTGTTTCCCTTGCTGCTATAGAACCTAACAATGAGGTCGAATATGCACCTATTCTGATCCATTTAGTGGAAAAATCATATTACTGCCAACCATGTGCTGCTGCTTTGAAGATTGCTCCAAATCATCATTATCAGGGGATAAACAAAGTTGCTCCCAATTGTACTCATGCCTTACGCATATTTGAAGATGTGAAGTGTAAAATATCTTATTATTTCTTTTTTTAATTGGCAAACTATCCCCTTTTTTTTTACTTCTAAGCGACAGAGCACTTAAAAGTAAAAGATAAGAGAGAAGCAGTCAGCCCAAAGGGTGAAGTCATCAGGAATATATAATATGGGAAGGTAAACAAAGATACCTTTGGATGTTCCATGGCAAACCAAACTTTTGAATTAGATATTTCATGTGAAAGATCTAAATTACAGTTCAACATCCTGATAACTATTTCATAGTCATTTTTGGAACGCAGTTTAATATCCTGCACGCAACGAAGAAAAAGATATTTTACATTAATGATTAAACTAAACAATTACCCCATATCAGAAAAGATCAAAAAACACCACAGAATATGGAGAGACAAGCAAGAAAAACGAACCTCAATATATCTGTTGACAGCTTCACGTGACTCGAACAGATATTTCTTAAGGAGAGAAACCAATATCTGATTGCACCGGCTCCCTAACAATTATAAGCATAGAATGACATGAAAAAAGAAATACAGGTTAGCAAAAGCAGAACGAGAAATATTATTCAAGAATATATAGGATCTGAGCTGCTTATTCAGATATGTAGTTAAAGAACATCAGGAGTCTTCATCACCAAGGGTGAGCAGAGTAGTAGTGTAACACAGTTACTTGCATGTTTCTTCCCGTAATACCCCGTTAACCACTACAAATTAAAAGTTGAAAAGATCATCACCTAAAAGAATGGGAGCTAATTTAATTTCATATCCTGTTTGCCACATACCCCCCCCCCCTCCCCCAAAAAAAAAAAAAACTCTTTTGCTTCTTTTCTTTGAACCCAAGTACGTTTTTTCCCTTTTATGAACATTTAATTGAATTTAAATTAAGCAGACGCTTGGACAGTGTGTGCCTACTCAACTAGTTATAGCATATATGACATTTATGCACGCCATGTTAGCGAAATCAATGAAAATATTTTAAATGCAATAGGATGGAATAGATGGTGTGCATGCTAATCTTAAAACAAAGCAAACCTGCACCAGCTGAATCGTTGTCCTTCAATATTCGCAAAGATGTGTTAAGCAGCTTTGAGACTATACGAGCAACAAAGTCCTTTAAAGGAACCAGCTCTACTATAGACAACAGAGTTCCATGGCAAAGATCATCGGAACAACTACAAAACATAAAAATTAAAGTCAGTGGGTCTAGCAAATAGTAAAACACCACAGCAGGTAAAGCAGCCATTCCCACCTGTACTCAACAAGAGAGTCCAAAAACAAGGCCAGAAATTTCTCTGTGTTGAACTCCTCTACCAATTCATTTAGAAGTCCCGAAATATCCCTTTAGACAAACAGCCAGAAACAGGATTCAGAGGAATATTATAAAGTTCAACCAAGGCAACACAGGGTCTACTATGTGTTGGTACATGAGCAGGGCACAACATAGTACCTGATGTCCTTGAGGATATCAACGATCTTCTTGGGGATGATTTCAACAGATTGCAACTGCATAAAGCGATATAAACAGAAGTACGGAGTTAGAGACATAGATAACAATTGCTAGAACACTTACAAAATTCAACCAGCATGCCAATAGTCAACATTGCAAAAGAAAAGGATATGTTCCTGTGCTATTCCTCATGCAATCAGATAAACAACTTGCCTTTTCTAGAAAGGTAACAGCAATCAATATTCAATCAATTAAACAACTAGTAGCACTCTATCTGGAAAATGGGCAGACAGACAACACCATGACACATACAGATGAGGAGACATAATAGGCTTAACATCATATTGACAATTAAAAAACTTTAAGCATTCGGCGATCTAGATAAATATCCATTTCTCTAACTATAGCCACCAGAAAAGCCCAAATAATTCACTGGATGCATCCGAGCAAAGAAATGAAATTTGAGAACGTAAAGACCATCATCTTGGGAATCCTATCCTTAATTGATCCTCAAGACTCTACTTCTAAAGTATTGACTCTCTTGCATATAATGTGTGCATAGTTTTATCATAATGAAGGTCCAAGATTAATGTGCACACAACAAAACTATTAGTAACCTGTACCATAAACAAGTAGATGCAGCTGAGTTCCTCTTTTACCTTCATCTTAAATCTCAATTGGTTCTATCCAAAGCTCTCATTAAAAACCATGCATATTGCATAAAATTCTGTATATATTTATACTAAAAGACAAAGATACTCTCAACAAGCTATGTTGACAACAAATCCTGTTAAACAATGTTATTCCAGATTCCATGATTTCCTAGTTTTTTATGTAGATAGGGGTAATCAAAAAACCGACACACAAAGTTCCTTTTTTAAGTTAAATGTAATCATCTATCTACAACAAAATGGTGTCTAAGAGAATACAGCAATAGACTAATAAAAAATCACTGTTTAACCCTAGAACCAAACAATAAAACAGATAAATATGCTTTCAACAGTTCCCGCTTTAAAATCATACAATAATAAGTTCTCTGCTAACCACCACTTTACTACTTGACTTTTGGGGCTAAGCTTTTACAGACTGTTGATAGTAAATAAAAAGAGAAGCATAATTCACTGACACTCTTGAAGCAAACCTAATATTGTCCATATCCTTTTAGATATCTAGCTGTCGTAAAATATATATACAAGCAGTTAATTAAGGGTTGATTCTTTAGCATCAGCGACCATAAGAACAACAACATGTTAAAGGTAAGAAGCATCGGAGACCATAAGAACAATAGCATTTTTAATCAGCGACCATAAGAACAATAACATTTTAAAGGTAAGAAGCATCGGCGACCATAAGAACAATAACATTTTTAAGGTAACTTAGTGATAAAGAGCAAAATATACAACACTATTAGAGTAATAGTGTAAGAAATCCGTCTTCTAAGTCCACAAAGCTTTCCACTAGAAGTCTAGAACACAACATAATTTGCATATTAGTACGCGCTTGGCCATAGGATTGGGAGCATGATTTCAAGTTTTGATTTCAAATCAACATATGCTTATGAAATCAGCATAAAATTTCAACTTCAATTTTAAATCAAGATTTCAACTCTCAAATTCTCCAAAAAGTAGGATTCGGAATTCCAAATTTCAATTTTTTAAATATAAGACTTGACCCATAAGTTTATATTTACAAAAAAGAGCCATAATTTTAAACTTTGCAAAAAACAAAACTCATGTTCGATGTGAAGAGACTGCCAATACCATGTGGGAGGATTTTATGAAAGAATAGTTAGTTACTATTATTGCTGATTTATTGGACTAGTGAATCTTTGTAAAATTATGTGTATTTGAAAGTTTGTAATAACATGTAATAGCAAATATTTATTTATAAAAGGAACATGGAAATATGTGATTTATTAGTTCAGCGTCTTCAGATACCTTGTTTATGAACAATTATTTGCTCATTTGGTAAGATTGTATAAGAGTTGGGGAAGCTTTGATAGTTTTCACAAATTATGGGATTTTCATGTTATAAGAAAAAAAAAATACAACTTAAGAAATTCAAATGCATGTCCAAACAAAACTTCAACTTCAAATCAACCTGTATCATGTCCAAAGGACCCTTAGTTAGACCCCGGGATACAATATATCAAAAAGAACCACATACTACATTTTTCTAACCCAAACCAGAGGGAAGACATGATGAAAATATTCTCTACCAAAGTGAATGGAACACAACAATACCTGGACAAGAGTGATAAGGGTCATCAAAGCCATACGGCACCACTGCAAGTCAGCAGAATCTCTTGCATCTGCTCGAGCAACTTCAGCAAGGGAACGGATCAAGCTTTTGACAACCTTCGGGGACAGAGCTACCTTATCAGCTAGAAGGTTTACGATCATCAGAGCACCAGCCTACAAAAAGCCAAAATCCCAGTCACAAGATCAAGGAATGATATGGATTGAAGCATCGAGAACGTCTGAATGTAAGGAACTCCAGCGATACAAAATGTGCCACGCATTTAATCAAATAGGCAAAAAGGACACTACAGGGGAAGACTTAGAAATGTAAGTTAACTTGATTGGAATGAGCAAAAACACATCAAATGTGACTGTATTTCCATGTCTCAGTCCCAACGTGCATAAATCTCTGTTTGGGTAGTACTAACAATCAAACACGACAAAGGTACATGACAGCCTCCAGATTTGTACATTACAAGTCAAGCCAACCTCTACTCTAGAGTATCAAACAGTGCTCGACATCTTTACACTAAGGAGACCTTGGTGACAAGAGGCAAAAAGGAAAAGAATGCCAAGCAGCATTATAACATAAAACAGTTATCGCAAACGAAGCCACTAAGCTAACCTTTTGATCGGTTCCTCCTCTGGAGCCTGGTTGAAGTCCAAATTCCACAAAAGGCAGGACTCTCCTCACTGCGTCACTGTCTATAGTAGTGAGTGATCCTAAGACCTCAAATATTACAGCTGTACAAAAACCAGTTACAGGCCTTGATGGCTCAACCTTCTTTGACGTTGTCACCTATAATTTCCATTCAAAATTTGTAAAACATCAAAATGAATATATTTTTAAAAAAATCAAAACTACAATCAGGTATACACACAAGGGATAGGTACATACATAGTTGCACAAAACCTCTAAGATCCCAAAGTCACGTATACATTGTTGCACGATAATCTTCCTGGGGAGTGGTGCACCAGAAGCCTTAACACCTTCAAGAAATTTCCATTTGCTATTCCTGAAACAGGCAGAAGATGTTATATTCCTATATCTGATAACCTAGGCCACCACATGAGATATGCAAACATTAACATTCTTACCCAGTGTCTATTAGTTGCACTACTCGAACGAATACATGGGTGTCATGGTAAGGCAAGGCACATAAAATTAATTCCTCAATATTATATATGTGGATTCTGTTGAAAGAAAAATCAGATAAGAGTTAGATACAGAAACAAATGTAAATAGCATGAAACAAGCAGTGTTTGTAAATCAAGTGGTATAGAAATATTTAAGAAGCACCAATAAAGAGTGTGTTGCATTAAATTCAACAACTGAAATTGAGCAGCTTACTTGTATCTACGAATCAAGTACTCTAATGTCTTTAGGGCTGCTGATAACTCAAAATATCCTGATAACAACTGCAAGTAGGAATAAATTGATACATTGATTCGTTTGTTTTCCTCAATGCCCATCAACTCTCTATCCAATTCTCTACTCCCATAACTAAACAAGTCACTTTTGTACTTCTTAAATCTTTCTTCGATACTTATTAACACCTCCAAACCTGAATTGCATATAAGAAAACACCAGCAAAATCTTTATTAGGTGATGTCCAATACAAATGAATAATAATAACAACAATCGAAGTCCAGAAAAATATGAACCGCAAATGCTTGAAAAAAAATGAATATAAAACACTTCTGTTTTTTTCCCTGTACATCTACATGTGTCAGATACATTGAGAAAATCCCAATTAGGAACTGCCAATAATCTTCCTTGCTTCACTTCAGCCCAAAAACACTAAAGTACGCAGCTTAACAATCTGGCATAGGTTTCAGCATATGCGGCACTTGAAAGGTGGGATTTTGGAGCAATTAAATAAGACTATGCATGAGGACCGAACAAAAAAAAGCACACACCAAAACAACTCCCTGGTATCCTACTGAAAATTACAAGTAACAAGCAGCTATTTGTGAATGCTTAAAAATGGTTGGCACCTGATAGAGCAATGCTGAGAATGGTGTCGAGCTCAATATCAGCGGCTTCTTTTGGGTCAAACAAGATTGAAGGACGAGTGAATGGTCGTTTACGCTGCTCAGTATCCGGGACAGCTAACCGCTGCAGTTGAGCAACCAGTGAAGTAGCCATCGTTAAACCTTAACTGTTAAGCTGCTTTTTTTGTAACCCTGAGAGAGATGAAAGAGAGGGTTAGGCGCTTTTTGTAAGTCTGAGGGAGGTGAGGAAGAAGGGAGACGACGTATTTGGGGTTTAGGGTTTTTGTCTGAAAATAGTCTCTTTTTTTTCTCTCCTCTTTTCTTTTGGCGGAAATAACATGGGAGTAATATTCACAATTAAATTGTGTAGCTGAAATATCACAAAATAAGGATGGTATATATCTATTCTCATAAATTTGTGTTTTATATTTTCATATATATATAACTAGTAAATGTAAAGCGCGGTTAGAACATTCATCTTTAAAATTTATTATTCTAAAATTTATTAGAATAGAACTTTTCTTGTATTTTGATGTTATAGTATTTTTATATAAATATATTTTTAAGAGTATAGAGGTCATTCAATTGTATTTTACCATTTGTTTTATTAAAAGAAAAGGCAAAATTATAAATCATAACACCATTTTCTCCTAGTTTATACAATTTCATTTTACAGATTCATTAATTTGCTTTTGAAATTTTATAATGGTTAGTTTATTTTTATCATCTATATGCATGGTTACATAGAGTTCTTAATTAGAGAGTCAAATAAATGTTTTTTCTCAATTTTCTTCTTTGTTTCCTTGCTCCCCTCTCCTAGGATTCTTCTTTCCCATTGTTCCTCTTCCATCTTTATTATTTACTCTATTTAATTTTACGCACGGTCGCAAAATGAATAATTTTACCTGAAAATGTCATTTAATTTTTTATTTTATGACACAAAAGTTATTAAACTAATGGCAATTATCTTAAAAAGTCGTTCAACTTTATTTTGTAATAAAAAAGTCGATCAACTAATGGTAATTCTCTTAGAAAGTATTCAACTTTATTTTATAATAGAAAACTTGCTCTACAATTGTCATTTTTCACCCATAAAGTCTCTCAACTATTGTCATTTCACCTAGAGAAATGACATGAAATCCCCCCTAAACTTGTCCACATAACTTAGTTTAGCAATGTAACTTTACGGGCGTTTGTTTACCCCTTAATGTAATTTGAGTTGAATTTAATTACCCCCTAAATGATGACGTGACAAGATTTGTATCATCAACTTTCTACAAGCACGTGAAGAAGGAAAAAAACACAAAAAGTTGTTTCAAACCACACACATGTCATCTTCTCATTGGATGACAAAATAAATTAATTATCCATATTTTACTAATTCTTTAAATATTTTTTTTAATTCAAAATTTCTCTTTCTTTATCCATTTTTTTCTTCTTTTTCTACTTTTCTTTTTCTTCTTTTTCAGTTCATCACTCCTAGTTACAACTTCCATCAAAGCACCTCCTCTCAAATGCCAATATTCTTCCACATCATTTTCTTCTTCTTTTCTTTATTTTTCTGTTCTACTTTGACAAGAAACTTGGTGTTTAGTTTGTCGATACCATTTCTGACGACTCATTTTCGATATCAAGAAAAATGTCAAATCATCAGTTGAAAAATATGTCGGAGAAGAAGTCAACTTTCACTAAGAAATCAAAGATGTTGTCAGCAAAAAATAGATTATAAAGTCTTCACCCAACTTATCAAAAATCTAATATTTTTATCCAAAGAATATTTTCGATCTTCAGAAGAGGTTGCGAGATATAGCTGAAATCAGGATTGAAATTTAAATTAGAGTTTTTAGATTGAGGGATAAATTCATCAAGGGGTTTAGATTTCAGCTCAACTTTCGAGAAAATTATGGTGGTGTAGAAATTGTTAGTTTAATATGAAAATGGAGGTCTTTAAATGGAATATTGGAACCCATTTTCATTACATAAAAACAAAAATTGGAGAACTTTTAAATTTTTTTTATAGACTTCGTTGTTAGTGTTGCAGAAGTTATTCAGATTTCTCCATGAAAATGAGAAAATGAGGAGGTGATGAACTTCGGGACGACAACGGAAAAGATACAATCATTTAGGATATTTTAGTAATTAATTAGAGGGGTATGTATTTATAAATTAATTAATTGATGTAATTAATTTTAAAAGGTGTTTAAGAAAAAAGTGGTGAATAAGTAACAAAGAAATAAAAATTAATGACGTGGTGCCTACATGGTTATGATGTGGCGCTTACGTGGCTATGATGTGGCGGGTGAGAGTGGTGTTATAATCTCAGGGTGGAAAAAAAATCACTTCACAGATGTTAAGGGGGGTCTTTAAACGCCTGTATAGTTTAAGTGTTAAAGTAAGTTGTGCTGTCAAGTTTATGGGGGTTTTTATGTATTTTCTCTTTCACCTATAAAGTCACTCAATAAATTCAAGTGATATTTCTAATAAATAATAGTGCCCACACAAAAAGTTTTACTTGAAGTTGTTGAAATGATAATAGTTGAGTGACTTTCTAAGATAATTATCATTAGTTAAGTGACTTTTGTGTAATGAAATAAAGTCAAGTGACTTTCTAATTAAGATATATATATTGTTATTAGAGTGACCTAATGTGGAATTAACTCTTGTTTTTTTCCTTTTTTCCCCTTCTTTCCTACTTGTTCACCCACTAACCGCTAGGGGTAGTTTGGTAGAGTTATTAGAGAAAATAATGCTTGCATTAGCTAGATGTATTACTAATACTTTATTTGGTATACTTTTCTAACCTATGCATAACTAATGCTTGTATTAGTAATACACTCTATTGTGTATTGAAGAGTGTATTACTAATACCACATATTTCTATGCATTAGTAATGCAATGGATTTTAATGCATGCATTAGCATCATTAAAGACAAAATTGTCCTTCGAAAACTTTTTCACATCCTTTCCACTATATTTGTGGAGGGTATTTTTGTAAAAAACTATTTCTTTTAAAAAAGTTATGCAATGCATAATATTTTTAGTACACCAAATCAAACACTGCATAAAAAAAATCTCAGCATAACTAATGCAAGCATAACTAATACAAGCATTGCTAATGCAAGCATTACTAATACACTATATTTTGCATTATTCTTATACAATCTACCAAACAACCCCTAAGTCACCAAGTCAATAATGCAATTTTAAGTGCATTCATTATTTTCATTATTGTAATTGTTTCACTTTCCTCTTGGGAAGGAGAGAAAATATATTTAATAGAAAACTGAGTGAAAAAGGCAAGAAAATGTAGGGTAGAAATATGTTATTACAAAAGTTCGTATCATCGCATATGTAGTCCAAAAAGTCGGACGCAACACTCTTCAATAAACTTTATGTTTGCAAATTCCATTAGTATAACACTATCAATTACTTTCAAAATATTAAATCTTTTTTAAAAATATATATATAACTAATGTGTTTATCAAGAGCAAAGATTCCATAATCATATGATACACCAATAAGTAATATGTAGTCAGTATGTGTTTTAAAATAAAAATGCAATCTTTCAAATTCCAAATTTCATATGCAATATAGTTATGATAGTGTTTTAAAATTGAAGTTGTGCACAAACAAAAGATTAACGATCCTTGAAAAGGGTAAAAGAGAATTTAGGGATAGTATGAAAAAAGTTCAAAAAAGTACTTTAGTGCAAGAGAATAGTCATCATTGTGTATCATACAATTGTAATTAACTTGTAGTTTTAATTCTACATTTGGCTTTCTAATTTTTTACTCTTGTTAATATTAACATTTTTATGACAACTACAAAAAAATCATATAAATTTTTTTGATAGAATAAAAGAAGACAAAGAGAAGCAGTATTAGAACATTAATGTCAAATGGTTGTTAGAAGTACTAATCTGAAAGTTCATTCCATAAACCTTGAAAACATATCACGTAAAGACCCTCCTTGTGTTTGACATTTTTTCTGTTCGTCAAAAGTATTGCCCCCACTCTCACTGACACTTTTAGGGCTGGGCATAAATACCAAAAAATCGAAACACCGAACCGAACTGAATTTTTTCGGTGTTTCGGTTTTCGATTTGATTTTCGGTATATGTTTTCATATTTTCGGTAATTCGGTTCGGTATTCGATATGTAATTTTGTATTATTCGGTACTTCGGTTTTACCGAAATACACTATATTATAAATTTATAATAATATTTAAAATTAATATTATATTAATTATTAACATTAAATAATAAATATTTATATTTTTATAACCATTACTATTTAGTATTTAGTATTAGGTCAATCTTCTTCCAACTCCAAAATTTTCATTTTTCATTTTTCAACACGAAACTCAACAGTGGCCACTGGCCAGCAGCTGTTGCCTGCTTTCCCCAATCTCCCTTTCCAGTTTCCACTTCTACTTCCAGCACTCCAGCAGCGGCGACCGGCGACCAGCACTCCAGCAGGCAACAGCGGCGACAAGGACCAGCAACGCTGCAGTGGCGACTGGCGTTGGAGGACCAGCAGCAGCAGACGCGGCGACCAACACTCCAGCAGTAGACGACCGGCGTCCGGCGGGCGGCGGCGGCGAGCCGGCGACCAGTCTCTAAGTTGAGATATTTTTGATTTTTTTTCTTGATTTCTTCTTCTGTTTTCTTTTTTTTTTCTTTCTGATTTTAGCCTTAGTTAGTGTGTGGATTGTGAATTATTTTTTTTATATAGATGGCTGATCAAAATCAATTAAATGTGGGTGTGGCTGATCAAAGTCGAATAAGTATGGCTGGTTCTACGGATAATATACCTACTAGTAGCAATGATGCGTCAATTGGCACAGAGGAACCAAAAAAAAGAAAAGAAATGGATCATAGGTCTACTGTTTGGCAACACTTTGATAAAAATTTTGAAAATGGTGTATTATTTAAAGCAAAGTGTTTACATTGTAAACAAAATTATGCTGCGAATACATCTAGAAATGGAACAAGTGGACTGAGACAACATTTGACTAACCGATGTAAAGTGTATAAGCCCCCGCCTGTTGCACCTAGTATTCAAAAATTATTAAGTGTTCAAAGTGACAGTTCTTCAATAGAGAATTGGAAATTTGAGCAAGAGGTAGTTAGGAGAGCTTTAGTTGAGATGATAATTTTGGATGAACTACCTTTTAGTTTTGTTGAAAAAGAAGGCTTTAAGAAGTTTATGAGCAAAGTCCAACCTTTGTTTCGGATTCCTTCACGTAGAACCATAACAAGGGATTCTTATGAAGTTTATGGTGAATTGAGAATGAATTTGAAAAAGTCTTTTAGAGAAATACAACCAAGAATTTGTCTTACAACAGACACATGGACCTCGGTGCAAAGAATCAATTATATGTGTTTGACTGCTCACTTTATTGATAGGGATTGGGTGCTTCATAAAAGAATATTGAATTTTTGTCCTATCACTAGTCATAAAGGTGAGCATTTAGCTGAGTCTATTCGTAATTGTTTACTTGATTGGAACTTGGACAATGTCTTCACTGTTACGGTTGATAATGCTTCTTCAAATGATGTGGCAGTTTTAGAGTTGTCCAAAAAATTAGATATGTGGGGAACTAATATGATGGATGGTGAGCATCTCCATGTGAGATGTATGGCTCACATACTTAATCTAATTGTGCAAGATGGTTTGAAAGAAATTGGTCCTTCTATCAAATGGGTGAGACAAATGGTGAAATATGTTAGATCATCTTCTGCAAGAACAAGAAACTTCTTGAAATGTGTTGAAATGCAAAAGATAGAATGTGATAAAATGTTGTCTTTAGATGTGCCTACTAGGTGGAATTCCACCTATTTGATGTTGGACACGGCATAAAAGTTTGAGAAGGCTTTTGAGAGGTTTGATCTTTATGATGGTAATTTTAATTCTTTTCTTGCTACTGATGTTTGTGAAGATGGAAGTATTGCAGGTTCAATTCAAAATGAGGATTGGGTTAACGTGAAATGTCACAAAGTTTCTTGAAAGATTTTATGAGCTCACATTAAAAGTTTCAGGTTCACAGTATGTTACTTGTAATGTTCATTTTGAGGATATATGTGAGGTTGATGCATATTTGAAGTCATGTATGACAAGTGATGATGTTGATTTGTATAAAATGGCTTTGGGGATGAAAGAAAAGTTCAAGAAATATTGGGGTACTCCTGAAAAGATGAACAAAATGCTTTTTATTGCTTCTGTTTTGGATCCTCGCAATAAATTTGTGTATGTTAGTTTTGCTCTTGAAGAATTACTTGGGGAAGAAAAGGGAAAGATAGTGAACAATGAAGTAGATATTTACTTGAAGAAATTGTTTGCGGTCTATGTAAACAAGTATGCAAAAGGTTCTAAAAATCAATCATCTTCACCCGGATACACTTCATCTGACTCATCTGATTCAGCTACTTGTGGCCTTTCTCAAAATGTGAAAACAAATTCTTTGAGAACTAAATTTTACATGAAAAAACAAAAGGAAGATTCTGGAAGTTTAGGTGTTAAATCTGAGTTGGATAAATATCTTCTTGAAGACCAAGAGCCTGAATCTAAGGATTTTGATATTTTAATTTGGTGGAAAGTTAATTCTCCTAGATTTCCTATACTTTCACAGTTGGCTCGAGATGTATTGGCTATTCCTATGTCGAGTGTGGCATCAGAATGTGCATTTAGCACCGGTGGTCGTATTCTTGATCCATTTAGAAGTTCATTGACTCCCAAATGTGTGCAATGCCTTATTTGTGTCCAAGATTGGCTTAGACAAGAAACTAATCCTATTTGTGTTGAAGAAAACTTGGAGTTTCTTGAGAAAATTGAACTTGGTAAGACTTTATATTTTTTATTTGTTTTCGCAAAAAATAAAATACTTATTGTGTAGTATGACATATTTGATTTTCTTATTATTAGAGATGGCAAATAGTGGAAGAAACTCTTGTATTGTTGATCTATGATTGCAAGTTTCAAGTATTTAATAGTGGTGAGTTCAATACGCTATTTATTTAATTATGTCATTTTTTAATTTTTATCTTAAAAATAGTATTCTAACGTTTGATTTTATCTTAAAAGGTTCAAGTTCAAGTTCAAGTGGTCAAGACTCAAGAGTCAAGACAATGAAGAAAGACGTAAAATACTAAAGTTTTGTTATTGTTTTTGTTGGCACTTGAAAGTGGTCTCATGGAAGAAAGTCAAGAAACTACATTGTTGCTCATTATTGTTATTTGTTATTGTTGACATTTGAAAGTGATCTCTTGGAAGAAACTACATTGTTGGCTTGTTGCTCATTATTGTTATTTGTTATTGTTGGCACTTAAACTTGAAATTGGTCTTATGGAAGAAACTACATTGGTGCATTATTGTTAGTTTGTACTTTGTTACTTGTTACTTGTTAGATTGTTATTATGTTGTTGTGTAATGGCATGATAAAATATCAATTGATCATTGTATTTGTGAAGTCTAGTGAAGTTTTATTACTTGTTAAATTGTTTGTGCCTTGTTGGCTTTATTATCTTTACTTGTTAAATGCCTAGTATAGTTGGCTAGATTGATAGTCATTACTAAATATTGCTAGTCATTACTTGAGTTGTTTGTGCCTTTTTGGCTATAGTTGGCTAGATTGCTAGTCATTACTATTTACGTGAAACTATTGAATCATTGTTGACTTGTTGGTAAAATATTGGAAGTTCTTATTCCTTCATATTGTTATGGATTTTTACTAAATAATAAATATTTCATATTTGAAATTTGATAAATAGTGAAGCACCAAAATTTTTTTATCACTTTATATTTAATAGAGTAATAACTTTAACACATATTTTCAGCCCATTAAGCTGAAAAATAAAAATAAAAATTGTAAAATTTTAAATTTTAAAAAGCCCACTAAGCAGGCCCATAACAAAAAACCGAACTAACAAGTACCGAACCGAAATATTAAAAATCGAACCAAAATATTAAAAACCGAACCAAACCGAATTATTTCGGTTCGATATTCGGTACAACAAATACAAGCACCGAAAACCGAAAAAAATAAACCGAAACCGAACCGAATAACCGAATGCCCAGCCCTAGACACTCTTTCTTCCAGCATTAAAAATCACTATCTGTTTATGTTTTACTCTGCATATTTTTGACATAATTGTAGTGAAATCATAATGGAGAATTCACCGTGACTGCGCTTTTTGTGCTATGTTAAAAGAAAGAAATGAGAGGTGTACATTTTTTTTGCAGAATAGTGAATCTCTGATCTACAATAATGAATTATGTCGGTTGCCAAAGTTTGACGTACATCATGATTTTTTGGAAAATATATGTAAAGGACACAAATTTATATGAAGAAGAAAACTAAGATGAAGGTTTGATAATATGAACAAAGAACACAGAATTGAAGGCTTGAAACACGTGCGAAATGCTTTCCTAAAAATGATATTTGCTCCTCTCCTTCATGAGATTGCTATGGGATTGTATGCAAATAGTTTTAGTGGATATTACAAGCCTATGAATTTCTACACTAAGCAAAAAGTGAAGAAATCCTATTGAAAAGCAAGAACTTGAAGGCGTGATCTTTTGGAGAAGAAAAAATTTCTTTGGAGAATGTTGTAAAGAAATGTATTCTGTAAAAAGTTATTTGTGAATCTGCAGTAGTTGGATTAATATAGAGCTGGTGGTAACCAAAGAATGAAAGACACGCCCTTTAATTTAAAAGACACTTTTTCATTTAGATGAAATCAAGTAAAGAATGAAAAGACACACTCCTCCATTTAAAAGACACCTTTTCATTTAAGAAAAAATTTATATTAATAATTTAATTTCAGTTTTCATTTGAATCAAATTTGAATTACTTTTGTGTGTAAATGGACAGAGAATAAGGGAAGAAAAATAAAGCCATAATGGTAGAAGCATGAAGAAGAACACTAAGATGAAGGTTTGATAATATGAACAAAGAACACAGATTTCAAGGCTTGAAACATGTGTAAAACGCTTTCCTTAAAATGATATTTGCTCCCTATCCTCCACGAGATTGCTATGGGATTGTACGCAAATAGTTTTAGTGAATATGACAAGCCTATGAATTTCTGCACTAAGCAAAAAGTGAAGAAATCCTATTGGAAAGCAAGAACTTGAAGGCTTGATCTTTTGGAGAAGAAAAGATTTCTTTGGAGAATGTTTTAAAGAAATGTATTCTGTAAAAAGTTATTTGTGAATCTGCAGTAGTTGGATTTAAATAGAGTCGGTGGTAACCAAAGAATGAAAGACACACACTTTAATTTAAAAGACACCAACTGAAGAATGAAGAGACACTTTTTATTTAAATGACACCAACTAAAGAATAAAAAGACATCCTCCTTCATTTAAAAGACACATCTTCATTTAAGAAAAAACTTATATCAATAATTTAATTTCAGTTTTCATTTGAATTAAATTTCATATGTTTTTGTGTGTAAATGGGCACATAATAAGGGAAGAAAAATAAAGTTATAATGGCAGAAGCGCGTATATCTATTATGTTTGTGTTGTTTTTTTTGGGGTTATGTAAAATTAGAAGTCATTAATGATGACTGAATGTGTAGTTTCTGAAGAGGAGGGGAAGACTAATTTTGGAGATTGCCATGGAATTGTATGCAAATAGTTTTAGTGGATATGACAAACCTTTGAATTTCTGCACTACGCAAAAAGTGAAGAAATCCTATTGGAAAGCAAGAACTTGAAGGCTTGATCTTTTGGAGAAGAAAAGATATCTTTGGAGAATGTTGTAAAGAAATGTATTATGTAAAAAATTATTTGTGAATCTGCAGTAGTTAGATTTAAATAGAGTTGGTGGTAACCAAAGAATGAAAGACACTATTTCATTTAAAAGACACCAACTAAAGAATGAAAAGACACTTTTTTTTTCATTTAAATGACACCAAAGTTGTAAAGCATTTTTCCAAGCAATACAAAGCATTCTTTAAAAGCTCTCTTTGTCTTTTTTCATTCTTGATCTTAAGTTGTTAAGTGCCGCACAGAGCATTAGTGGAAGTCTAAGTTAAGAGTTAAAGACATGTATTTCCTTCCTTGATGGGTTAATCCTACTCCTAAAAGGTTTCTAAATATGAATTTCACGCATATTAAGATTAATTTTAGGATATTACATGCATTTCGAAAAATAATTTAATCCTATTCCAACCACGTTACTAAAAAATCAACAATTGGGGCAAGATGTTGTCTTGTGCTAATTACATCTCATCAATTTTATAATTAATCATAATCTTATAAACAGGGGCGGATCTAGTAAGCAGGGTAGGGGTGCCACGGCACCCACAGACTTCGATCGAAACGTCATATATATGTAGGTATATATAGAGAAGATACAGATAAATAATATAATTGGCACTGGAGAACCAAAAGATGCCAGGTGCCAGTGGTGAAGGAGAGCACTCCCACCTCGCAGATGTGAGATCGAAGCTTGATGGCAGTATTATTTTTAAATTGTAACTACTGCCTCAAGTTTTCCCATTTTAATTCACCTGGCGAGGTTTAAAGCCTACTTTCTTTTTTTCTTCTATTTTAGTTGTTTAACTTTAAAACACAAAAGTTGTCATCTTACTACTATTCAAGTTTTCATCAATTATTTCTCTCTAAGGGAGTTCAGAAAATAAAAATATAGTGCTTGAAATTTAAACTTCAAACCTCGTGAATTTTGATTTACCCTCCATTGCTAAGTCAATATTTAATCTTATGTTCAAGATGTTCAATATATATATATATATCATGTAATTTTTTGCCAATGGAGTTCATATGAACCCCCTCGATACCCTATAGATCCGCCTCGCCCTGCCCTGTCTTGCCCCGCCCCATCCCATCCCTGGCACCCACGAAGTCCAAATCCTAGATCCGCCTCGCCCTGCCCTGTCTTGCCCCGCCCCATCCCACCCCTGGCACCCACGAAGTCCAAATCCTAGATCCGCCTCTGCCTACAAAGACTTAATTAGGACATGTACTTTTTAAACTCCCAATCATAGTAGGTTTAGATTCCGAATCATAATAGGTTTATAAATGAAGAATTAAAATTATAAAACCCTGCCTTGCCTTCTATTTGTTCCATCTTCATACTAAAATTCTTTGCCTTTTAATACTTCGATATTTGTGAGCATCCAAAAAAAATTATCATTTAATTCATTGCACTTTTGAAATTACGAGTTCTTTAGTACGTAATTTTTTTCGAGCATATTTATACTTCATGTCAAAAATAATAGATGTCCCTAAATGCGTTTTCTGGATTTTCATTTTCATTTCAATAGTGCTATATTATTATATATTTTCGTTTTCATTTCAATAGTGCTATATTATTATATATTACAAATCATATTGAACCTATGATTTTAAAGTTTGTTTAAACTTTGATTGGTATCTCTATTTTCTTTGAATTATGATATAATATAAGCAAATGTCTCAAACATTATATACGCTTTAGTCTTGCCGTTAATTAGTGACTAGTATATGTTTCGCCATAAAAACTATATATGTTTATTTTTTTGGAATAATTTTTTCACTTTATTTTAAAATCAGTATTTTATCATGAAAATTTTGAATTTAACTTGAAGTTGCAATTCGAATTTGAGAAACTTCCAACTACTCTATTATTCATAATTTCAAATAAAATTGTCTCTTCTCTCTCCTTTGCAAAAATTATAACCAAATACAATTTTAATTTTAAAATCGATTCCAACTTTAAAAATTTCAAATAAAATAAAAAATATTTAATTTCTAATTTTACATACAGCCCATCGCCTACTAAGAGCCCGTTTGGATGAGATTTTATGTTGGTCAAACTAACTTTTAAATTAGTTTTTGACTTATTAGAATGGTTAACAATTAAAGAATAACTTAAAATAAGTTAAAAGTTAAAAGTAGGGTGCCCCCTACTTATTTTTTTAACTTATAAATCATTCTACTTTGACCAAGTATATTACTTTTTTACCCTTAATTCTTTTATAATGTTAACAACTTTAAGGGTATTTCAGACATTTTGATAAAAAAAAAATGACTTTCAACATTTTTTTGCCAAACACATCAAAACCACATAACTACTTATTTTTAAAATGACTTTAAAGTAACTTTTTAAAAGTTATTTATTTTAAGTCAATCCAAACGGGCTCTAAATTCAGGATTTATTCTTTTTACGCTCAAATATGAAAGTTATCAAAAAGTATATTTAGAACCCATTTTATTTTCAAGTATTCCTATCAAGGTGTCAACCAAAATGTCTTTTACATAGCTTAAGTTTTCAAATACTAAACTAAAAGTTACATAATTAGTAAATCGGAAAAGGGCAGAATTATCCTTGAATTATGCGAAATAGACCACTTATATCCTTCGTTACATTTTGAGATCAAAAATGCCCTTGCTGTTATCCCAAGAGACCACAAATACCCTCAAGAGTTAACAGACCAAATTTTTAGTGATGTGGCAAGCCACGTGGACTAATCCTTCCACCTAAGCGTTGCCAACAAAGATTCCGACCAAATTATGAGTCATTAATTCTGACCCAATTTATAATTCAAACCCTAAAGAGAACAAAATCAATCTAATTGACATACTGGATCAAATCGAGGATAAATTTTCTTCTTGATTTGATCCAGTATGTCAATTAGATTGATTTTGTTCTCTTTGGGGTTTGGATTATAAATTAGGTCAGAATTAATGACCCATAATTCAATGAAAATCCAGTTGACAATGCTTAGGTGGAGGGATTAGTCCCACGTGGCTTGCCACATCACTAAAAATTTGAGTTATTATATCTTGAGGGTATTTGTGGTCTCTTGGGATAAGAGCGAGGACATTTTTTATCCCAAAATATAACGGAGGGTATAAGTGATCTATTTCGCATAGTTTATGGGCAAATTTGACCCTTTTCCGTAAGTAAATAGCACAATACAATGGCGTTTTGTACCGTAAAATATCAAAATCACAATTTTAATATACCGAACCATCAATCATCCCAAACTAATTAATTTGATATGATAATAATATACAAAGCTGAAAACCAAAATTAAGGAACCGAAAGTTCTTAATACCTGAGAAGATTAAACACTTGACAATCCATATATAACTTGATTTTTTCAGTTTATGTAAGGAAATTTGTTTACAGCCCTTTCTGACTCGACTCTAGGTTTATCAGTAACAAGACATTTGAGCTCACCTAATGTTGTTTTAATGTCTCGGAGCTGTTTACAAGGCAGCACCGTCTTAGAGACAACATTGGCTAATGTTGTCTCAAAAGAAAAGAACTGTATCATAGTATCCATATCAAAAACTCCATGTACTTTCTCATAGGTCTTGATATCGGAATCATACTCGTATAAATATGCAAATTGTTGTACAGACGAACGTCTTTCCAGAAAATGCAACTTTGCATCATCAAACCACATTGGAATACCATGACCAAGGCAGCCTAGATCTGGGTTGAAGTTGATCAAAGTGTGTAAAACTGTCCAATTGCTACTAACATAATCATGAGTAAAAATTACTATTCGTTTCTTGAAGGCACATACTAGGGGACGTTGCCCCTAGCCATGCATCAAATTGAAAAGAAAT
The DNA here is from genome assembly GCA_018342035.1 of Solanum appendiculatum. NCBI lineage: Eukaryota > Viridiplantae > Streptophyta > Magnoliopsida > Solanales > Solanaceae > Solanum > Solanum appendiculatum. The sequence continues at coordinate 528,795 of JAGDQO010001168.1, forward strand.
TATGCCGTATAAGGGATTCTTAACATAAAGTTTGATGACTTTAGGCATGTTAAGAATTCTAACCTCATCAGGTCCTCTTGCTGTATCAAAAACAAGAACATGACCGTTAGTTCTGAGCCAATATAAGCAACCGTGCAAGTAAACAGGTTGACCAACTAAGGAAGAATTACCAAATTTTGGACTCGATTCGAATTCATGCCACACTACTCCCCGTTCTTTCGACGAAAATATTAGAAATTTATACGTTCGGTATTCATCAATCTTACTAACGGTTACCAATTTATATAGACTTGAATTAGGATAATCAACAATTAATCCTGCACCACTACCCTTAATTGTTTTATAATTTTTAGACTCTGGGTATGGTATCAATTGGTGCGCGGATTAAAAATACAAAAAGTTCTGTCTAGACGAAATTCAAGTAAAAGGAGACCCTTTCAAGAAGCCAAAATTGATACGTCAAGGGGTAAAGATTTTGATATTCCGCCTCGGTCTTGGCTAGGGTTTACACAGACTTTACAGAATACATTTGATATTTCGTACTTTGATGAAGGTGATGAGTAGATGAGTTGTTTAGAAATATTTTGATCTTGAAACCATCGCGAAGCATAATTTTGAGTAACGTTTTGTTCACAAAGTTTATTGTTCAAGCTCTTGCATAGAATTTTACATTGAATTGCAAGCTTCACCGGTAAACGGGAGATGATATCCATAACTAAATCTTCATTCAGCTCCATAGTTTTTTTTTTTTTTGAAATTGGCTTTTGTTTAATTAGGTTTAGCATTCTTTTTATATCAATAAAATATATTAATAACGTATTTTTGTCTTTCTATTTTATTTGGACTTGGTTAGGTTTAGATTTGACTTTAGGTTAGGACTCTTTCACCAAAATTGTCTAGGATTCTGCCACTAATTATTGCTCCCTCCATTTCAAATTAATCGAATTGTTGAGGTGTTTCACACCATTTAAGAAAAGAAGATTAAGACATAAATTAGGCATAGCTTTCCATTTTTACCCTTATTAATTATTGTCAAATTTATGATTAAAATAACTAAACATTAATTATAATAACTAATTCCAATACTAACTAATGAAGGGTAAAATTGGAAGAATATTCTAAAAGTAGTCTAGAAGATTGAACAATTAAGTTAATTTGAAAAATGAAAAATATCTCAACAATTCAACTACTTAATTTGAAACGGAGGGAGTATTTAGTTAGTTAATCTCAACCAGAGATTAACTAATATACACTTATGTATTGCCCTCCGTAATTCTCTCTCTGTGTGCCCTTGGTTATAGTGCTAAACTTTCTTCTATGTAATGTATTTTTTCGTTTCAAAATACTTGTTACAATTTTTTAAAATATATAAATTATGATCAATATTTTAAGATGTATTTTTTCATTTGATATGAGAAAAATTGTAATTTATACATAGTACTTTTCATATAGTTTTTGAATATTTAAATTTGATTTTAATATATCAAATTAATCTAAACTAACATAGTTTTGAAATCAATCAAAATTGACTTTTGAGAAGCAAAACGTGACAATTATGTTGAAACGTGAAGGAAAAATATTTTATTTATATATACTTAAAAGTTCTTGAATCTTAATATATTCAAGTTCCCTCTATTCTGTATTTTGAAAATAATTAGCAATATCTCTATTTATAATAGTAAGAAATCAAGTTAAACTAGGACCAAAAAACTTATTCCTATATGAACTAAGACAAACAAATTCTAACTAGACATAATTAAATAAATATCAAAAATAACAAATCCTAAACAACTTACTTAGAATTTCTACTCTAACTTTGAATTATTAAGAGTACATATGAAATTGAAATGGGAATAGAGAGCAAAAGTGGTAATTGTAATTGCTCCAATAGAGTTACAATTAAAAGACAGTAAAATTGAAAGTTTACAATTAAAAGACAATAAAATTGAAAGTAAAGAAGAGACGTAGAGCGGTAGAGGGTGTGGAATTTTTTGGTAAACAAAGTTACAATCCTAATTAAAATTTGATAGAATAAATGTAGTGTTCAAGTTACCTTATACTCCCTTTCGTCCACTTTTAGTTGTCAAGTTGTGCTTTTTGAAAGTCAATTTGACTAATTTTCAAAGTTAAATTAGATCACATTAATTCAATATTTTAAACAAAAAATTTAGATATTCAAAAACTATACGAAAATGTACTATAAATTACAATTTTTTGCATATCAATATGATGAAAAAATATATCAAAAAATATTAGTCAAAGTTCTTATCGTTTGACTCTAAAAAAGAAAATCATGACAAACAAAAGTGGGCGAAGGGAGTACTACCAATTTCCTTATTTAAAATTAAATGTTTATAAAATGACTATAGTTATTGAAAATTGGTTTTAAACTTACCTGATAAAAATCTCACAACGTCGGTGGATATTAGTTAATCTCTTAGAACTAATTAATCTTTTATCAATTATTGATAGTTATGTTAATTTTCTTGAATTCTGAAATTAAAGTAATTAAAATTAAAAGGAGATGAATTCTCACATTCTTTAACATGAAATCTATAGAGAAATACATATTATAAAAGTACGAATATAAATGTTGAAAGATAAAAATATCATTTACTATTATTATTTCAATATCATGATTTGTAAAGATCCATATTTTCCTGTTGTAATTGGAAATAGCTCGTGACATTCTCAATCTCCTTCTGTATTTGTTAATATGTTTAGGGTTGTGCAAAAATCAAACCAACCAATAAATCGAATCGAGAAAATGTTATTGATTTATTGCTAATGGGATAACAAGTTCTTAATGCTTTTATGCAACAAAAAAAAAATATCGGGTTATCAGTTAGATTTTAAAATTTTAATATTGGGTGTTTTAAACTGATAGCCATTAAGACTATAGTAATTTACTACTTTACCCCTACATAAATATTAAAATATTAATCTCGGTACCTTACTACTGCTTTTGCCCTTGAGCCTCCAATTCACACTTCACAGTGACTTTGAATTCATAACTTCACATTATACAAAAAGTTAAAACCTAAAGTAAGGATGATATTCCTCTTAATATCTCTTTGTGTTACACTAGTATAGTTCTTTTCATATTAGTTATTGCAGTTTCAAATTTATGAGTGTTTGTAAAGTTACATTATTATCTTGTCGTGTCAAATTGTTGGAGAAGTCATATATTTATTCTATAAGCATTTTCTTATTGGTTAAACAGAAAATTGAAACGTTAAGGACCAAAACAGATAAAAAAAATCTCATTGATTTGGTGTATTTAAAAATCGAAAACTGATAAATAGAACCGATAATACTTAAAATCGAAGCAAACCAACCGATGCACACCCCTAAATATGGCTAACATGCTGAAAAAGGTTCAAACAACGCAACAAATGTTTGTTCTCTCCATGATTTCAGACCGTGCTTAAGTGACTCAGACTATTTTTTTGTTATTGACTTCATTTAATTGAACTCCAAAACTAGCAAGTCTTCGAATTTACGTTCCCATTGACATTTCATAAAGTCTAACATACACTAAGGTACCCATAGATTTACAACTCAAGGCATCAACAAACTTGTTACTGTGGCTCTGGGTGATGAATTGAATAGTGAAAATGAGGTGAAAAGATGATGTTTGCCTCTTAATTTTAGTGGGTCCGGTTTAGTAAGAATGGGTTAGGGTTTGAATTTTAAATTGGGTGAAAATTTAGTGGCTATCCTAGTTGGCAAGCTTAGGTGGTGAAATTAGTGCCATGTGGTTTGCTACATCAATGTTGTTAATTCTTGAAGGTATTTGTGGGCGTTTTAATCCCAAAATGTAACGAGGGTATAAGTGGTCTATTTCGCATAGTTTAGAAGCAACTTTGACCCTTTTCCATATAAATTATAAGGTATAATAGATATAAAGAGTGAAATAATGTGAGATTGAATAAAGAAGTTATGGTCATAGATGACCATTAGCACATTCTGCCAAAAGAGGGCCAAAAGCAATTACTCCTCTACATCATTTTTTCATTAAGGCTAATTAGAATGTGAGACAATTTAATAATATTAAAATGCCCAAATGTACTAACAGTCGAGAATTCTTTCACAAATTTTTTATACTAATCTGCCAATGAAGCTACAAATTTCATAATAATTCAAAGGAAAAATGACCATTTTTCTCTTATTTTGGATCTACTGTTATTAGGAAGAATTTTTGAACTACTTTGATAGTTACAGGACATTTTTGATCTAATTGACCAATGTCAAGGAAATTTATGTACCAAAAATGTAATGGAGAGCAAATTGGTCTAATTAGAATAATTTAGAGGTAATTTTTAACCCTTTTCTCATTTATTTTAAAACAATCGAAAGTTAACCAAAGAAAAAGAAAAAAAACAAGCTAGAAGTGAATTACCCGGTGCAAGATGACACTTAGAAACTAAGGCCATCAACCCTTGCCTTCGAAAAAATTAGGGATTACTTTGTAGGAGAGTATTAGAAAAACTAATACATAGTCTAACTTTGGTAAGTATTATTTAACCCTTACTTGGTAGTATTTTTAATCTGTGTATAAAAAATTGCATGTATTAATTATATATTATATTTAACATTATTTTTTTATGGTTTATGTAATGACCCCTTAGAGGCACAGTTATTACCAGGGGAGTCAATAGTTTGATTCGACCATCTCTTTTAAAAAGTTAGACCATATCAATTTTTTGGTTACTCAATGATGTAGAATCAAAATTAAATCTTCGGAAACCATTCTAATGGTTTCGGCTTCTCTTTAATTTTGGTGTAATTCAATTATTCTTTTTGTTTTCTAAATGTTATCTAACGACTATCTCAATCGATAAAATTTGATAAAATTAAATATCCAAAAGTTACAATAACATAGAATGAAAATATTCTTTCCTTTATAATATCATACCATGCCAATTAACATAAGAAATTTACTCGTTATGTTTATCATAATCACATGACGAACCACTCTTATTATGAAGTGGAATATAAAATTGTATAAGATTTAAAATCGAATCTATAATTAATTTTGTTGAACAATTAAGTTTATGTACTTTAATATTCTTTGTAATGTGGATATTCTGTTTTGGCTGTAAATACTCATTATTCTATTAAGAAAGTGTTTTATTATATGTAGTTTGTCATTGAAGTTTCAAACACATATATTTTTCAAAATTAAATAAAAATAATAATCTATAATTGAATATATAAAATAAATGTTGTGAAATTCCCACCTCAAATTTTAGTAGCCTATAACTAACGTCGTGAAATTGAGTATATTTATTTTCTTTAATATTCTTGTCATTGTTATGTTATCTTAATTGAGGCTCCATAAAATTTGATTGTAAATATCAGGAGTGGACAGCTGGCTCAGGTGAGAGGGGAGGGTGTAACACCCCAAAAGTTTCTAAGTCCAAATCAGATCTCGAAAAGTTCAGAAAATTAGTTCGCATAAATTTTTTCTGTGTCTTACGGGCATCATCTTCGGACCGTAGAAGCTCTCACAGGCCGTAGATCGGTCTGTTAAACAAAGCATTGAAAACTTGTAAATCAACCCGACTTTCACGGACCGTAAACCTTTTTACATGCCGTAGATAGATCTCGTAGAACCAAACCTCAGAAACTAAGGGAAACACTCCGATTATTTTATGGATCGTAGATCGATCTACCGACCGTAGAGGGATCTCGCAGAATCGATCTTCAGAACCTAGAATTTCCTCTGATTTCTACCAACACCTCTCATAGCCCGTAGATTTTTCTACGATTCATAGAAGGCCCCGTAGAAGACTTACATCAATTTTTAATTTAGGGACATTTTGATCTCTTTTCACTCTTGTAATTCCTATGTTTAAGTCATTTTAACTTTTTCTAAGTGGGATTAATTAGGAAATTTTTATCAGGCTAAACCTCCCCTTATACACACAACTCCCAAAAATCAGATTTTTCTCTCTCAAGGTTCCTCTCAAGCAAGAATTAGGGTTCCCAAGCTTTAAGTCTCCATTCAAGAATTCAAGCCAAGATTTTCATTCCAGGTCTGTGGGATTTCATCATTGGGCATCTTTTCACCTTTTGGGTCCTAGAGAAACCTCAATTCTTCAGCTTATTATTCCTACAAAACTTAGGATTTTTTGACTTCAAGGGTTTACAACACAAATCAGTTCTTCTTCATGAATAGCCTGTGCTTGCATGTTTTTACTTATGATTCAATGTTTAAATGGTATTTTCATGAACCCTTATTATATAAGTAATTTCATAACTTATAATTATGAAATTTTAGATGTATGTTTTCAGATGATTAGATTTCATGGTCTTAGATACTTTCAGATAAAGTGTCTCTTAGTATTTTATCAGTCCGATCATGATTCATGAGCTACTCAGTTATTATCAGATTATTATTGTCTTCAGTTTAAACGTGTATTTTCATGGGAGTTTTACTAAGCATCGAGCGGAGTTAGGGATGAAGACTCACGGTCAGCGTCTATTGGGTCCTTTAGTAGAAATCCCTAAGTCCCATATTACGTGGCACCGTAGGATTTAAGGGGTCTTTCATCAGTTGAGGCCGTCTCCTTAGTCTTAATAGACATTAGCTTAGTGGATTCACATTAGCTGGATGAAACTTTATACCTTGACAAAGTATATATATTGAGCCGTTTTGATGAGAATTATACATCAAACTTCGTGTAGTAGCTCACATGGTTATATGTCGTTTTAGTACTTTCTATAGACTGTTTTTCAGTTGTTGCATGACCAAGCATTCAGTCATTTTAATACAGTATTTTATTAGAATTTTATGTTATAAACTTGGTCATTGCATCAGTATGTCTCTTTAGTTCAGCACATCAGTAATGGCCGCATACTTTCTTCCTATATTGTTTAATAATATAGGTTCAAACATTCAACATTCAGGCTATGGTTAGTGCGACTCCAACTCAGCGTAGTAGTATTTTAGTGAGTCCTCATCTTTTCGAGGACGCCTGCTTACATTTCATTCAGTATTACTATTTCAGTTTCAGACGATTGAAGTTAGCTAGGGGCTTGTCCTAGCAACTCATCTTAGTAGAGGCTTTTCAAACAATCAGATTAGTTCAAATTATATTCAGACATTTGTCTAGTTACTTTTGAGTTTTTAAATAGACTATTTCAGTTTTAGCTTCCGCATTAGTATTCCAGTTATCTTCAGTTGTTTACTTTATATATTCTAGTGTCATGCCCAGACCATGAGGTTAGCTTGGGATCACTCGTGTCTCTAAATATCGTGTCGTGACTAGGGGTTGTCTCAGGTCGTGACAGAGGATAGTAAAGTTTGGATTTAGGACCTCGAAGTTTTGAGGTGCCCAAAAATTATTAATACTGAGTTTTATGATTTTATTTTAGTTTAAACAGTATTAAAATTTGTAAAAAATAATAATTAAAGAATACAAAATCTATCTATATATAATAGGAGAAGAAAAATAGCATATGTGTCAGCGCCACAACTAATCTTAAAATTTTAGTATTTAAAAAATCAAATATAAAAAAGAAATATGATTTTTTTTTAAAAAAAACACATGTCAGCAATGAAGAAATAACAGATCTTTAGATTCTTTAATATTTGATTTTAAAATATTAAAAATAATTATCTTTCAAATAATTTGTATTCTAATCTAACTACTTCAAATTTAAAATTTAAAATTTGAATTCAATTTTTTTTAAAATATTTGAATTTAAGTGATACAAATTTTTTTAAATATTAAAAAAAACTCCTTTTTTTTATCGAAAAGAAAATGAATAATTCTTTATTTAATTAGATTAGTTACTAATTAGTTATTTTAAATTCAAAGCATCATGACAATAATTACTATATAGTATAAGAGGCTAGAGCACACAGCTGGCCGTCAACATGTCTGCTTCAGTTGTGTGCTCTTCCTCACATGGAGCTGCTTGGCTTATTGGTTGCAGTAGCACTTTTATGTGCAATGTCCAGGATCAAACCTAGATACCATCACTTTTTTTTCCTCTTTTTAGTTCAACCTATTTACTCATTTATAGCTTTTCAGTGGGGCACAATTCAATCCACTCCTTTTTTTTAATGTGTTCTCATTAATTAAAATGTATGTTTCATCATTTATCTAATTTAGTGTTAGTTAAAAAGGAATATCGTATTAACTAAATATATTTCCTATTCATATTTTAGTTATTCCATTTTCTATCTTACATAAAAATATTTTAAATTTTTAAATGTCATCAAAAACATTTTATTTTAAATAGTTAAATATATATTATTATTATTGTTATTATTATTATTATTATTATTATTTAAGAAAACCTTATTTACATAAGTAAATTTTTACTATAAAAATAACATACAAAACAAGTACTATAAGTAATCCGTTTAATTATTTTATTTCTCCATATTTTTATCTCTAAATCATGTCATTAAATTTAAAAAAAAATTAAAAGTACAACAAATAAGACTCTTCAAATTTTATCCTTTCTACATAAATTGGGATAGAGAGAATAACATATTATTCAAAAAATATGTAAATTTTATAAGTCATAATAATTAACAACTTAATTTTTTTTATAAAATATATATTAAAAATTAAGTAACTCTCCAAATTTCATTTGTGCCACATAAATTACGACAAAATAAGTAATATATGTTGGGCCCATGCTGGCACGGGCTCACGTGTCTAGTAGTAGAAAAACGTGCAAAAGAAAAGCTTTTGGAAATTCTGGCAGTTTTGCCAGTATTTTTTTTTAAAAATTGAATTTAAATTCAAAAAATGACAATAGTAGTAGAAAAAAATCATCTATATTTTAAGCTTGTTGAAAATTCTCGCGATTTTGCCATTTTTTTTTAAATAATAATTTTATCCGCTTTTCCTTCAATATATATATTTTGAATTTGAATGAGATTGAATTCTTATTAAAATATTAATCGGTTGTAGTTTTCAAATTTGAAACTGATAGAATAACTTTTTCCCTATTTCTCAATATCTATACATTTGAAACTAATATAATAACTTCTCCCCTTTTTCTCAGTATCTTTCTTTCTATTATCTTTCGTTGTGAAACAAGGTTTTTTACTTTCTCATATCTCCTAATGTATGCAAATAGATACTTTATATAAAATGAAAAGCAAACGTCATCTAAGGAAATGAAGAACCAAGGAAAGAAGAGAAAGACAAATCCATAAATGAGAAACGAAAATTTCATAAATTCAAACGTCATTCTCATGAAGATAAAGTTGAGAATTTACTGGATTTAAATTAGTAACTTTGTACTTAAATTAGGCTTTAAAAGTTATTTAGTTTTTTTGAGATTTGATGCACTAATTAGTATAATCAATTTATTATTTTGTGATGTTATCTACAGTTATCTTGGAGACTCTTAAAACAGGTTTTACTTCCTGAGTTAGTTACTGAATTACTGAATGTATAGAGAAATACAATGGTTGGGATCACCAATTCATGCGTTCTTCTTATATTGCAAATATTATAGGATGTGGGGCTTTATGTGGTTTACTTTGATGTTTAATATCTCTTTATCTAAAATTTTGATTATATTTACTTAATAAGAGACACATCTAGGTGTTGGCATGAACGAAAAAAACAAAAAAATGATTCCCACAATGTAGTGACATGTTTCCATGGACGGAGCTACCTTAGGCGAACAAAATATAAGTTATATATTATAAATTTTGTTAACAAAATTTAAATTGTAATTTGTATACCAAACATTGCAGCATGCGGGCTGATCATATTTGTTTTGATAAAACTTTGTGTTTTGATATAGATCAAAGTAAAAAATTGCCAAAGCATGAATCTGTTTGAATTCAAAGCAGGGTCTTTAGGTGAGTGCTTCTTACTCTTATTCTTTAAATTTGATTGAATTATATCAAATGAAACTAAATTCAAAAATAACATATTGTTATATTAATTAGGAATGGAATATTATACAGCAATTGTTGATCTTGTGCAGAATATACCATGAAAAATGTTGTAGATTAGTGTTGAAAGTTTAGGTAATGCAAACCATGAACCTTGGAAAATCAACTTCAAATACAGATCTGCGGAGCCGTGCATGATAAACTTTTCTCACATGTTTTCAATGTATTTTTTTCTCCTAAAAACACGTCTTATGAATACTTATCTAAATTGAATTAAATATCATCCTAAAAATGACATTACTTTTGTGAATACTTATCTAAATTGAATTAAAATTCGTTTTAAATAGTAAATTGTGAAAACTCAAAAAATATAATAATTCATGAAAAGTTATCTAATATATTTAATTTCATCTAAATTGAATTAAATTTCGTTTCAAATAGTAAATTGTGAGAATTCAAAAAATATAATAATTCATTAAAAGTTATCTAATATATTTAATAAATTAGCTCTTTATTGTGTTCTAATCGATTTGGTTTAATCTATTAGACATATAATTCTTAAGTTTTCATAAGTTTATTTATCAAAATTCTTATAACTGTATTTATATTTTACTTTCATGTACGAACACTTTATTAATTGTATTTATATTTGTTCATACTTGCATGTTAAATTAAATCAGTATGATGATTTTATTGCATGTAATTTAAAATATCAATAGAAATAGTATAATAATAAATCTTATTTGAATTAAAGATAAGATAGTATATTTTAAAATTATGATGAGAAAACTCATCATCTATACTGCACGAGAAACATCAAATAACATGAGCTATACATGTCATTTTAAATAATAGTTGAGATATAAAGTTTTTAGATTTTAGTTGGAATATTAAAGAAATATGAATTGAGAAGAATAATCAAACTAAAATAATATCATCTAAATAGTACTCTATAACTTTTCTCCCATCATCTCAACTTATGTGGACTTAAAAACATATTAATAAATTAACTTTAAAATAAAGCAGTCAAAGCTAATTAGTTTTTTTTTTTTCAGATTCCTACTAAAAAATTGTGTAACTCAATAAATTTAATCGATGAAAGAATTCAAAATTTCGAATAATAATAATAATATAATATATTCTAAGAGATTAATAATCTTGAGATAATTATATTATAGTGCAACCCAAAATTTTATTTTAAATAACGGGAGGCATAGATCAAATTAAATTAAAAAATTAGGAAAATGAAGTTACGAGGATGATGGTGATAATAAAGGTACTATACGTGTGTAGATTATTATCAAAATAATTATACATTACTCAAACTTTAAAGTTACCTGATAGCATATTATTTTTTGTTAGATAGCAAGACAATTAAAGATATTGTGTTTCAAACATTCTTTCATTTTTAAAGTACGTCTATAATAATCGTTAAAGTTAAGCTACATCTTTCTATTTAATTCTTCGACTCAAAAATATAGCACAACTAAAATTTAAAGTTTTATACGATTGATCTAATTATTATTGAGCATTTCATATTGATTATTCATTTAATAATATATATGTAATTTAGATAATAATATATTAAATTGTGAAACTTTACATTGATAGAAGTTGATGTTATTATATGAGTTTTTTCTATTAAATAATTGGCATATAGTTATTTAATTATTACTCTCTTACATTACTATTTATTTTTAAGTAATACTATATTTCAGTTGGTTTGTATCACTAACTATATGTGAATTGCTTATGAAATCAATTCTTGAAAATTTATAAAAATTATTTTTAAAAAAATTAAATGTTATTGCATATAATATAAGATCTTACGACAATTTTAAGTCAGCTGACTACTCTTTTTCTTCTACTATTTGTTAGATTATGATAAACTTCTGATAAAAGCAGAAAATAACATTTTAAATAAACTGAAATAAATAAAAAATAAAGTTATAAATTAATTTAACATTATTATATTTCAAAATATCCGTGCAACACACGGACACAAATACTAGTAATTGTTAAAAACAAACAAAGAAAGAAAGAATGGCTACTCTTCAAAATATTTAGAAATTTAAACTAAACAACTTAAAATGCCATATTAGTAAATAGAGTTTTTACATTAATATCAAAGGTAATATTGTCCATATGTGTCTAGCATCGTAGTTATTTAAATTATATCTTATTTATATAAATAGTAATATTACTTTGTGAAGTTAAAAGTTTTGTGTTATTAAATAATATTATATTATAAACACAAGAAATGGCAATATTAACTCTTTTTTGTATGTGTATACATATATGAGTTATTATTAAAAAAAAATATAAAACTCTTTTATCAAAAATTGAATTTAAGATATTAATATATTGAACCTCTTTTTCATGTCAACCATAACATACCTAACTAATCCCTAAATATTGAATGACCCTATGTTTCTCTAAAACTCTAAAATAAAATCATATTCGTTAATGATGGCTAAGTAAGTTGACAAATCTAATTTAAAAGCTTATTAATAAAGATTTATTTTTTTATGACACTAAATAAAAATCAATCATTAGCCAAATAAGTTGAGAAAATACTTATTTTCGGATTTAAATTAATGAAGATTTATTTTTTATATTACTAAAAAAAATCAATCATAGCCAAATAAGTTGACAAAACAGATAGCTACTTGCATTTCTTTTTCACTGAATAGATATAAGTCGAACTGCTCCTCATCCTCAGTAGGGGTATTCAAAAGAAAACAATCTGGAATTTATATTGTTACATATATATGTTATCTACTCTTTCATTCTATCGACAGAACAACACACCTTCTACACCATCGGATGCAATATATAGAATGATGTATTTCAGTTGAAAACTGTAGATACACACAACACAGTTGTGACAACTCTTTCTTTATGAAATATTTCATAAATATGATATACTATTGTGTATTATTATATAATATATAATTTATATTTTTATGATTATTTTAAAAATATTTCATATTTTTTTGGAATTTATATGAGATTGAGTAAATTAATACAATAAAGTTTATATCTCGTTAAATTAAACAAATATTTACTTTCTTGTCAATTTTGGTTTTTCTTCCTCTATTTATAGTCCCTTTTTATATATCTCATGATTGTATTTATAAATTTCAACTCACATTACTTTTTGTTACATGACTGATCCATGCGTCTAAAAATAAGTTTGTTTGTATCTCATCTTTGTTAACTAAGAAGTCCTCGAAGCAAGTGTCGCAATGTCAAAACTCAATGCATATGGACTCACTCGTTCACTATTTTTACTTAATATTATATTTTTATATAAAAGAGAGTTAAATGTCATGACACGTGTCTAATCCATACATCATGTATTGTGCTCTCACCATTAAATAAAAATCGGCTTAAATCATCTACGACTCCTTAAAGTTATCCGCATAATTCACTTAGACACCTCAACTAGGACTCTTACCTATTAGACACTTTAATATTAAAGAATATTTACCTATTGAACATAAAATGACAACTAGCTTTAAAAATATTGTGCGTGTAATTCACACACATTATCTTGACAAAATCACGAATAGAATTACAACATGTGGCAGATGGGCCCAAATTTTTTATTTTGAAAAATGAAAAATATTTTTCAACCTTTAATAATCTAAAAAATTAAATTGATAAAAAAAATTTTTTAAAAAATCTCTCTCCCTCCCCACACCCCACCCCACCCCCACGTAACCCATTGCCTTTCTTCTTCATCTTCTTCCTTTTCACTCCACGATTGATTCCTCAGCAATAACAAAAAAAAATATGCCCCCCCCCCAGCCTTAATACTCCAACTTAATCCTTTGCTCCTTCTTTTTCTTCCATTTTCATCCATTATATTTTATTCCTCCGGTGATTATTGAGATTTTTGTGAAAATAATCGATGTCAATAAATTCTTTCAAAATCGAGGACAAAGAGAAATCAAAAGTATATCAAATTTTTTATATTATTTTTAATAAGTTTAATTAATGGTGATTGTTACTCGATCAAAGTTATTGAAAATAGAGATGCATGAATGTCGATTAACTTTTTAACTCTACTGGCACGATTTTTTCTTCTTCTTGCAAATCCAATTAGCAGTTTGTTTATTACGAAAAATGAAAAAAAAAAAAAAAGAAGCCAAAACAAAAGGCAGAGAACTTGAAGTCTTTAACATGGTGGGTTGAAGAAGAAGAGGATTGGTACATGGGTGTGGGGTTATTTTCTTTTATAAATAAAGAGATTAATGTTTAATTAAATTAGTTTTTAGTTATTTAATCAATGCATGCCAAGTGTCAAGAAAATAGGTACAATTTTATTTTTTTAAAAATTTACTCACGCGCTCGGTAGCAGTGAGTTACACTTATTTTGCCACATCAGCGTTTTGTGTTTAATAGGTACATGTTTTGAACAATTTAGGTGTTCAATAGGTACAAATCCTAGTTAAGATGTCTAAGTGAATTATGCGGACAACTTTAAGGGGCCGTGAATAACTTAAGCCATAAAAATAATGTAGTTTTTTGGTATCTCATTATTACATTAATTTTATGAAAAAAATTTTAAGGTCTTTTAATATATTTTGGTTTTAGGCCACCACTTTCATTACGATCACTATCTAATGAACGTGTTGTTTAACTAAATTCATTCGCATTTAGTAACTGAACGACACATTCATTGCCTTTAATGTTCTTGTCATTGTTGTCTTATCTTAATAGAGACTTTATAAAAATATTGATTGAAAATTTCAGAGGCAAGCGGCATATGTCGTTTTATTGTGTTCTAATCGATTTGGTTTAATCTATTAGACATATAATTCTTAAGTTTTCATAAGTTTATTTATCAAAATTCTTATAACTGTATTTATATTTTACTTTCATGTACGAACACTTTATTAATTGTATTTATATTTGTTCATACTTGCATGTTAAATTAAATCAGTATGATGATTTTATTGCATGTAATTTAAAATATCAATAGAAATAGTATAATAATAAATCTTATTTGAATTAAAGATAAGATAGTATATTTTAAAATTATGATGAGAAAACTCATCATCTATACTGCACGAGAAACATCAAATAACATGAGCTATACATGTCATTTTAAATAATAGTTGAGATATAAAGTTTTTAGATTTTAGTTGGAATATTAAAGAAATATGAATTGAGAAGAATAATCAAACTAAAATAATATCATCTAAATAGTACTCTATAACTTTTCTCCCATCATCTCAACTTATGTGGACTTAAAAACATATTAATAAATTAACTTTAAAATAAAGCAGTCAAAGCTAATTAGTTTTTTTTTTTTCAGATTCCTACTAAAAAATTGTGTAACTCAATAAATTTAATCGATGAAAGAATTCAAAATTTCGAATAATAATAATAATATAATATATTCTAAGAGATTAATAATCTTGAGATAATTACATTATAGTGCAACCTAAAATTTTATTTTAAATAACGGGAGGCATAGATCAAATTAAATTAAAAAATTAGGAAAATGAAGTTACGAGGATGATGGTGATGATAAAGGTACTATACGTGTGTAGATTATTATCAAAATAATTATACACTACTCAAACTTTAAAGTTACCTGATAGCATACTATTTTTTGTTAGATAGCAAGACAATTAAAGATATTGTGTTTAAAACATTCTTTCATTTTTAAAGTACGTCTATAATAATCATTAAAGTTAAGCTACATCTTTCTATTTAATTCTTCGACTCAAAAATATAGCACAAATAAAATTTAAAGTTTTATACGATTGATTTAATTATTATTGAGCATTTCATATTGATTATTCATTTAATAACATATATGTAATTTAGATAATAATATATTAAATTGTGTAACTTTACATTGATAGAAGTTGATGTTATTATATGAGTTTTTTCTATTAAAATAATTGGCATATATTTATTATATTATTACTCTCTTACATTACTATTTATTTTAAAGTAATATTATATTTATTTAAAGAAATAAATAAAATTATTTCTCAAAATAATTATTTAGGGTTATATGTTAAAGTTTTGGGTTAGCATATCAGCTCTCTTGACAAAAAATTAGATGATTTAAAGTCTTTGATTATGGACATTAGTAATAACAAAAAGACATCTGACATAGCTTCTACTTCTCAAAATATTGCAGATGATCCAGTTATTATTGCAAATATCCAAAGACCTCCAGAGATTTCTGGATTTAAATTTAAAACTATGAATGATTTAGAAGAACTTTTAGATAAAAAGTTTTCTAAATTAAATTTAAAATCTGAAAGTTTTAATATAAAACCTATTAATTTGTCTTAGAATTTTGCTGATCAAATTGAAAAATCTGTTGATCATAAGGAAGAAATTTTTTCTGAAATAAATAAATTGAAAGGAAAAATTAGGTCGCAACATAAGTTTGCTGATAAGCCTCGAATGCAGACCTATTACTATTCTCGGCCAACTCCTCAAGATGTGTTGATAGAGGAAGAGATTGGAATCAGACTAATACGTCTTATGGAGGTTCAGAGATTTATGAATGGAATCTCGACGGACTGACTGATAGACAATTAACCATCATGGTACATCGGATGTTGATGTATACTACAATTTGTAAGAGTACAAACAATACTGATAAAAATATTTGCAAGATGATTATTGCAGGATTTACTGGCCAATTGAGAGGTTGGTGGGATAATTATTTATCCAGTGAAGAAAAAGCTTTGGTGGTAAATGCTAAAGCTGCAAAGGAAGGTATTGATAATCTTGGTATGCCTTTAGCTGCTAATAGAGAAGATGCAGTTTATACTTTGATTCTAACTATTTTAGAACATTTTAATGGAAGTTATACTAATCAAATGGAAACTGTTCGTACTTTACTTAATGGTCTTCGATGCAGGACTTTAAGTGAATTTAGATGGTATAAAGATACTTATTTAAGCAGGGTTATGGAATTACCCGAAAATAAGTATTCTCATTGGAAAGCTAAGTTTGTGGATGGCCTTCCATCATTATTTGCTGAAAGAGTAAGGAACACTCTTAGATGTAATAATTCTGAGATAAATTATACTGAAATGACTTATGGAAAGATCATAGGAGTTTGTACACAAGAAGGATTAAATTTGTGTAATGAACTGAGACTATCTAATCAAATGAAATTAGATAGAATAAAAGGAAAAGTGCAATTGGGAGATTTTTGTGCCCAGTTTGGTTTACCAGAGATAAATGGTAACAAAAAGAAGGTTTCAAAAGAGGAAGAATATTATAAAAGGAAAAGATCGAAAAGACGATCTAAAGAAGAAAGAGAAGCTAGAAAAAGCTATAGAAGATCAAAGAGATTTGCTAAAAACAGATCTAAAAGAGATTTAGCAAAAATCAAATGTTATAAGTGTGGAAAGTTTGGACATATTGCTCCAAATTGTAAGCTTGAAAAGCTTAAGACTCTTCAATTAGAAGATGAATTATTTGATAAAATTCATGGGTTATTATATACTTCGGGTTCAGAATCAGATTATGGGTCAGAAAATGAATCTGAAGAAGAGGTTGATCTTTTAGATTTCTCATAAATCGATCAGGTTTGTGATAATAATTGCAATACTTGCCAAGGTGATAATTGTGTTTGTGAAAATGATGAATTTTATAAATTACAAGCTCAATTTCAAGATTTGAATGTTAATACTATTAATTCTGATAAAATAATAGATCTTTTAAAAGAAGTCACTGATAGTAAGCTTCGTGAAAAAATTATTGATTTAGCAGACACTTCTGCTTCTACTTCTACCAAAGATTTTGAAAATTTTGAAAAATCAAATTACAAAGATTTTGATTATCAGGCTCCTTATTCTATTAATGAAATCACTGATAGATTAAATAATAAAATGAATGTTTCTACTCGAGATTCTTCATTTGATGATTTAAAATATGAGATTGATAATCTTAAAAAAGAAATTAAATCTTTAAAACAAAATCAGATGATTTGTGATCATAGAATAACTCAGATTGAAAAAATTAATTCTTAAGATAAAGGAAAAGAGGTAATAAATGAAGATATTCATGAAGAAAAAGTTCAAGAAGATGTTTTTGAAAAAATTGGGAAAGAAAATAATTCTTTTTTAGGAATGATGCAAGTCATTATTGCTCATAAATGGTATGTTAAATGTACTATTTTGATTGATAATTATTTTTCAATAACTGATATTGCTATGATTGATAGTGGTGCAGATGTTAGTTGCATTCAAGAAGGACTTGTTCCTTCAAAATATTTTCAAAAAACTACTCATACAGTTAAATCTGCATTTGGACATGCTTTAGATATAAGGTATAAATTGTCTAATGTGAGTATTTGCCAGAATAAAGTTTGTATTCCACATTTCTTCTTTTTGGTAAAAAATCAGTTATATCCTCCAATTATTCTTGGAACTCCGTTTATAAATGCTATTTATCCTTTCACTCATATTGATTCAAAAGGATTTTCTGCAGGAACTGGTGATAGAAAGATTAGTTACTCTTTTGTTACTAATCCAATTTCTAAAGAAATAAGTGCTTTAATTGATATGAAGCAAAAGCATGCTAATACTTTACAGTATGAATGTTATAGCATGAACATATTTGAAACTTTAAAATCTGTGAAAGTTCAAGAAAAAATCAAGTTAATAACTGATTAATTATCTGTTGATATTTGTGCTGATCATCCGAGTGCTTTTTGGGATAGGAAAAAGCATATAGTAATTCTTCCATATGAAGAGGATTTTGTGGAGGAAAATATTCCTACTAAATCTCGGCCTTGTCAAATGAATGCTGAATTAGTTGAATTTTGTAAAACTGAAATTGATAATTTGTTGCAAAAGGGTTTAATTAAACCTTCTAAATCCCCTTGGTCTTGCACTGCTTTTTATGTGAACAATGCAACTGAAAAAGAAAGAGGTATGCCAAGATTGGTTATAAATTATAAATCTCTTAATAAATATTTAAAATGGATTCGTTATCCTATTCCTAATAAAAGGGATTTATTATCTAGATTATATGATGCTAATATTTTCTCAAAGTTTGATTTAAAATCATGATATTGGCAAATTCAGATTTTTAAAGAGCATTCTTATAGAACTGCTTTTAATGTGCCTTTTGGCCAATATGAATGGAATGTAATGCCTTTTGGTTTGAAAAATGCATCTTCTGAATTTCAGAAAATTATGAATGATATTTTTAATTCTTATATGGATTTCATTATTGTCTATATTGATGATATCCTTGTTTATTCTAAAACGTTTGAAATGCATATTAAGCATTTAGATATTTTTAAAAGGGTTGTTGTTCAAAATGATTTAGCTATATCAAAACCAAAAATGAGTCTGTTTCAAACTGAAGTTAGATTTTTAGGTCATTTGATATGTCAAGGAAAGATAACTCCTATTCAAAGATCTATTGACTTTGCATCAAAATTTCCTGATGTTATTTCTGATAGAACTCAGCTTCAACGATTTTTAGGAAGTTTAAATTATATTTCTCCTTTTTATAAAAATTTGTCAAGAGATTTGGCTCCTTTGTTTGATAGATTAAAAAAGGAATATAAGAGACCTTGGAGTAATGAACATACTGCCTTAGTCAAATTTGTTAAACAAAAAATTAATGATTTGCCTTGTTTAACTCTTGCTAATCCTGCTTGGCAAAAAAATTATTGAAACTGATGCTTCAAATATTGGTTATGGAGGAATTTTGAAACAAATAAATCCTCATGATAAAACTGAATATTTAATTCGGTATCATTCTAGTAAATGGACTGAAGCTCAAAAGAAGTATGCTACGGTAGCACATGATATGCTTACCATTGTTAAATGTGTTTTAAAATTTCAAGATGATTTATATAATCAAAAGTTTTTAATAAAAACTGATGCTCAAGCTGTTAAGTTTATGTTTAATAAAGATTTTAAACATGATGCTTCTAAACTTATATTTGCCAGATGGCAAGCACAGCTGGCTCCTTTTGATTTCGAAATTTTATATAAAAAGGGAAGTGATAACTCTCTTCCAGATTTTTTATCTAGAGAATTTATCCAATGAATTCTGTTTATATTAACACTTTTATTGAACCAAATACCTTGTTGGCTATTTTGCAAGTTATAAAATTGCCTAGAGATTTACAAGAAAATATTCTTGAAAAAATCATTAATAATATTATGAGACAAGATATTATAGATGCAGTTCGTGAACTGTTGATTGAAGAAGAACGGGACAATTTTATATATGATTACTTATCAGAATGAATATTGTTTTGTTTGCAGAATGGAATCCTCTAATTATAGAGGAAAAGGAAGAGGAAGAGGAGGAAGATCATCCTCCCAGACAAAATCTCAATCATATGCACATGCATCGTCATACGGATCCTCATCTGGAAGTTTCCCAGTTCTACAAATGGGAAATAAAACATTAATAAATCAGAAGATTTCTCAGCCAACTAGTTCTATACATCTGGAAGATATTTCAGACGATAATCCTTTATATGCTCAGTTACAAGCATATTTGGGAAAACAAAAGCAAAAAGATAGTTTTGCTTCAATAGCTCAAGAGGATAATGATGATATCAAATCCTTTGAAAAGGCGAATAAGCAAGAAAAAATATTTCTGGTTGAAAACACAGAAATTCAAAGGAAAGATGAACCTTGGAAGATATTTCAAAGGTACTTACTAAATAATTTATATTATCCGGGTGAGTCATACAAAACCCGTTCATATTATGAAACTATTATGAAAGAAACAGGAAGTGCTGAATTTCAGCATTTTTCAGGATATAATTCAGCGGAAAATGTTTATAACTTTTCCAAAATAATTATAAAACAGATTATATCCATTGATGAATGGGGAATATCCACAATGAAAGAGAGACAGATAAGTCTCAACAAAGTAAAAATGAATTTTACTTACTGGGATTATATTCAGGCTTTTGATAAAGTTCTCTATTATAATAATGATCGTCATAAACATACTTGGTTTATAAAGGTATGTTCAAAAATATTTGAGCAAGAAATTCCAAATTGGTTTCTACAATGGTGGTCATACCATGGTCCAACGGTAAAGATTTTACCAAAACAATTTTCAAAATTATATAAAGAATGGGTAAAAGTATCCCCAAGATTAATAGAATTATATGCAACAGATCATATTTGTTGTTTAGAAAATATTGATCAAATTCTGTTTTTTATTGAATTCTCTATACCATGGATTCATAAATGGACTCCAGAATTAGGATTCACAGAAGACCATATTCCGTGTTTATATCGGAGATTCTATAACAATTTTTGGGATAAATTAATTAAATTAGACCCAAAAACAAAGAAGATATTTGGACAAGATCTGTTAGATGAAATCAAAGGCAGAATTCAGGAGTATGCTAAAACTCCAATGAAAGATGTCATTGACGACGTTTCGGTTAGACATATGGCTAGAAGAATTCTAGTACAAGAAGGTGATAAAAATGAGATGATAGAAAAATATTTGGAAGAAGTAAAAAGAAATTTACTTCAATCTATTACTCAATTTGATAAATCTGATACTTCGATGAGAAGTGAAGCAAGTGTTGATGACATATTGGTGACATATGCTCAACCAATAGAAGAAGAAATAATGACTGAAGAGTCCTTGAAAAGGACAGAACAATTTCTTCGAGATTTACACGAAAAAGAATAAACAGTAAAGCCGCCGAACCCAGAAACAGTAGAGAAACTGTACAAAGGCACTAATAACAGTGCAAGGACCCAGATAAGGGCCCAAGATGTAAATAGTAATAGTTTATTTTTGTTATAAATAGACACTTACCTTCAATGAAGAAGGCAGGTCTTTTTTAGATAAGTTTCAATATTTCTCTCTTCTTTGTAAAGAATCTTGTAACTATTTCTATAAATAAAAAATCTTCAAGATTTGAAGGCAATAGGGGGTGGATCAGAGTAAGTTTATTAATTTTATTTACTTTAATACTAGTTCATGATTGGCTAGTCAGTTCATACCTATGTTAAATATATAGCCGGAATACTTTGTTAACTATGAAAATAGTCTAGACTCAATTTAGATATAAGCGAATATTTTGTTCCGATCTTTTTAACTTGGTTTCGAGATGGTGGTACAGTCAGATTTAAATACTATTTTTAGTGGTTTCAACTAGCAAAGCTGCGGAGATGTAAGTCCCCGTTAAAAGGAGAAAAAGGGACAGATTAAATTCCCAGTTAGAAATTGCAAGTTTATAAATCACTCTGAATATGTATTTGTATCTAGACAGGCCCTTTGCTCGGGTAAAAGAGGATTTTCTTCATTCCATACAGTTATTAAGATTAGACAAAATTTTCTTTTATGTTTCAATTGTATGTTCCCAGTACGGGTACTATTACTACTAGATCTAAGTTATTATGACGGACTACCGCCCGATAACTCGGTCATGTACTGTTTACATGGTTATACCTAGGTATTTTCAAATTCTTTTATTTTAACTTTATTGTCCATTGTTAAATGTAATATAATACCTATATTCTCTGTCTATTTTCAATTGTTTAGTATTGATACATTTTATAAGTAGCTATATAAAATGACAATTTTACTATATTAAGTACTTTTGATTGTAGTAATAAATTCAACGTTTCGAAAATGATCATAGTTAATAATAAGAATAAATTAGGAATTAAATGACAAATTATCTTTTAACTTTCTAAACTACATAACTAAAAATATATATTTAAATTTAGTATAGTGAACAAGTAAATATTTCTATTAAATAAATATATAGTAAATATTTAAATTAAGTTGTTATTATATGAGTTTTTTCTATTAAAATAATTGGCATATATTTATTTCATTATTACTCTCTTACATTACTATTTATTTTAAAGTAATATTATATTTCAGTTGGTTTGTATCACTAACTATATGTGAATTGCTTATGAAATCAATTCTTGAAAATTTATAAAAATTATTTTTAAAAAAATTAAATATTATTGCATATAATATAAGATCTTACGACAATTTTAAGTCAGCTGACTACTCTTTTTCTTCTACTATTTGTTAGATTATGATAATCTTCTGATAAAAGCAGAAAATAACATTTTAAATAAAATGAAATAAATAAAAAATAAAGTTATAAATTTAATTTAACATTATTATATTTCAAAATATCCGCGCAACACACGGGTACGAATACTAGTAATTGTTAAAAACAAACAAAGAAAGAAAGAATGGCTACTCTTCAAAATATTTAGAAATTTAAACTAAACTACTTAAAATGCCATATTAGTAAATAGAGTTTTTACATTAATATCAAAGTTAATATTGTCCATATGTGTCTCTAGCATCTTAGTTATTTAAATTATATCTTATTTATATAAATAGTAATATTACTTTGTGAAGTTAAAAGTTTTTTGTTATTAAATAATATTATATTATAAACACAAGAAATGGCAATATTAACTCTTTTTTGTATGTGTATGCATATATGAGTTATTATTAAAAAAAAATATAAAACTCTTTTATCAAAAATTGAATTTAAGATATTAATATATTGAACCTCTTTTTCATGTCAACCATAACATACCTAACTAATCCCTAAATATTGAATGACCCTATGTTTCTCTAAAACTCTAAAATAAAATCATATTCGTTAATGATGGCTAAGTAAGTTGACAAATCTAATTTAAAAGCTTATTAATAAAGATTTATTTTTTTATGGCACTAAATAAAAATCAATCATTAGCCAAATAAGTTGACAAAATACTTATTTTCGGGTTTAAATTAATAAAGATTTATTTTTTATATTACTAAAAAAAAATCAATCATTAGCCAAACAAGTTGACAAAACAGATAGCTATTTGCATTTCTTTTTCACTGAATAGATATAAGTCGAACTGCTCCTCATCCTCAATAGGGGTATTCAAAAGAAAACAATCTGGAATTTATATTGTTACATATATATGTTATCTACTCTTTCATTCTATCGACAGAACAACACACCTTCTACACCATCGGATGCAATATATAGAATGATGTATTTCAGTTGAAAACTGTAGATACACACAACACAGTTGTGACAACTCTTTCTTTATGAAATATTTCATAAATATGATATACTATTGTGTATTATTATATAATACATAATTTATATTTTTATGATTATTTTAAAAATATTTCATATTTTTTTTGGAATTTATATGAGATTGAGTAAATTAATACAATAAAGTTTATATCTCGTTAAATTAAACAAATATTTACTTTCTTGTCAATTTTGGTTTTTCTTCCTCTATTTATAGTCCCTTTTTATATATCTCATGATTGTATTTATAAATTTCAACTCACATTACTTTTTGTTACATGACTGATCCATGCGTCTAAAAATAAGTTTGTTTGTATCTCATCTTTGTTAACTAAGAAGTCCTCGAAGCAAGTGTCGCAATGTCAAAACTCAATGCATATGGACTCACTCGTTTACTATTTTTACTTAATATTATATTTTTATATAAAAGAGAGTTAAATGTCATGACATGTGTCTAATCCATACATCATGTATTGTGATCTCACCATTAAATAAAAATCGGCTTAAATCATCCACGACTCCTTAAAGTTGTCCGCATAATTCACTTAGACACCTCAACTAGGACTCTTACCTATTAGACACTTTAATATTAAAGAATATTTACCTATTGAACATAAAATGACAACTAGCTTTAAAAATATTGTGCGTGTAATTCACACACATTATCTTGACAAAATCACGAATAGAATTACAACATGTGGCAGATGGGCCCAAATTTTTTATTTTGAAAAATGAAAAATATTTTTCAACCTTTAATAATCTAAAAAATTAAATTGATAAAAAAAAATTAAAAAAAAATCTCTCTCCCTCCCCACACCCCACCCCACCCCCACGTAACCCATTGCCTTTCTTCTTCATCTTCTTCCTTTTCACTCCACGATTGATTCCTCAGCAATAACAAAAAAAAATATGCCCCCCCCCCAGCCTTAATACTCCAACTTAATCCTTTGCTCCTTCTTTTTCTTCCATTTTCATCCATTATATTTTATTCCTCCGGTGATTATTGAGATTTTTGTGAAAATAATCGATGTCAATAAATTCTTTCAAAATCGAGGACAAAGAGAAATCAAAAGTATATCAAATTTTTTATATTATTTTTAATAAGTTTAATGAATGGTGATGGTTACTCGATCAAAGTTATTGAAAATAGAGATGCATGAATGTCGATTAACTTTTTAACTCTACTGGCACGATTTTTTCTTCTTCTTGCAAATCCAATTAGCAGTTTGTTTATTACGAAAAATGAAAAAAAAAAAAAAGAAGCCAAAACAAAAGGCAGAGAACTTGAAGTCTTTAACATGGTGGGTGAAGAAGAAGAGGATTGGTACATGGGTGTGGGGTTATTTTCTTTTATAAATAAAGAGATTAATGTTTAATTAAATTAGTTTTTAGTTATTTAATCAATGCATGCCAAGTGTCAAGAAAATAGGTACAATTTTTTTTTTTTAAAAATTTACTCACGCGCTCGGTAGCAGTGAGTTACACTTATTTTGCCACATCAGCGTTTTGTGTTTAATAGGTACATGTTTTGAACAATTTAGGTGTTCAATAGGTACAAATCCTAGTTGAGATGTCTAAGTGAATTATGCGGACAACTTTAAGGGGCCATGAATAACTTAAGCCATAAAAATAATGTAGTTTTTTGGTATCTCATTATTACATTAATTTTATGAAAATTTTTTTAAGGTCTTTTAATATATTTTGGTTTTAGGCCACCACTTTCATTACGATCACTATCTAATGAACGTGTTGTTTAACTAAATTCATTCGCATTTAGTAACTGAACGACACATTCATTGCCTTTAATGTTCTTGTCATTGTTGTCTTATCTAATAGAGACTTTATAAAAATATTGATTGAAAATTTCAGAGGCAAGCGGGTGGCTCAAGGGAGGAGGAAAGTAGTAAAGTCTAGATTTAGGATTTCGAAATTTTGAGATCCCAAAAAACCAAAAATATAGTTATTATTTTTCTGGCTACAAATTTGAAGTCGAATTCATTTTTCTACTTAAAGTGTTGTTGATAGGAATAGAAAAAAACCTTATCTTATTTTAGAGTATCGAGAAGGAGAAGAATAAGTATTACCACTGTTGAAGGAAGAAGTCTACCTTTGCTTATTTATTCTTCATGATCTTCGATATGCTTAATGCATGATTTTCTTTTTGCCTTATCATGAAAAAAAGTTGATTAAATACACAAGTCAAACCGAAGGGAAGAGCTTCCTAAATTCTACTGTCAAGAAAAAGGCTAAGAGCACTTATTTAACTTTTAGCTCGTTAGGGATGATATTCCTAAGGCTAAGACCTATAATAACGTATACTACTATAAAAAAATTGATCTTTAGAAAACTCATTTTTAAGGTCTCTTTATGATCTCAAGGACTCTTTCAAAGTGGATTAAAACCTCATTTCTTATAGTAGAAATAAGATTATAAATCTAAATGGATTGACACATAGATACTACAATTGATGATTTTTTTTTTTGATCTTTCACTAATAATTCCTTCCATTTTTTGATTTGGAATGATGAGCCTAACCCTGTTAAATTTTTAATAGTGATTTTATAATTTTATTTTATTTTAGACAATATTGAAGTTTCTAGAAAAAAATTATAAAGTACAAAATAATTGGTAAAAATGAAGAAAGAAACATTGTACTCTTCAATTTTTTTTAAAAAAAAAATCAAATTAAACTACTTAAATCTTAATATGTATCTTAGTGACAGATATATTTAAATATGCATCTTAATTATATTTTGATTTAGTTATTAATTTTAATTATTTAGATATATTCAGACTTGTTAAATTGTTAACATAAAAAAATTAAGGAAAAATTTCATAAAAGTATAATTACTTGACTTATGTTGCAAAAATATAGCCCAAAATTTTCACTACAAATGTTTAGCTCAAAACACAATTAGGTATACTATAATACAGATCGAGTATATAATAATATATACAAAACTTTCATATTTCCTTTTTACAATTGTTTTTGAAAACTTGATATACAATATTATACACCAATATATAATATTATACGAAATTATAAGAGGTATTTTATACACTCTTATACAATTTTATACACTATTATATAAAATAGAATTTTATCAAACTTCACCCACTTGATTTCTCTCAAACGGCAAGTTGGTATCTTCTTAAAATTTGTGGAAAAATAGATCTAGTGATGGTCTATCATCCCAAATAACTGAGACATCATGAGTCACTATACAATTTGATACTGATTAACACTTTGTTCTTGAGATTTCGCTATAATAATCGCATCTGTAATTTGCAGTTTTCTAGAGTTGTGGATGAAATTTGAGACGATTCTTATTGCATTGAATTGTCTCATCAAGATCTATCATTTGACTTCGAGTTTAAATTTTTTAATAGATCCGGAGGAGACTATGATTCCATGGCAATTCTCTAAGGTCCTTAAACTTTGATTAAATTATGTAAAACAACTTTATGGGATGCGTTAGAGTGTAATTATAAAAAAAAATAATGGATTCAATAATGGGAAAAATTTCAAAATTGTTATAAAACATAAGCAATATACTACAAGAAATATAGACAAAAGATATGGGAAGTAAAATGTAGAGATCATCTTATTCAAATATCTTCAAGTCTCTCATTTGTGTCTTGTGTATCTTACAATGGTGAATGAACAACCCTATTTATAGGTTGAGAAATCACCCCAAAAGTCACCATATTAAGTGTCATAATAAATAGATACATTCTTATCCAAAAAGGTTCATAGAACCTAGGGAATATGAACAAGTAGTTCATGTATTAACTCAATGGACAATCCACTCATTCAATGAATTTATAACAAAAATGTCAATATTTTAGCATTTAATAGGACCCCTTAGCCACATTTTCAATATTATACTTAAAATGTCTATATTTTAGTTTGTTATGTATCTGATTTATGTTTTTTATTTTTTAAAATGAAAGAATACAATTATTTGATAACAGAAAGGAGAAATTTAGGGGAGAGAATATTTTAAAAAAGGAACATATCACTTAAAATTCTCGTCAGTTACAAATTCAAAAAATAAACGACAAGGCACCCATCCCCCTTGTTCATCAAATTTCCAATATCGATTTTTAAATTTCCATTGATTATACTCAATCTCCGTTGAAGTGAATTCGATTAAATTACGTTTTTCTGTTTGAAAAGAAGATTTTGAAAACTGGTATGGAATTTCGTTGACAAACAGGTAAAATTTCGTTGACAAACAACTTTGGAGAAGGAATTCCCAACTGAAAATTTGATATAATTGGTGAAATACAAAATTGATCAGGTATACATAACCTTATCTGCATAACTACATTGTATTTCACAAAAAATGAATACAAAATCATCAATCAATACATATTCACAATCATATAACAAAAAATGTATTCATGATTGAGTTATGTATGTATTTTACTTTCATAGTGAAAACTAAAAATTGTGTCCCATTAATAAAATTTGTATTACATGATTGTCAAATATATATTTCTTTTATTTGTATTACAAAAATATTACTGATTGTATCCCAATATAATCTAATCATTACATATGAATACGATTTAAGAAAGGATATAAGATTCTTTAAAAAAAGCATACATGGTGTAAATAATATAATTTGTTGAAGAAAGATACAATAATCTAAAAAAAAATACAAATTGATTGCGAAAGAAATAGGATAAATCTATGCTTAAGAAATACAAATTCATTTGGCATACCTATCGGAATGGTTACAAACTAAAAAAGAAATACAATGTTCTTAATAAAAATATAAATGCTGAGTAAAAGAAAAACAATTGACAAACAAAAATTAATATGAATACAATTATGGTATGAATACATTTTTTGCAACCTTCTTCTTTGACTCTCTCTTTCTTCTTCTTCGTTTGCTATGTTCCTTTTTTTAAATTATTTTTTGTTTACCAAATCCAAACCCGAATCCGTATTCACTTACATAGATCAAAAGATGGCAAATCGCTAGAAAAATGATGATTAAGTGGGATACGGCCATTATAGAGGGATCTTTGAGGTTTTCCTTATCCAAAACCCTAAATCGAAATTGGAGAATTTACTAAGCAACTAAACAAACAAATATTTTGAAAGATTTTTTGAATGAATTGTTAGATTTCTTGAACAAATTAGAGGAAATTCGAATAGGTGATTTTTTCTTAGACAAGAAAAGGGGATAACAATGGTGAAAAACGCAAAAGAGAGAAATGAGTGATTTGAGGTAAAAACTTAGAAAGAGGGGAAAGTGGGTAATGAATTTTTTTTTCTTTTTCACGGGATAGTGGGATAAAAATTAGTCCAATGTGGGCTTGATTTGAGAAATAAAAGGAAAAAAAATAATTATACTAGGATATATTTTATTTGCTAAAATATTGACATTTTAACATTTTTAATAATTATTTTAAAATGTAGTTGTTTTTAATAATTATATTAGGAATTTTGACTAGTTTACTAATTTTTTCTTCAATAATCAATATATATATATAAAGGAGAAACATAGAGAAGATGATGTGGCACCTCTCTATGGCCTCCATTCCTATTTATCTTTTTTGTCCTTTTTTGGCTTTTTTTCTTCATTTTTTCATTAAATAATTTATTTATTAATTAAAAAATTCAATCATATTTACTATTCTAATTATGTCTAATAAGTTACAAAAAAACCTCTATGTCTCTTCAACTTCTTTGTAACTATTCTTATGGTTTATCCAATTTATAAATAACAATCATCTATGTTCAATGTTCATTTTCATTTTCTCATTTTTTCTTTTTATTAGTATAGTTTTTTCTTTCTTTTAAAAAAAAATTCTTCATCTTTTTCATCAATTATGTGCTTAATAATGTCACGATATGACCTTCACTTTGATAAAGATCATAGATATATTCTTCAAAGATTCATCATAGAGATTTTCACATTAGTTTGATACAAGTTCATCAAAATGAAGAAGAAAGCTTAATTATCTCGGAAGATTCATCAAAAGAGATGGCTACATTTGTATAAAAGTTTGAATGGTTTCCAAATATTTTGAAGATTCATTAATGTATTGTTTTTATTTCAATTAATATTATTCTATTCTTTTTTATTTTATTTTGATCAAATATGTAAATTTCCTTTTATTCAACAAAAAATAAATTATGAAACTCTACTAACCAACATATTAGAAAGTTCAATTAGCATTTTTTTATCAATTAACTTTGCTCTTCTTCTTCTTCTTATTATTAGGCGAATGAATGAAGATGAAAAGTATCACGTTTTTATTTTTGTGTGTATCTGTTTGTCAATTTCTAATTAATATTCTAAATTTTTGTCATGGTTGAAAAGTATAATATTACCTATGATACATTTCTCATGGCTATTGAATATTGTTGCCCCTAAAAATATATGATATGATCTATCATATTAGAAATCAGTCACAAAATAAATAAATAAACCATCTTTTTAGTATTTTTAAAATTTTTAATGAAGAACCAAGTTATTTAATGAAAAGAATAAAAAAAAAATTATCATTGTACATATATAATAAAAAGTTATTTTATAGTTCTGCTATAATAAATGTGCATATGTGATTAATGTTTATTTAACTTGTAATTATTTAAATTAAAAATTATCTATCTTAATTTTTCACATTAAAGAAGGAGTTATATAGTTATTATCACATATTAATTTTTTTTTAGTGATGACTACAATAATAATTAGATTAATGTTATAAAACTCTTCCACTCCTCTACATGTGTTAGGGACAAACATTGATCAAACTCTTGATATATATACCTTTCTACAACTTGACACTTCATGTACTCTCAAAAATTTAATATTTTGTCACTCTATGATAATCTTTATATAATCGAGTAGATAAGTAACATATCAAATTACTAATGACATCATGACTTTTTATAAATATACATTTTATTTTATATTATGTGTTTCAATTCTTTTATTTTCTATTACAAAGTATAATCTCCGATGTAATGTTATATATAACTTAATTTCTTTTTCTTGAGATACTTTTTATGTTTTTCTTCTTTTTAACGGTAATGTTAAGTGGAAATTAAAGTTTGAAAATATCTTTCTAGCAATTTTCTTAATAGACAACAGCAAGACTGTGACTTGATTTGTATTATTTTTTTATACACTTCTTATTGAAAAATTGTCAAATAACGACATTAATCAAGATTTGGATGTTAAAAACAAATGGAATTAAGATTAAGTGCTTCTTTAATGGCACACAAATAAGCCCTAAAAAAATTTAAAGTTTCTCTCACATTTCAAAATTCATTCAAACATTTTCACTTTCACTCTCCACAGTTCACAACTCAGAGATCCACGAACTCCAACAGATCCATTCATTCACCTTAATTTGAAATCTATTGACCAACAAAGTAGAAAAAATCAAGCAATGTGGGTGTCGAGTAGATGTGGATTTCCTTTATAGCTAATGCAATCTCGAGTTGACCTCTAATGGAGTTTACAGAAGCTTATAAGCAAACTGGTTCTCATGCTTTCTCACCAAATGCTCGATTTCTCGCTGTCGCAGTCGATTATCGCCTCGTGATTCGTGACGTTCTCTCACTCAAGGTCTTTTGCATTTTTCTATTTTTGTCATCTTCAATGAATTTTTACATAACTGAATGTTAATTGTCAATTTATTGTTTTTTTGGTGAAATGGAAATTCCGCAAAATTCAGCAGTGGGCAAGCAATGACAGTGCAAAACCCGTTTATTACGTTCTTGAAAAAAAAAACTTAGACAACAGGGCAGCATTTTAATCTAGTAACCCTATTGAATCAGTACATAAAGTCCAGAATTTGACCTTACCATCATGTTCATCACGCGGTTATGGAAGAAGTTGTATTTTGAATTAAGTTAATACATCATCTAAAAACTAAGTTGTTAGAGATAGGATGTCGCTCTGGGATACTTGATTCATTTCATTCTTTTAATGTCTGCAACAAGCTGATTACAAAACAATGTAATGTACATAAAAGAAGGATGTTGCTGTTTGGTATATCTCTTTAGACACCCCATTCTCTGTCTTTTACATTTGACATTGACACAACTAAAAGGAGAGGTCACAGCTTTATCTGTAATACCAACTAGATTTGAATGGTTTTATTGTCTCAAGATATGTGATATCCATGAAAAACTGCTCTTTATGTGTGAATAAGCAGAAGGGACGTGAAGCTCATAAGATGTTATATTAGTATTAAAGAAAACTAGGAAAAGAAAATCTGCCTTTATCATGAGCTTAAGTTCTTCAGCGCTCACAAATTAGTTATGTGTTATACTCCTTAAATCGAACACTATCAACTTGATTGTCCCCTAGGGTTGTTTTTGATGCCTCAAAAGAACTGATAACATGTTCTACGATATAGCTTGGAAGTCATGTCGGATGAGAGGTCAACAATGTACAAAGGCCGCGAATTAGCAATATGTGATAGTTATTCAAAATAAAGAGCTGTTTTACTCTATAAATATGCAAGGTTGGTAGGTTTGTGATCTCACTGTCATTTTATGTCAATTTTGGGTCTCCAGGTGGTGCAACTGTTTTCATGTCTGGACAAGATTACATACATTGAATGGGCCCCTGATTCCGAATATATACTTTGTGGTCTTTACAAGAAGCCTATGATACAAGCATGGTCTTTGACACAACCTGAGTGGACATGTAAAATAGATGAAGGTCCTGCAGGAGTTGCTTATGCTAGGTGGAGTCCAGACAGTCGTCACATACTCACCACATCTGACTTTCAGCTACGCTTAACTGTTTGGTCACTGGTTAACACTGCATGCATACATGTTCAATGGCCAAAACACGGGTCTAAGGGGGTATCATTTACCAAGGATGGAAAGTTTGCTGCTATTTGCACCAGACGTGATTGCAAGGATTATGTTAATCTTCTATCTTGTCATACATGGGAGATAATGGGTGTTTTTGCTGTTGATACATTGGATTTGGCTGATGTTCAGTGGTCTGCAGATGACAGTGCTATAGTCATCTGGGATTCTCCTCTTGAGTACAAGGTAGTTACCATGGACTGTTTATAGCTTCTCGTATAGATGTACTTTCCTCATTTCTGGGAGAACCTTCAAAAAATGTTCTGAAACTGATATTTTCTTCACTTAAAATGGTTATGTAAAATTATCTTTAATGTAAGAAACATGGAAAGGCTTTGAATGTTCAGTTTTGTTTAGGTTTTGATCTATTCTCCAGATGGGAGGTGCCTGGCTAAGTATCAAGCATATGAGAGTGGACTAGGAGTAAAAAGTGTTTCATGGTCACCTTGCAGCCAGTTCTTAGCAGTGGGAAGCTATGACCAGATGTTACGGGTTTTGAATCACCTGACATGGAAAGTATTTGCAGAATTTGTGCACCCATCTGCTGTTAGAGGTCCTTGTTCTGCTGCTATTTTCAAGGTACCCAATCTTTTGTTTCTTTCCATATTTGCAGGACATTATATAATGATTTTGATCATTTCCTTCTTTAATTTTAGGAAGTGGATGAGCAACTTGATATGTCAGAATTATCACTAGGAGATGATTTTGTCCAGTACAGTAGTGGTGAGCACTAGATTTCTTTTTGTCTATATTGTCTTTATCTTAAAAGGTTAAGCATATATGTTTCTTATGCAACGAGTGCAGATTTTGATGATTTTTGTTGATTTAATCTTGTGGAAAATTTAAGAAACAAGTAAATGTCACTAATTATAGGACATAAAATTCACTGAGGCAACACTCTCGTGAAACAACCAAGCGAAATGACACATCACATAGGGCTGATTTCAAATGGTGCATATTATGCTGCCTCTGTGGAGTAAACCTGTTGTCTTCTGAAATAATACTGGATAAGTTAGTAGAGCATTCTGTAGCTTCTTTATGCATTTACTCGCACCTACAAAAGATGAAAGTAGCGGAAATGAGGATGTTGAGATGGATGTTTGGACATACTAGGAGAGATAGGATTAGGAACGAAAATATTCGGGACAAGGTAGGAGTGACCTCCATGGTGGACAAAATTAGGGAGGCAAGACTGAGATGGTTCAACTATGTGAAGAGGAGATGCACAAATGTCTAGTGAGAAGATGTGAGAGGTTGACTATGGTGGTGTTGGAAAATATTGAAAAAACACGGAAATCTCATAGCTTGAGGCGTGCCTATGGCACTATCCTTAAGGATATTTTCACCGATTAAGGTGTATCCCCCGAGGATTCAAAAGCTCTTCCAGTATTATAACTAATGGCCAGAACTAACAAAGAAATTTAACTTAAAGAAAAACCCAGCAGCACAAAACAATAAAGAAAGACTTGTTTTTCTTTTTTTCTTCCCCTTTAGCTAAAACAAAATTACTATATATAGATCAACAAATAGAGAGCTTCAAACCGTGCACATTATGCATATTCAATGTGTAATAAATGCCATAGAGGCTATTGACTCTATTGCCATACATTACTTCAAATCTGTGCAAATAATGCTCAATCAATATTTCATAAATGCCATAAAGGCTATTAACCCACTGCCATATTTAAACAAAAAATAACCGTTGGCAACTTTGAAAAAGTTCTTAATGGAAATTCATTAAGGCTAATAAAATATAGCACTATAATATATAATAAATTCCTTTGACCAACTTTAATAATAGACAAAAAGAATTTTAAAGATTATTTTCCTTTTCTTTTAAGATATTTTACCAACAGGTGGGTCTGAGGAGAGATAGAGGTAGGCCGAAAAAGTATTGGGGAGAGGTGACTAGACAAGACATGACAATTCTACAACTCACCTAGGACACATCACCCTAGACAGGAAGGTATGGAGGTTGAGGATTTGGGTAGAAGATTAGTAAGTAGTCGAGCGTTGCTTAGATTTCCTTATCAGTATTTTTATTACTGAGTAGGATGCTTTGTCACGCTTTCTATAGTATTTTGCCATGACTTCTTCATTTATGTTATTTCCTTTTTCAAAATGCTTTTGTATATGTTACATCGAGTAGATGGTCTATCAAAAATAACCTCTCTAATTCCAGGGTAGGGGTAAGGTTTGTATTCACCTACCCTCCCTAGACCCCACTTTGTGAGATTACATTAGGTATGTTGTTGTTACTTTCCTATTAGCTTAACCTTCGATTTTATTAGTACTTGTTGTTTCTTTTGTTTCGGTTATTGTAGTATGTGTTATTACTATTGTACTTTTCTTTATTATTTTCTATTTGGTTTCTTTTAGTACTATATTTCCTTTTTATATTGTTTTTGATATGCTTTACTTGAGCCAAGAGTCTATTGGAAACAACCTCTCTACCCTCATTAGACGGTAAGCTTGTGTACACACCACCCTCTCCAGATCATGTTTGTAGGATTACACTGGGTATTTTATTTCTCCCGTTGTTCCAATCTAATGTCATAGAATGATCAACACGAAATTTAAGAAAAGACTCATGAAACACGTGGTTTAAAACATACCATAGCATTTGTATGGCTATAAAACATTTGAAGCTTGTGACCTTAACCATGCCATAATGTTTGTGTTGTTATAAAGTATTCTCATTGGGGGTTAAGATGGAGAACGGTTATAAAGCTTCTTATTAGGGGTAAAATGGAGATTGGAGCGTGTAAAGTTAATTGTAAATTTAGAAGTGTCATTCATTTTGGAACGGACCAAAAATAAAATGTCACATATTTGGAACGGGGAGGTAATAAATAGTACCAAGGAGGTACTTTAGAAGTACAAATAGAACTTTAGGTTCCTCTACATACTTACTATATCATAACATCCACAAATTCCAAAGGAAGTCTGAGTTGTCCTACATATTGGACCTAGACCACAGATAGAAAGATTCTAGACACCTATACTTTACAAAAGAAGGGTGTTGTATCCTTTCCTTGAAATACATGCTATTCATTTCCAACCGTATAGTTCACATGATGCATGATGGAGTAATCTTCCATATTTGCTTCTTTACTCTTCTCAATTCTTCGTCCATGCCAACAAGATAGTAGACTTTTCTCATCTTGGGGCATCACCCAAAGAACTCCATAGATATTTAAGAAGAAAGACCAAATCTACAAAAAATATTGAATTAGCACCCAGAGGGTGCAACCTAGTGCTCAATGAAGTGGGAACTATAGGTCACCGGTTCAAATTCCAAAGCAATAAACTGTAGGTGATTTCTTCCTAGATGTCAAAGTCTTGTTAGACAGAGTTACCTGGTATTTGATCTAGTGGGAGTTAGCAAGTACCTCGTGGAATAGTCGAGGTGGCCACTGCTAGCCCAGACACCACCATTATAAACAAAAGATGACACTGGTTTTTGTTGCATCTTCAAGAACACCTTCCGCAAAGTGAATAGCCTCTTCTCTGTAATGCAACTTGAATTAGACAAGCTTTGCTGTGAACTAGAGGTGTCAAAAATGAACCCAAACATAGGTAACCCGCCCAACCCGCCCATAATTTTAAGGGTTGGGCTCATGATAATTTGAGTTGGGTTCAATCTCAACCCATTCAATCTTAACCCATTTCAAGAGAATCCTCAATTGAGCCCAATTCAATCTCCAATTTCAACCCCTTTTAAAATTCTTTATTTGCATTGATGTATGCATGTTTCTATATTGAAGGTACAAATTATTATCTATTTAATATCTTTTAAGATTTATCTATCCATTTGCATTTTTTAAAAAAAAAATAATCTTGAGTTGAAATTCAAATTGTGGTTATAAAAGTTTAATATCAATATGTTAAAATTATTGACATTAAGCGGGTCAAATTGGGCGGGTCAAGACCCAACCCACTTTTTAGCCCATTTGAGCCCAAAGTAAATTTGGGCAGGTCAGGACCCAACCCGATTTCTATTTCAACCCATTTTAATATCTCTAATTTCAATCCAACCCACCCATTTGACACCCCTACTGTGAACCCATCCATAGCAAGCTGCTTCAGGTGCTGCCTTTGTTCTCCTTAACATCTTCCGAGGTCAACTATTCTCTCAGTTCATTGATTGTTTTTGCAGCAGTGAGTAGTATGCTTTTACAGTTCCTTGATTGTACTGTGCTCGTTAGGGATTTGAGGTTTGACTGTCAAGCTAATGACACATTTTTCAATTTCCAATGAAGTTCAATTAAGGTAATGCCGGTTTCAACCTAATCTAGATTTGTACGTTTCGAATAAGGTGATGAAGAGAGAGAATTCCTTTTGAAGGAGTGTTATCAAAAGCAAAAAAGCTCTAAGGTTTGTTGGGGCTTGAAGCGCAAATAAAGTACGGGCTTTAATTAAAAAAGGCGCAAAGGGAGAAAAAATTATAAATATATATGTTTAATCCAAGACTAATAATTATAAGCATGAGTGACAAATATATGAACAAAGAAATTGAATTTTTTTAACGATAAAGTGAAATATCAATTGTTTAGTGCCGTCTCTTCAGAAGAGACTCATTGGCAAGGAAAAATATGCCATAGAGCTTTGATAATGACACTATAACGCACATTAAGCTAGGCGGAGCGCTCAACACGTTTTGAGCCTCGCTTTATGGCTTAAGCGCTCCTTTGACAACACTGTTTTGAAGCATTGTTATTGTCTTTTAGAGAGCTAAAGAAAGTAGATTTGCAAACTAAACATGCCAAGCTTAACTTTTACCTTTAGCATGTATAACAGGTTGTCCTATTCGCTTATTGCTACTTTGGATCCTACGATGAAATTTTATTTGCTAGTTTAGCTGCAATTTCTCAAACAGTGGTGCAGTTAGATTTTGAATGAGGGTCAGAAGCCCCTTATGCAGAAGATGAGCAAAGGAAAATATCTCAAAGAACTCTAGGGAAAAATTTATGTTTAACTATAAGTTCTAGAGCGTAAAACATTAAAGGTTTTCTTACACTACACACCCCTGTTCTATGGTTCAGTTATGGATAGACCCCTCTACATTAAAATCAAACACTTACACCCCTTCTAAAATTAAAATTCCTACACTTACACCACCTATGATGTATATCCGCAACAAAATATATTAAAATATAATTATTAAAAGACAAATTAACATTATAAATAAGAAATATCAATTATTAGTAATAACTTTCTTTTTCTTTAAATATGCAAGTTATTTGGAATTTTATTAAATTGTAATATTTATTATATAGAAGTTTTTTGTTTATTCTTTCGCTTCAAAATTATCTCAAATATACTAGTTAGATGACGTTTCATTTATGTAGGATTTCCATACATAAAAGGTTTAATTTTTTTTTTAGAAAAGTGAGTAACATCATAGGGGTGTAAGTGCAGAATTTTCATAGTACATGAGATGTAGATGTTTGATTTTAAAATTCAGCGGGTTATCTATAATTGAGTCATAGTACAGGAGTTTTCAGCGTAGTTAACCCAACATTAAAATGCAAAAATATTATTTGCTGTTGTTGTAGACCTAAAATAAATAAACAAAAGTGTTCCTTTCTAACAACTTAAGTTTTTTGGATGAGGTAGTTACATAATTCAATATGGTACTGGAGAAAAATATATGGTATTGTGCCCCCGCAAACATACATTCTAAGTGTGAATCTTACTGTCATCTATCAATAACAGGTTCTCTGTATGCTTGGTTCATGAAGAAAGTCTTACCCTCACATGTGGAGACATCATGCAAACTTAAAGTAAATAAATAACAACATTCCTTCTCTAACAACTTAGGTTTTTTAGATGAGGTCGTCACACAATTTATTGATTTTCACATTAGCTTATCTTTTGTACAATTGTAATTCTTTTATAAGGATGTGTGACAAAAAATTTAGTGATTTAAGCAAAATCAATTGTTATGTTAGCACTATCTGTTGCTGTATTGTATAAACCTTTTCATTTTGACGACACCTTCAACATATGTTGTCTTTCTTTTACTTATTCAGGTTGGATTTTGATATCATGTCTCCAATTACATTTAGCTCAGTTTGGTTTCCAAAACAATTAATTTGATGCTATGCCTCAATTCAATGTTTGGTTTCTGATTTTAGGAAACTCCGAAACAGACCCAATTTTTTTTTTAATATATAGGTTCCCATATTTTCAAACTTATTTTTTTGGCTTCTCGGCAGGTTGGACCTTGCAGCTTCACAGGCCCTTCCCTCTTTTCCCTTTCTCCTGTTGTCTTCTTTCCCCTTTCTTTAGGTGTAAATAGCCAACTAGGTGTTTTTCATTTTGACTTTTTGGATTTTTAGAGATGAGATTTTTTCCACCCCCTTCAAAGGAGAGCGCTCCCACCCTTTTACTCCCTTTGTGACTCACTCACAACCTTAAGGTTGGAGGTGGAGGGCAGCTTACCACCCAAGCAACCCCTCTTGTCTAGAGATGAGATTAATAGAAAATAAAGCTGATTAAGTTAATTCTTCTTGTTATTGTGACTATATATATGAAAAGTCTATCAATGTTTTAAGACTTAACTGATTATAACTGTTTCATGAGTTTATTTACCCAAATCCTAATACAATAATTTTCCAAAACTGGTTCTTCTAAATACAAATCCAAACACGCGTAATTGTTTCAAGAAACCAAAGCTAGAAGTAATTCTGTCACAATAATAAATGTAAATCTACTGCCGCAGACAAATTGTCCAAGCATGGCAGGTAGTCCTTTTCTAAGCGGCTCACTGGCAGAATTGACAAGTTGATTGTGGATGTACTCCAAAATACTTTTGTATTTTAATCGTTTCCGTTTGTTAAGAACCTTTGAGATCTTCAAACCAATTTATTCATTTTCCAGATAATGCTTCTGAGGTACATATTCAAGTCAGATACAATGTTTTGGAGGTACCTATCAATCTCCCTTCTCAGAAACCTCCTGCAGATAAGCCAAATCCCAAGCAAGGAATCAGTAAGTCTTTGGTTCAATTTTTTTATTAAGTGAGAAATTTTATCACTACTTTTGTCTTCCTATTCTTAATTGTTCTGATTATTTATGAATGTCACCCAAATATGGCAAATGTTTGATAAAGTTGAATGATTGGATATTTTTATAGGAGATATTGAACATTTATTATCTTTTGAATGGCCTCGTAGTTCTTCTTTTCCTCCTTGAAAATTTCAAACTTTCATAGAATATTTATTGACTTGAGCGATAAGTCTGATAATGCTCTAATTTCTGAATGATAACTGTTAGCATTCTATTTGGTGAGAATATGTTCGATCTGAAATGAGCTGTATCAGCCTATTATCTTCATCATCAAGGATTAATGCAGAACCTTTCTGAATTTATAGATCTATGATCCGCAAGTAGAAACTCCTTTTTGGTTGGTTAATGTTCTATTGAATCTCCTTAAGAAACTACTCTTAAGGCTCACAATGAGTGCCTTGTTAACTACAATAAGTGAAACTTAATTGCAGGCCTGATGTCATGGAGCAGAGATAGTCAATATATTTGCACTCGCAATGATAGCATGCCTACTGTACTCTGGATATGGGACATAAACCATCTTGAGCTAGCTGCCATCTTAGTTCAAAAAGATCCCATCCGAGCTGCAGCCTGGGATCCCACATGTCCACGTTTGGTTTTATGTACTGGAAGCTCCCACTTGTACATGTGGACACCTTCAGGTGCTTACTGCATAAATGTTCCATTGCCTCAATTTGCGGTAATGGATCTGAAATGGAACTCCGATGGGAGCTGTCTTTTTCTCAAAGACAAGGAGTCATTCTGCTGTGCTGCTCCGGAGGTACTGCAAGAATCCAGTGATTATAGCTCTGACGACTGAATTTTCCATCAGCTGAAATCTTTTGTTCATCGCACCTCCCAAAGTGAGTATCATTCCTCAAGGAGGCAGCTTTGCTTGCTTATTATTTTTCAGTTTGCACTATTGACATGGAAGAAGAGGTAATCTTAGGCTGTGATAATCTTGTTTATTTGCATTCTAATGGTGTATATTTGTGATCCAAAATAGTAGGAAAGGATTTTAGAAATCCAGATTTGTAACATTATCTCCAAATAGTTAGGTCAAAGGGTGTCTCTAGAGAATACCTTTGCTTATGCTGGAGATCAAATTTAATGTATTAATACCTTTTTTTCTAGTTAATGCGCAATGCCTGAAGCACAACTATTGCCAACATGCGATGGAGCTTATCTGAAGTTCTATTCTTCAGGTGGCATAAACTTAATTGTAGTTCTTGTTTTTTTTTCTCCTTTTTGTAGCCATGTTAGACAATTTCCACCTTTTTTGGTTTCTTAAAAAGTGAATGTAGGACAAAATCTGCAGTTTATTTAGCCCAAAAGTACGATGGAGAAAATTTACTCCTTGATCTTCTCATTATTGTGGGAGTGTATATTGGAGTTATTAAAATCACCCTACTTTTTTTTTCTTGCAATGATGGTGTCCCACCCAACGTGAGAAATGGTTTTCTAGTCTTCTACAAATTTGTTTGTATA
Source organism: Solanum appendiculatum (assembly GCA_018342035.1). Taxonomy (NCBI): domain Eukaryota; kingdom Viridiplantae; phylum Streptophyta; class Magnoliopsida; order Solanales; family Solanaceae; genus Solanum; species Solanum appendiculatum. Next base: position 570,135 of record JAGDQO010001168.1, read on the forward strand.
TCCTTCTTTTAAGAGATGCTCATTTTTACACATAAGAGATCTGAAAATGTCATTTTCTTCTATTTAAATTGTAAGTGGGAAAGAGATCTCAATTCCTTCCACGGAACTTAATCTGTGAGATTGTCTGCTGTAGTTCACAAGCACAAGTGTTTAATAAGTCATCTTGCTAAGATTGAAGCAAATGAGCTCACAATGAGTATTTGTAGTAGAAATTTGAATTTGAAATCTCATGAGGCCACCAACTACAAGCACTTGCATGTTGCTGTTATTAGGGCTTTGGTAACAAAGATATTGCTGCACCCTAAATTGAAATTTACAGAGACAACATTAAGTTTGGACTAAGATCTGTAATTAGGTTTTTCCATTTGCTTGAAAGGGAAACTAGAAAACCAACAAATGAATTCATGTTCAAGGAAATAACTCAATTTTCACTTCAACATTCTCTTTATTCTCAAGTTGAATATGACAATTGTACACGATTAAGCTTTACACTAACTACATGTTTCTACTTCTTTCGTTCTAATATCTTTAAGATAATTGTTTTTCTGCAAAATTTTCAAATATGACACATTGATGTCTCCTACTATATAAAATAGCATTATAGCAATACTAATTACTAACTACAAAGTATGAAAAGGGATATGGTTCAATTTTACAAATTTATTTTTAGTTTTATTTACATGAAATTTTTATTTCCACATGAGAGATGAAAATAACATACAAGCGATTTTTGCATGGTCATTTTTGTAAAAGGTTATGTTCACCCGTTTCTTCACATGAATATTGCATGGGTTTGTCCTTCTCAACGCCCCATCACAAATTGATACTGCATCTGTTTGCTTTTAAGATTAGCTTATTTTAGGTGTTTTAAAGTCGAAATAGTTTAAAAGTAATTTTATAGTGTCTGGATAAAATAAAAAAAACATTCTAAATACTTATCTTTAGGTCTAAATAACAAAATAAATAAAAAATCATAGCCATAAGTCAAATGTCTATCCAAATAGGCTCTTATAAGTGTTTTTAAGGGTTTGACACACTATTATTGTTATTACTCCCTCCGTTCATTTTTACTTGTCACTGTTTGACTTGACACATCTATTAAGAAAGCAATTATTGATATGTGTATTTTACCATATTAACCCTATTAATTGATGCTAATATTAACTCTTGAAAAATGATTTGGAGAATAATATTTAATGTTAAGGGTAAAACATGGAAAAAAAATAATTGTCTTTTCTTGATATGACAAAAGAGACAAGTAAAAGTGAAAATCTATTTTAGAAATAAGTGACAAGTAAAAGTAAACGGAGGGAGTAACTATTAAGAAATGTCACTTAACATTAATATAGTGAGTTGTTTTATGAAAAGACCCTTTAATATATGCATAGGGTTGACCGAAAATAATTGCAAACTTCTAATCAGAATTGTCATCCTATTCAAGCCAAGGAGATATGTTTATATGGATAAGTTTTCAATTTTTTTTGCCTAGAAGTTCCAGCTAAGGCTAGGCCAAAAATAATTGCAAAAGTATAAACATATGATTTAAAATCCATATATGAGGGGTGGGGGACATTGTTGTACTATGCATGTGATATTGTTTTTCCAAGAAAACTTGACCCAATAAATCAATGAAATAAAAAGTAAAAAAAGAGAAACAAACTATTATGTAATGCTTAGAATCACCCAAGGTTAGCAAGACAGATGTGATGTAGAATTTCCAATAAAATAAAATCTCTAAAATATTTACATGTAATCTGGCAAAACACTATGTGAGCAGGATGATAGTGGTGGATCAAAGTGGGGGTTCGGGGATGGGATGGTCAAGGGGTGGGGAGGAGACATGAACTTGGAATGTCACTTATGAAATTTGTTTTTTAATTTCTGTTTTTATTAGAGAAGTCCTTTTCCTCATTTTTAAGGAGTTTATTTTCTAAAGAAAATATGTTCCAAAATCTTTTGACCAAACAAATATAAGAAAATTGAAAAACATTTTCGGAAAAAATGCTTTGGAATTGCAGATTGTACATGTTGGAAAGGGGACTGCCTCCCAATTCCAATGGAAATTATAGTTAAGAAAGAGCAGGTAGCACCAAACTTCAATGACTAAAACAATAACCAAGACAATGGATCATGAAGTTCGGATAATAAATGACAACTTTCGAAAAGCATGTCGAGCTTGGTAGCACAAGCTTGTCACTCAAGTGAGGCACCATTGGTGATAATAATAACAATAATGATAAAGTGAGACTAGACAACGTTCGACTTAACATTCTATCATAATTTTCGTTCTCATATATTTCTATCTAGGGTTAAGGCTTTGGTAAGCTATAAGTATGCCATGTATTGCTTAATTACCTCTTACAAGTATTTTTTCAACCTACCTCTCCTCATGCTCGTTATAGCTAACCTCTCCTACCTCCTCACTAGGGCATATGTGCATCTCCTCTTCATGTGCTAGAACCATCTCATCTCGCCTCCCTCATCTTGTCTACCACGAGAGAAACTTACTTCTTATCTTGAATAACTTTGTTCCTAATTATGTTCCTCATAGGTACACCCTACGTGTCCATCTCAACATCCTCATTCTTGCTACTCTCATCTTGTGGACGTGCAAGTTATTGATCGGTCAACACTCCACCCCATATAACATAGTTGGTTTGACAACCATAATTTATAAAACTTACCTTCAAGTCTTGATGGCACATTCTTATCACACAAGATACCCGATGTGAGCTTCATTTCGTTCACTTCGCTCCAATACGGTGTGTAACATGCATCATCATCAAACTTTTCATTTTCTTGGATTATTCACCCAAATACTTTGAAACTTCCTTTCTTAGAGATTACTTATGTATCCATCCTCATTTCCACATATGCCTCATGAGTTACATTACTAAACTTGCACTCCAAATACTATGTCTTGGAACTTCTCAACTTGAACCCTATAGACTCTAGGGTCTGTCTCCAAACCTCCACCCTAGCTATCGTTAACACCATCTCGAGTCTGGTCAATCAATACTATGTCATATGTAAATAACATACACCATGGCACCTCCGCTTGGATATGTCGTGTTACTTTATTCATCACCAAAGCAAACAGAAATGAGTTGAGATTTGAACCCTAGTGCAATCCATCACGACTAGAAAGTGCTTTGAGTCTCCGTCCATTATCCTTACTCGAGTTTTGACTCCCTCGTACATGTCTTTAATTGTCCTAATATAAGTTACAAGTACACCTCTAGCCTCCAAACATCTTTAATTGTCACTCCCTCGTACATGTCTTTAATTGTCCTAATATAAGTTACAAGTACACCTCTAGCCTCCCATTGGGGACTTTTTCATATATTTTTTTTAACCTCCCATTTGGGGACTTTGTCATATACTTTTTTTATGTGAAAAAGAAGAGCTACTGCTTGTGAGATTCGAACACACAAACACTTTGAGTTCGTGTGTCTCGGCTCTCTCAAGACACCTGAAACCACTAGGCTACAACACATTTTTATGTCAAGAGTGTCCAGAATATGTTATTTAACCACTTCGTTTATCATTTTACTTGTATATATAATATAATTTTTCGATGACACCCTGACAAAAGTGTAGCTCCGCCCCTCACTTCTATAGTTATTGGAATTTTGAATCTCACCTTTGTTCTTGTCATATGGAATCATTGTACTTCACCTCTATTATTCAAATATTTTTGACGTTTTATAAATAACATTAAACAACTCGGTCAACCACTCCATATCTTCTTTACATGTACTCTTCCAGAAATTCATGAAGATCTCATCTGACTCGATCATCCTCCCCCTTCTCATCTTACAAATAACCTCCTCAAACTTTATACCTCTGCAATACCTAAAATCTTGGTCACTCTTAGAGTTCTCTAAATGCCCAACACAATATTCATCTCCCTCGCTTCATTTAAAAGTTCATGAAAATAATAATAATAATAAAATATATATATATATGTCATCTCCTTTTAATGTGCATCTCTTCTATCAATACTTTATCTTCCTTGTCTTTGATGCACGTTCATAATGCTCCATTAAGTATACTTTGAACAATTTGTCCTTTTATTTTGTTTCCGCAAGATATAAATAGATTTTAGTTGTTAAATTTATTGAAAATTGCAAAAAAAACATACAAATATAATATGAATTTTCATTTGAAGGTGAAGTATATATTTTTTAAATTTATTTTTGTGGTGTGATTTTTGCCAATTTTTAAAAATCTATTTTGTTTGTTTGGTTCAGCTTTTGATGTGGCGATTAGATACACTCTTTTTAAATTAAAAAAAAATAAAATCCATACCAAATACACTTCACAAAAGTTTTCCAATTCTCAAGCAATAAAATAAATCTATAAAAGGATCGACTTTTGATATATGGTCGGCTATAGATTAATGGTTGTGTTGAATATTGTCAATTACTGAAAGGAAAGTAAACACGTGTATGGTCAAGATATTTTCTCCTATTAGTACACTATAATTTATTTTTTTTAATTTTAAAACAAATCAGGTCTGAATTATAAAATCCAAATCTTTCAAAGGTGGGGTCGCCCTCAAACTCCAAATCATTTTGATTTATAAAATCCGATTTTCTTTTTCATTTCATCATAAAATATTATTTTCTTATTTATTATCAAAATATATAATTGAATAAATAAAATATATTTTTCCTTAGAAATTATTTTTCTTAAAAAAGATGATGATATATTTCAATGAGTCCTAAAATACGTGTTTTGTGCATGTAGCTATATCGATGAATATATAATTTTTAATTTTTTTATATATTCATTAAATAATGTGTTTGAGTTATAAAAGATAATTTACAAAACTAGTTCAGATCTTTGAAAATGATGAATATAAATGACATTTAGCTAGACGAATAAATAAAAAGAATAACTTATTATCGTTCCCTCAATTTCTGAAACTATCCGATTTTATCTCCTTTTTAAAAATTTGTTCTGGTTGTTAAGTCTAGCTTTCAAGTATTTTTTTAGAAATTTTTTTTAATAAAAACACAAATATTATTTGAGTAGGAAATTATAAGTTTTCACAAAAATAATATTGAATGAATTGTAGTCATGTTGCATTATTGGTATACTGAAATAATATATATATATATGGTAAAATTACTCGTGCTTTTAAAATTCTTAATATCAAAACTTCCCATTTAGTTCAAATTGAAAGGAAATAATGAAAAAACTAATACTTCACTTTTTAGTTTGTATTTTTAGATATAAAAATAAAAAATTTCCTTAAAGTTCACAAGCTATTTCGGATACACCCGTTTGACTATAGCCTTGGGAATCTCTTTAAATTTTAATTCGAAATCAATACTTGTAGATGAAATATTTTATTTAAATTGAGGTTAGAAAAAGAAAAAATAGGAGAGAAGATTATGGAGAATCGAATTTTCAGTAATAAGGTAAAAGTTTAGTTAATAACCAATCAATGGAGTTATTAAATTTTCTTACACATAAAATATTTATTCTTTCACGTGGACTAATACCATATGAAAACTTTATGAAAAATACTCTATCCTAGAAATTTAAAAAGGAGAGGAAAAAAAAAGAAGAAGAAGACGTTTGATACTTAAAAATAGGATGTTCACGGGTTTAATAAAAAATCAAATCAAATCAAAAGTTAAATTAAATACATTAAAAATGCTAATAATTGATTTGGTTCTGAATGTATAAAAACCAAAAATATTTAATTTGATTTTTTGTTTACTAGAGAATTCAAAAAAAAAATCAAATCAAATTTATAAATTATGTATACTAATTTTGTAATATATATATTACTAGTTTTTTTAAATAATTATAAATAATTTATATCTTTTTTAATCATTAGTTTCATTTTAGTCTACTTTTTACATGCACTGTAGCACTATTAAAACTCATTTCTTAAAAACATGTCCACTCCCAACACTTTAAGTCTGATTGTAAATATATGATATGGTATGATGCATTATCGATTTTTAGTTTTCTTGGCCTCTTAATTTTTGAAGAGTTGATCATTTTAAAATTGTATATTACTTTTATAAATATTAAGCATGTGAAGTGAAAGAACCTTTAAAATTATGCAACTTAAACATGTAAAAACCTTTAAAATAATATTGAAACATAATATAAAATTCAAATCTATTCATCTTATAATGGTAATGAGAAATTTCTTAATTTTTAATACTCATTTGAAATAATTATTTTATGTCGGTGTTATTTTACAAACCAACTCCAGAAGAATCAAATCAATGACTTCTATTTATTTGTTTTAATTTATTTTAGAAAGTTTAAAAATTAATAAAATTAATTTAATTTTGATTTTAGTTAAAAATGGATTCAATGATGTATACCTGCTAAAAGTAAGATTTCCATTTTTCTACAAAAAGACCGGTTGAGGCGGCGTGGATCCCACCACAGGCCACAGAACCAAAGCCGCAAACCCAAACTGATTCGTCGGCGGTATGAATGAGCCGTAAATAAGCAGGATTACATTGCTTATAAAGTTATAGCTATATAATGACTTATTAACAAAAAATGAAAATCTGTCGAATACTACTCATCGTCGGAGAGAAATATTGAAAACATTTTTAAATTTGATGTGAATTATTCGTTTCAGTCTTGAACTATTGATAATTTTATTAAAATTTCTTTACTTAGCTTACTAAACTTAAATATACATCCAATCTTGCAATATGAATGAACTCTAAATTCTCACAAAGTTTAGGAGTGATTTTAATACTTCTCTCGTTTTTTTTATTAAAAGCTCCATGCTTCTACAACCATTTAAGACCACTTGCTATGTCATGTGGCAGATCTAGGGGGAAAAGACATAAATTCAATCCCGAACTTGTCCCGAAAAGTCAGTTACATGCTTAAACTTATATGATGACCTATTACACACCTCTGCTACTAAATAGTGAATTTTTTTACCCCTGAGGCGTGTAGCACCACGCTCACAATGGGAGGTGTATCACACTTGCGCCACATCAATGCCATGTCACTGCCACATTAGATGCCATGTCAAATTTTGATTAAAATTCTCCATGTCATTCAATTGTTTCTTCTTCAATGAAAACCACCATGAAACCACTACCATTGCCGCCATATTACTACCAAATCTATATATTTCACCATGAAAATCAAAATAGTCACCACAAATTTTTCACCATCTACGATCAAATTCACCATCGAAATCATACTATCACTATTATCCCCACAAAAATTATAAAGATCCACCACAAAATTTGACACCCATAAACAAATTCATCACCAAAATTACATCATCACCATCAAAAGGTACAAACCCACCACCAAATATTACTACCACCATTGTCAATATTGATTTTTTCTTCTCCACCACCTACAATTCCAGCTTCTCTGTCACCCCTCACCAACAAATCCATCATTATATTTTATTTTTTAAACTTAATCATCAATTTTATCAACCACCAACAAAGTCGAAGAGAAAAATAAAATATAATGAAAATAGTGAAATTGAATAAGCATTAAAATAGGATATGATGAGGGGTGGGGGAGAGGATTTTGGTGGAGGTATATATAGTGGGCTGGATGAAAATTGGGTATGAAAAAAATAAAGAAAATGAAGAAGAAGGTTGCTTGTGAAGAAGAAGAGGAGGCGTGGGGTCGGGGGCGGAGGGTGGGGGTAGGGTGGTACTAGAAAGAGGGTTTTAATTAATTAATTTTTTACTTTATTTAGTACTAAACGCGCATTTCTTTTTTATTTTTTAAATTTTTTGCCACGTCAATTTTAGGGGGTAAAAAAATCATTTTTAAATAGTAAAGATGTGTAATAGGTCGTCATGATAGTTTAAGCGTGTAACTGACTTTTCGAGACAAGTTCAAGGGTGAATTTATGCCTTTTCCCTATATCTATGTTCAGTAAGTCACGTAGATAAATGTTTTTAAAGCAGTGAACGAAACTAATAATTCGCATCAAGTTTAAACGTGTTTTAAATACTTTTCTCTTAATAAAAAGAATATGACTCAAATGATATTTATGTCATTAAATCATCTGAGTTTCTTCGTCAAAAAAAATTCTTTTATATAAAAAGTAATTTTGTTTTATTTTTTATGTATTTTTTTAGATTTTGATTTGAATTCTCTGAATAAAAAAAAAATTGACTAATAATTTAGTCCGTTCAAAATTTACATCATGTCGTTAACCAGCATTAACGATTGATTGCGCCTTAAATATTAGTTTAAATTTTTGTTATTTGTATCACATCTGTCGTCTTCTTAAATTTTCTCTAAATAATAATAAAGCCTTATTTAAGCTCTAAAGATTTCTTAACTTCACCAACATCTTTTTTTTATTTTTGCGCAAATCATTTTTTTATCCTTTTTTAAAGTAGCTTCCTTTACCTTTCAGTCTCTTTCGTCACAAGCATTTCTCTCTCTCCAGATCTTTAAATAGCTGACTTAAACTATTGTCACTTTTTAATTATTTCGAAATTCTGATCAATTCAACTGTATATACTTCATCGGTTTCCAATTATTGCCGCATCAAATGCTGTAATAAAGTTTTGGACGAAATGGAGAACGGAAAAGTATACAACGGAGGAGTTTCCTCGTCGGAAACGTTCAACGGCGGAGAAGATGTTTTTAGTTCTACACAGTCCGATGCTTCTACCGCGGATCATCTTGTTATGATGGTACACGGTATTCTCGGAAGGTAATTGTATGATTATGAATGTATATAATGTGCGTTAATATCATTTTTCTCAAATTTTGCTATTAATTTTCATCCTGTTTGTTGATAAATCAAGTTTTTAGGCATTCGTCCTGTTCGATGAAGATTCAAATTGATTATTTTATGCTATGAACGTTTTTCTTTCAATCATCATGTGAAGCTACATATTTCCTTATCTATTTGTAAATTAATGTCTTAACCTCCTAAATTTGGAGCTGTTTCAATTGCTTCGTTTTATGGGGAATTCTGGAACCTATTATGAGCAACTGATATAGACTCCTTCGTTAGTTGGAGCAATATATGAGATACTTGTGAAGAAAATGATTTTGCTTATAACTGAGGGAAGATATTTTTCCCCTTTTGATGGAAAATGTTTTCCTGGCTCCTGGTGACCAAACAACACAAAATGACTTCATACATTTCCGTCATATGATATCAAAGTCCAAACACACTGTAAAATGCTTACTAGCCAATCCTGTTTCCTGTCTATTAATTCAGTTTGAAGTCAAACAACCACCACAGAAAAGTTTTTTCTGGAGTAATGATGAATTCTTACAAAATAAGTTAGTGCTTTTATGGTGTTGGTTTTAGAAATTTCTATTTATTGCTGGATTTACTGTTTTTGTACTGCGACAGTGCTTCGGACTGGAAGTTTGGTGCGGAGCAGTTTGTTCGGAATCTTCCCGACAAAGTTTTTGTTCATTGTAAGTATATATTGAGTGTCATTTCTGTTGTATTTCAGCACTTTGTTTCTGTATGTCACGTAATTCTACCCTCTAATCCTCACCTTCTAATATATGGTAGCTATTGCTCTAAATCAAAACTATTCTTTTGTTCTTGGTTGCTATGTTGATTGACAAAGTAAGTTGGTTTCCCTTACTTTATCTTCTGCTTCTGTGGACAGGCACCTAGTCTTTTTTTTTTTTGCCTCCCACACTCTGCCTCTTATGCTGTATAATCTCCTATTCCACATGCATTGCATACTAAAATTCAACTCTGCTCTGATTGTGATTCCCGACTTCATTGGTCCTCCCTTTTCTAATTTGATTGTTCTTGTATTGAATAGGTAGAAAACTTACTCTGTAAAAAGAAATTTTCTTACCCTGGCTCATGTGGAACTTATTACTCCCTCCGTTTCAAATTGAGTGACCTGCTTTGACTTGGCACGGAATTTAAGAAAGTAAAGAAGACTTTTAAATCTTGTGGTCTAAAAGTAAATATCTATCAAATGTATCTAAATGCCCTTTAATCTTGTGGTCTTAAACATGCCATGCGGAAGGTTGAAACTAAAAAAGTTGCTAAAAAGGGAAAGGGTCATTTTTTTTGAAACAGACTAAAAAGAAAAGTAGGTCAAACAAATTGAAACCGAGGGAGTATATGTATCTATGTCTCTGTTTTACCTTCTTCATAATGGCTGAGTGCTAGCATATTTTGCGTAGTCTTGATGGACATTATTTTCTTCTTTGATGAACGATGAACATAATTTTCTTGGCAGGCAGTGAACGTAATATGGCTAAACTAACGTTGGATGGTGTGGATGTAATGGGTGAGCGATTAGCTGAGGAGGTTGATATCTTCTATGTGATTTGATTTTCTTTTGTTTTTTCTCATTCCTTTTCCTAATATTTTCTCCAAAACATGATGTGTATATCATATCTGAAGGTAATGATATGGATGTTAGGTTCTTGATGTGGTCAAAAGAAAGCCAGGTTTGAAGAAAATTTCTTTTGTTGCACATTCTGTTGGAGGAGTAGTGGCAAGATATGCAATTGGGAAATTATATAGACCTACACGAACAGAGAATGAGGAGAAATTCTCGGATGATACCAGTGAAGAAGGGTCAAAGGGGACAATAGCTGGCCTGGCACCAATAAATTTTATCACTGTTGCCTCACCTCATCTGGGTTCAAGGGGTAACAAGCAGGTATGAATTTATTTTGTCACCAATAATTTTACGAATATTTTATTGTTGGATAGAAAGTGGCCACATCATGTCTTGCTGAGGAAGAAATGTTATTTTTTGCATCTATGCCTTTGCCTTGTGTCTTTTTAAGATAGTGAAGCTACTCTTGGATTTGAGGGGTTCTATCTCTTGGTGTTTTGAGACAGTTGGCAGTGAAATTTAGTTAGTGCTTATGGGTGACTTAGCGCCCCAATGTCATGGAATTACAGTCACTTTGTAATGGATTATAATCAGGGATTTATGGGTGATGCTACTATTTCACACATCATCGTATTTGATTACTGTCTGGATATCCCGGTAGACCATCATGTATTCAGTCGAGTCTAGTGCTTGGTGTAAGACATACTATAACAATTTGATCATAAAGCACTCCCTCATCCAAAAAAAATAATTAATCATGAAGCACCCAGTTTATAAGTTTAAGTTTTTCCATTAATCTCAAAATTATCTTGAAAAGAAAAAATTATCACCAACTTTTTAAATGATGGGGTTCCTCATCTTCGACTATCATCTCCATCCTTAGTTGGTAAAGTAGCAAGTGTTGAGACAAAATCAACAGAAAACTTGAAAAGAATAATCAATAAATTCACAGAGATGGTAAGGTAAAATAGAGAAGCTAGGAATGCACTGCATCAAGGGGAAAAACAAAGGGAAGATCATCTAATTTTTAGGAAAAATATTCTACAGCAGGAAGGACCTGGAAAAGCTTACTTCAAGTTAAAAATTTTAATGGCTACAAGAACCAGAAAATAACAGGAAGTATTCCTCATTTCCAGACAGTTTCTCTCCCTCCATCTTGATAAGTTGTCCAAGGGAATGCTACCAACACGGGATGATATTTAACTTATCTTATTCTAATCCATCCAGCTAACAACCCCTTAGATCTAATGGTAGCTTTGACTGTTCAGTAACCTAGAAGTTGTTTCAGGGTTTTCCTGTTTGTGATTCTGATCCTTCTTTTGATAAGAAGACCTCAAAGTTACTGAAATGTAAAAGAAAGAAAACCTCTTTGTTTAACTTCGGCACTTCTTGTAAACTACATTCTTCTGCGTGGCACAGTGGCTTCTAGAACTATCAAGTTAATTATGATTTTGGATCATAGTATCATACTATATTATCTACTTGCCTAGCTGATAGTATCCTGGAGGGATCCTCTCTAGTAGTAATAGATATTGATCCCCTATTTAATGTTGTGAACTGTGAAAAGGAAAATAGCTCTGTTATCTGACAGAAGGATCAAGAAGCAAAACTTTTTCCATGCTTCTTCTGTTGTCTAGATCTTAAGGAATGAGCAAGTATTCTTCTTTTTCTGAAGTCTATTTTTGCATTATTAAGATTGCGAGTTTTCTCCCTCCTGATCTTACAAGATCTGCTTTGCTTTTTCTCTCTACAATATCTGCTTTGTCATTGTTGGATTTTTTGCAATATTTAATTTTTGTGCTAATGGTCAGGTGCCATTTCTTTTTGGTGTAACTGCCTTTGAGAAAGCTGCTGGTCTCTGTGTTCATTGGATATTCAAGAAAACAGGCCGACACCTTTTCCTTAATGAAGATGAAGGAAAGCCTCCATTACTAAGACGGATGGTGGAAGATGATGGTGAATTACGCTTTATGTATGTTATAAGATTTACTTACTGCATGCATTGGACAACATGGTCCTACCTCTTATGAGGATCTGCTGTAAAAAGTACAGTATGTTGAAGCTAATTTGTTGCAAAACTCTCACATACAGGTCTGCGTTGGGTTCTTTCAAGCGAAGGGTCGCATACTCAAATGTTGGTTATGATCGTATCCTGTGTGTACTGTTGAATAAGGCAATCGGCCTCTGTTATCAGAACTTCTAAAAGATCAAAGGCTATTTTTCCTTAACAAACTTTATTTAGATATTGTAGGTTGGGGAACATCATCAATTAGACGTAAAAATGAACTGCCTAAGGTACACAATTTGCTAGTGGATAGCAATTAAACCATATGTGCTACATTATATCATAACAATTTGTGCTTGCAGTGGGAGGACTCCTTAAATAAGAAGTATCCTCACATTGTGTATCAAGAACATTGCAAGGCGTGTGATGGTGAGCAGGGTGAGTCTGTTGTGAAGGAAGATGATTGTTTTGACAAGCTAGAAGGTTAGTAACTCTCTTCTTTTGAGAGAAATTCACTTCCGGTGAAATCATCCCTTGCTCCCCCCCCGAGCTAGGTCTCAGATACATTTTCTAATGCTGCCCCACTCAGCTTTTCGTGATGCTATATGTTCTTAAATGTGTGCATGATTGCTCTTTCTGTTATCTAATGCTTCACACCAATACAAACAAAAAATCTGCTGATTCTAAAGGACTATTCAATTTTATTTGTAAATCAGAGTAGTCTTTGACCCTCCGATCTTTTTCAGAAAGCTAGTTCTAAGTGCTTACTAGGACTCTTTTGTTGAGGTGCTTGTTCGTTTGCAATTGTATTTGTTTTTAATACAACTGAAATTTAGAGCTTTTGATGAGAGTTTAGTGCCTGTTGGATAATATGTTGATACAATACCTATCTCGGAGAAGGAAGAGGAAGAAAAAGTTTTTTTGTCATGGCTTCCTAATATTGTAGTACTAAAACTAACTTGACCTATAATAAAATATTATTGTGCTAATGCTTTGACCATTTATCCAGAGGAATTGGTGACTGGCTTATCTCGGGTATCCTGGGAGAAAATAGATGTCAGCTTTCACAGCAGCAGGAACAGATTTGCTGCACATAGTGTTATTCAGGTCTCCCTCTTTCTGTACTCCCCTAGCATCATCTCTCTCCACCGCACACACACACACACTCTCTCTCTCTCTCTATGTCTGTCTGTCTGTCTCTCGCCTTAATACAGACAATTTCATCAATGCACAAAGCATTTTTTTTTATATATATGTTTTGGTTTGGACTTGTTAGAGAACTTCTATTATTATTATTATTAGACGTTAATGCTTAATTCTTTAAACTGAGAATAGATCTTATAAAGATCCTGAAATAAGAGCTCAAATTATTGATAAAATTAGTGGAGCTACTACCTCCAAAAATCATATTAATGAGGATAATATCTCTACGAAAGAAGGTTCATACACCATGTTTGAAGTCAAAAAGTTACTTCATGAGAAACGGAAGCTAATAAGCACTCCTACTACTATCCAAGATCTAAAAGAAGAAATTAATAATCTCAAAAGTGATATTCAGATCCTAAAGAATAAGAATGCTACTATTGAAAATAGACTTGATAATATCAAAAGTCGAATAGGGCTTGATAGTAGTTCTGAGTCTTCATATGAAGGAGGTGAAGAAAATAGTTTTCTAAAAACTCTTAATTTCAGAAAAAATAATAGGAAAGATTTTTTACAAAGTCTGAAAGCTATTACTTCCCAAAAATTTTATACAAAAATTACTCTTCTTATTAACTACAATTATAAAAAGGAATTTATAGCTTTAATTGATAGTGCTGCTGATCTAAACTGTATACAAGAAGGATTAATTCCTTCTAGGTATTTAATTATAACTAGCAAATGGTAGTAAGATGAGAATAGAATATAAGTTACCCAAAGCTTTTATTCGTAAGGGAAATGATTGTATCCCCCAAAGTTTTGTTTTAGTAAAAGATATTACTAACCAAATTATTTTGGATGTTCCTGTTATAAATGATATTTTCCCTCTTACTTATTGGGATAATAAAAAAATTATTGGAACTTGGAATGAAAAACCTTTCATACTTGAGTTTATAACCAAACCTTTTACAAGGATGATCAATGAATTATCTTCTAGATTAATTTCAAAAAATCAACAAGTTAATTTTATAAAAGGAGAGATCAATAGCATCGAAGCAGATGCCATTTTACAAAATCCTAGATTACAGGAAAAAAATTATCTTTAAAAAAACCAATTCTATCTTCAAATATGTGGAGATCACCCAAATGCATTTTGGAACAGAAAAAAACATGTGGTCAATCTTCCATATGAAGACAACTTTATTGAAAGTAACAACTTTATTGAAAGTAACAACTTTATTGAAAGTAATGTTCCTACTAAAGCTAGACCTTGCCAAATGAATTCTGAATATTTGGAATTATGCAAAAAGGATATTGATTCTTTGCTTCAAAAAGGCCTAATAATGCATTCTAAATCACCTTGGTCTTGCACAACTTTTTATATTAATAAGCATGCCGAACAATAAAGAGGTGCCCCCTAGGTTGGTTATAAATTATAAACCCTTTAATAATACTTTAAAATGGATTAGATATCCTATTCCTAATAAAAAAAGATTTACTTGATAGAGTTAATGATGCAATCATATTTTTCAAATTTGATTTAAAATCAGGTTATTGGCAAATTCAAATTGCTGAATCAGATAGATATAAAAATGTTTTTAATGTTTCTATGAGACAATTTGAATGGAATGTTATGCCTTTTCGCCTAGAAAATGCTCCATCATAAATTTAAAAGATTATGAATGATATTTTCATACCTTATAGCAATTTCATAATTGTTTACATAGATGATATTTTGGTATTTTTCAAAACAATGGAAACTCATTTTAAACATTTAGATTTATTTTTAAAAATCATTATTCAAAATGGATTAGTTATTTCTAGTCCAAAAATGTCCCCGTTTCAAACAAATGTTAGATTTTTGGGTCATAATATTGAAAAGGGAAGAATAAGTCCCATCAATAGGAGTATTGAATTTGCTTCTAAGTTCCCTAATATTTTGACTGATAAAACCCAGTTGCAGAGATTTCTTGGTAGCCTTAACTATGTTGCTCCTTTTATAAAGGATTTAGCCAAGGATACATCAATCTTATATGATCGGTTAAAAAAGAATCCTATTGATTGGACTAATAATCATACTAAAGTCCTTTCTCAAAAAAAATTTTCCGTTCTCAAAATAATCATACTGAAGTAGTCACGTGAGTTAAAGTCAAGGTTAAAAACCTTGTCTCACTTTGGCTAATCCAAATTGGAGAAAAACTGTTGAGACTGATGCTTCAGACATCGGTTATGGTGGTGTTCTAACACAGTATTGCCCTGATAATAAATAGGATTATAATGTTTTATTTTATTCTGGTAAATTGAATAGTAGCCAGAAAAACTATGCCACGGTAGCAAAAGAAATTCTGGCTGTAGTCAAATGTGCTTAGAAATTCCAAGGAAATTTATACAATCAAAAGTTTTTGATAAAAACGGATTGCCAAGCTGCTAATTTTATGTTTAATAAAGACTGTAAACATAATATTTCAAAACAAATGTTTGTTAGATGGCAGGCTTTATTAGCCCCATTTGATTTTGATATTCAGTATAAAAAAAAGATCGGATAATAGTCTGCTTGATTTTCTCACAAGAGAATATTTAAACTAATCATTTATTCTTATGATTGACTGAATAAGACCTTCTTGGCACCAATCCGCGAGGAGGGGAAGAGGAAAACAGGAACAGGCAGAGGCAATATCCTTGCCCAGATAGGAAATCAAAGGCTGATAGCAGCAAATATTGCTACTAAAACGGATCTTAATACTGATCACCCAATATACAAAAAATTTATGAATTTTATAAAATCCAAATAAGGAAAGGATAATATTCCTCAGTCATATTCCACACTCCTCAACTCCTCACAGATGACTAGAATATTGAAATATTTGATCAAAATGAAAAGAAAGATGTTATACTTCTTCTTGAACAAAATGATCTCAAATGAAAAGATGATCCGTGGCAAATAATGCACAGGTATTTATACTCAGCATCATATGCTACTCCTACTTATAAATACAAGATGCACATGAGATATTACTCTCAGCAACAGGGTTAGGAGAATTTCAACATTTTTACCTGACCAATACGAAGAAAGTTTATAACTTTTCAAAGTTTATAATTAAGAAAATTATATCTCCGGAAGAATGGGGAATCAACACCTTAAAAGAAAATGATTATATCCATCCTGAAAAAAGGGTTTCAGTCAAATATATTTACTGGGATTATACTAATGACTTTCACGAAGCTCTTTTATATGAAAATGCTAATAAAAAGCATTCATGGTTCATTAAAATATGTTCACATGTATCCAAACAACAAATACCAAATTGGTTTTGCCAGTGGTGGACTTTATATGATCCTTCTCTAAACATCTTACCAAAACCTTATAAGAGTTTATATACCCAGTGGGTTGATGTATCCCCTAAATTAATAAGTATGGAGAAAGATAATATCTTCTTCAATGGAATATCCATAATGTATTTCTTTATAGAATTTTCAATCCCATGGATTATGAAATAGACAATCGAGGTTAATAACATTGAAGAAGGGTTTTCTTGCCTTGAGAGAATTTTTTATACAAAATTCTGGAACAAATTAATCCAAAAAGATCCTGAAGGAAAATATCATGGGCAAGAGATAATAGACTCAATTAGTACAACTATTGATACATATCAAAAAATAGGTTCAAAACCAAAAATGGATAATCCTAGTCCATTCAAACAAATTGCTAGAAAACTTCAAATGAAGAAGGGAGCAATTTCCAGATCTGACATAATAGCATCATACATGGAAGAATTAAAAAATGAAGAATCTAGACATAGAGGTAGGGGATGATGTATGCATGACATCAGCTAGCTACACTACAGAAGCTGAGGAATTGTGCATGGCAGGAGAGGCACAAAGTGTTCATAGCAATGAAGAAGTTGATATTGAAACTCTTCTACAACAGCTTCTGGAGCAAGTGGAAGAATCTTCCAACAAACAAGCCTGCAAAGGAAAAGGAAAAGCTTAGCAGAAGAAGACCTCACATCTAAAAATTATTAGGGTAATATGACAAAATACTTTAATAAAGTAGATTCTTTTATAAAGATAAGATGATAGAGGCCACAGTTGTATGCCAGTCACGTTTTTCTTCTTTTATCTTTGAGGCCACGATTGTTTGTCGGCCATTTTTTTTATGGTTAGCACTAGAAATCCTCTATAAAAGGATTTCGTTTTCTTAGCAAGAGGCAGGTTTTAGAACCCCCTCTCTCTCTAGTTTCAAATCTTTGTAGTTTGTCATCTTTCAGTTGGTTTGGCTGGTACATCGAAGATCTTTTTGGACTTTAACTTCAGGTACATACATATTAAATTTCTTTAAGTTCTTGGCCTAATGATAGGTTAAATTTTTCGTATTGAACTATATTATACTAAGTTACTACAAGTAATGGCGATTATGTCATTTGTTGAGTGTTTTAAATAGTCATGCTAAGGTCAAGTATAGAACAATTCAGGCGAATGTTGAAAGATTGTCTAAAAAGTTTGTTGGATTACCCAAAAGCCAGGTGGGCGTTAAGGGTGGACCTAGACAGTAGAAGCTTTCAACCCTCCTGCCAGGATTGTTTTAGCTTGTAAAGGATCCTAGTAGCAAGACTGTTCGATCCTATCAACAATTTTTTCCTTGACTCTGCATTCTCTAGCTTAATGACCAAATCTACGACATCTGTAGAATTATCAGATTTCCTAAATTTTGATTGAGATTTATGAAATCTTCTTTTCCCTTTATGAGATTCAGCTCTTTTTTCTTTTTTTTCCATTCCTCTTTTCTTCCACTTATAATCCCTTTTGGAGCATCTATCCCTTTTTGAAGAATGCTTTTTAATTTTCTTATCCTTGGAAGATGCTTTCGGAATATCCAAAGCGAATTGTTCACAGAACTCTCCTAATTGTTGTCTTTCATTAAGACGGTGCCTTTTGATCTGTTGATTCAACTTTATCTCATTGCATAAGGATAATCCTTCTTGTACACAGTCACTTATAAGTTTTCCATAAGTATAGTTATCATAGAGGATACTATGACTATCTCCTCTAAGAGCTTTCCTAACTCTTTCAGCAAAGAGAGTCGATAATCCATCTATAAATTTGGATTTCCAACGAGAGCTATTACACTCTGGTAACTCCATAACTCTGCTTAGAAAAACATCCTTATATCACCTAAATGATGTGAGAGTCTTACATCTAAGGTATTGGAGCATAGTCCTTATGGTCTCACTATTATCAGACCATTTTCCTGAGATATGTTCTATGATATTAAGAACAAGAGTATAAACAACATTTTGAGTAATGTTTTGCTCTCCTTGTTTAACAACTTAAAGAATCTTGTCACGCTGTTCAGGATTTAAATAATTATCCCACCAACCCTATAGTTGGCCCGTAAATCCTGCAGTTATCATGTTTGCAATAGTTTTATCACTATTCTTATTTGCCTTACTGATAGTTCTATACATAAGCATCCTATGTACAATCGTAAAAATTTGCCTATCTGTATATTCATCTATGTTCCACTCATAGATCTCCTTTCCATTATAACTATTAGTTATAATGTGTTCATGCTATTCTAAAAGCACATCCTGAGGAGTATGCCTTGGATAATAATACATCCTTTGGACAGGCTTTCTAGCATATTTTTTTGAGATTTTATTAATCTCATTAGGGATTTCTCCTTTATAATCTCCTTCTGAGGGATCAAAATCATCAACACTTAAAGGCTTGATATTCAAACCTTTGAATTTTTCTTCCAATAGACTTTCTAGGTCCGAAAGGTTTCTTAACTTGAAATCCCTTACTTTTGGGGGAGGTTGGACACTAGTAGTAGCCATCTTCTCTTTCCCTTTAGTATTGGATCTAATCTCAGAAAATAATGTATAAATTCTATCATGAATAGAAGTAATCTGTTCTCCTAAAATGCTCATATAAATGTTAGCATAATTCTGCTGCTTAATCATAATATTAATATGTTGAGCAGTAAGTAAAACAATATTATCTTCAAATAATTTTACCAAAGCATTAAAATAGACAATTTTGTCATCTTTTTCAACTTGAAAAAATTGTAAAGGAGGAAAAACGGATTTAGTAATTTCTCCAGTACTTAGTTTAAAATCTCTTTCTATCATAGAGATATAATTATGAACATGTTTGGCCATAAACCATGGCACAAAAGCAATTAAAACATTTTGCTTTGATTCAGAAAGATCTTTATAATATTCTTCCTGGAAACTGATTTGTTCCTCTTTATTAAAATTTTTGAAAAACCATTTTCCGAACGGTTTCCATCTTGGTTTCAAGAATTCTTTCGAAATTTTCTCTTTCCGGTGACCCCGGACTAAAATCAATTTGTGTGTTAGTTATCATAAAATAACTTTTATGTAGAAAGTCCATTTGGAAAATTCATTTCTGACTCAGTTATATCTAAGTCAGAACTGGGTCTTGGCGTAGGCCTTGCAATATTATCTCTTTCAATTTTAATATTATCACATCTTTAGTTTTCTCTAATCTGAGAAGTAGATGCTCTCGAAGGAACCTGTACAATATAATATAATCAATAGGAGAAATATATGATGAAGTAGATCTAGATAGTCTAGATGTCATGCTATAATTATCAATTTTATTAAGCATAGTTATAGGATCAGAAAATTTAATTTTAACAGTTCCATCATTCAACTGTTCAACTTTTGAAACTTCGTCATTAATATTGTTTTTGGGTTGGGCTGCACCTTCAGTGGCCCACTCTTGTGGGAAATCAATTTCGTCCCACTGGATAGGTCGTCTAGTAACAACCTTGAATTTTCTAAAATTAGTTTCTATCAAAATAGTTTCATTTTTAAATGCACAAGTACCCCCCTAGACTATGACGGAAATCTCAGAGACACATCTAAACTTAGCTAGGGTCCTATTATCCCAAAAACTAATTTTTTTCGTATTTTTGTGCACCTTTTGTGCTGACGTGGCACCTTCAACCACACCAAGTTGGCTGTGTTTGTACACACGTGCCTGCCACGTGTGTAAATATTTTTCTTTATTTTTTTTTTCTTCTTTAAAAATTTTAATTATTTTTTTTAAAAATATTCTTCTTTTCTTTATCGTGTATTTAAGTTAAGTTAATACACATATTATTTTGGCCTTGTATCTAAACTTTTTTTTTACCTTCATTAATTGATTTTTCTCATTTATTATTCTATTGATTTTATTTACTCCTTTTATTTTTTTTCCTTTTGTTTTGATTTCAAATTTAATTTTAAATGTCTTGTATTTAAAATAAGTTAATTTTGCACGGATATCAGAATAAGTGAAGAAAATCAAATAAAACATAAAAAATTAAAATGTTAATTATTTTTTAACGTTTAAAAACATAAAAAAAAACGTTATAACTTTTTAATTATCTTTTTAAAAAATACACATAATTTTTTAAAAATAATTAAAAGTGAAAAGATAAGAAATTAATGAAAGAAAAAAAATAAAAAGTTTAAAGTGAGAAAGAAAAATAAATATTTTACAAAGAAAGAAATAATAATAATTATATATACAAGTTTAAATATTAATAATTATGTGTACTAACTAATTATAAAGTTACCAATTAAAAAAGGACATGTGTCCAATTTGTTCACCCATCATATGCTTTCAAGAGAGTGTGCACATTCTCTGTGCCACGTCAGCGTTTATGGTGTATTTATTCCATTTTAAATTAGTTTCGAGGGGTAATAGGACCCTAGTTAAGTTTAGGTGTGTCTCTGAGATTTCGATCATAGTCTAGGGGGTACTAGTGCATTTTCCCTAAAGTTTATCATTTTGCACATAGGGTTTAGAGTATATAAAGGTTTATAATAGATCCTGTAGCATATACAAACAATTTCAGTACCTGGCATATAATCATAACCATGAAGTTTAACATTAAGTAAAAGAGAACTTAATGAGTTCTCATCCTGCAGAGAAATTTGTAAATTAGGATTGGCGTTAAAATAAACAGGTCCATATGCAAAACTTGTTTGAATTGTCCCCTAAGTTGCTCGGACTCGGGTGCGGGTGTCCGATACGGGTGTGGATCTAAAGGTCGGATTCTTCATGATCTAATTTTTAAGATTCGGGGATATGGATCCATGTATGGATACGGGTGCGGGGATTCGCGTAAAAATAATTTAAATATCTAAAAAGAGTTATAAAACCTAAATTATGAGATATTATGTGGAGAATCTTGAAAGGAGATCAAAGGAAAATGAGTGACATAGAAATTTCTATATAAAAAGTATTCCATTTCCTTCAATTTTATCTTAGTTTTTGTATTGATTGAATAAATCATTAAAATTATCCAGACTTTCCCCATCGATTTTGGTCAAAGTATCCAAAATCGGTTGACTAAATCGGACACCCACACCCACACCAAGTCGTGTCAACACGGGTGCGGCACCAAAAGTGAATAGTCCGAGCAACTTAGATTGTCCCTATAAGGGATTTCTTCCAATTTTGGTTCCTACCATCTCTTAAAGTGGCTATAAAGCTTTCGGGTAGACTTTTTAAGGTGAGGGGCTTGAAAGCCACCTGAACTAAACCAATATGCATAAATCGGTAGTTTTCTCTATAAGGGGCTAAATCACTTTCAGAGAATTACCTAAAGATTGCATGATCGCTATCAATAGTAAGCGTTTCTTCAGTGGTTTTGACCACTTGTTTGAGTCCAAGCTTTTCATAAGTTCCCATCTGGTATATAACCCTGGGAGGTACTCTTGGAATAGTCCATTTATTAAGGATACCCAGATGCTGGGGTGTATCATATTCTTCTTTTCTACTGTTTTTAACAGTAGAATACTTTTTTATGATATTCATATCGACAATTGTGTTAAACTATATCACCTATCGTTACTACAACCCATGGCTCTGATACCAATTGTTGATAGGATCGAACAGTCTTGCTACTAGGATCCTTTACAAGCTAAAACAATCCTAGCAGGAGGGTTGAAAACTTCTACTGTCCGGGATCGCCCTTAACGCCCACCTGGCTTTTGGGTAATCCAATAGACTTTTTCGATAGCCTTTCAACATTCCGCCTAGGTTGTTCTGTACTTGACCTTAGCATGACTATTTAAAACACTCAACAAATGACATAATCGCCATTTCTTATAGTAACTTAGTATAATATAATTCAACAAGAAAAATTTAGCCTATCATTAGGCCAACAACTTAAAGAAATTTAATATGTATGTACCTGAGGTTGAAGTCCAAAAAAATCTTCGATGTACAAGCCAAACCAACTGAGAGATTTTATTAAAAAGCCAACTGAAACATTACAAAAGTAAAAAAATTTAAAACGAGAGAGAGGGGGCTCTAAAACCTGCCTCTTGCTAAGAAAACGAAATCCTCTTATAGAGGATTTCTAGTGCTAACCATATGAAAAAATGGCCGACAAACAATCGTGGCCTTAAAGATAAAAGAAGAAAAACGTGGCTGGCATACAATTGTGGCCTCTATCATTTTATCTTTATAAAAAAATCTACTTTATTATATATTAAAGTATTTTGTCATATTACCCTAATAATTTTAGATGTGGGATCTTCTTCTGCTAAGCTTTTCCTTTGCAGGCTTGTTTGTTGGAAGATTCTTCCACTTGCTCCTGAAGCTGTTGTAGAAGAGTTTAAATATCAACTTCTTCATTGCTATGAACACTTTGTGCCTCTCTTGCCATGCACAATTCCTCATCTTCTCTAGTGTGGCTAGCTGATGCCATGGATATATCATCCCCTACCTCTATGTCTAGATTTTTCATTAAATCCTTTTTTACATCTTCTATGTATGATGCTATTATGTCAGATCTAGAAATTGCTTCCTTCTTCATTTGAAGTTTTCTAGCGATTTGTTTGAATGGACTAGGATTATCCATTTGTGGTTTTGAACCTGTTTTTTTATATGTATCAATGGCTGTACTAATTGAGTCTATTATCTCTTACCCATGATATTTTCCTTCGGGATCTTTTTTGATTAATTTGTTCCAGAATTTTGTATAAAAAATTCTCTTAAGGCAAGAAAACCCTTCTTCGGTGTTATTAACCTCGACTGTCCATTTCATAATCCATGGAATTGAGAATTTTATAAAGAAATACATTATAGATATTCTATTGAAGAAGTTGTTATCTTTCTCCATACTTATTAGTTTAGGGGATACATCAACCCATTGGGTATATAAACTTTTATAGGGTTTTGGTAAGATGTTTAGAGAAGGACCATATAAAGTCCCCCACTGGCAAAACCAATTTGGTATTTGCTGTTTGGATACATGCAAACATATATATTTTTTTTGAACTTGGTAACTTACATGCAAACATATTTTAATGAACCATGAATGCTTTTTATTAGCATTTTCATACAAAAGAGCTTTATGGAAGCCATCTGAATAATCCCATGGATATAATTAGGGGTGTGCAAAAATCAAACTGATCGATAAACCGAACCGAAAAAGTGTTATTGGTTTATTACTATTGGGTAATGGTTTTTTAATGGTTTTATAAAAAATAATTATCGGGTTATCGGTTCGTTATTTTTTTTTTTTGATGACAAGGGAAACCCGCAGCCGCTACCCTTTGGGTGCGCACAGGGTAAAACCCCCGCTCCTATGCAATAGCTCGCAAACAACATAAGAGAGGTAACCCGCACTAGGTAAGCCCGGTGCGACTAGCTCGACCCAGAAGGCAAACCCCTTGCTTTCGCTGGCAAGGGGTTTCGAACTTGAGACCTCCAACATGGAAGTCCCAAGTCCAAACCACTGGGCCACCCCGAAGGGTTGGTTATCGATTCATTATTTGTGTTTTATATTGGGTTATTGGGTAAACCGATAACCCATTAACACTAGGAATTTACTATTTTTACCTATACATAAATATTAAATATTAATCTCGATACCTTACTAGTTATTGTCTTTGTCCTTAGCCTTCAATTCACACTTCATTGTGACTTTTAATTCATAACTTCACATTATACAAAATGTCAAAACCTAAAGTAAGAACCCTATTCTTCTGAATTTCTCTTTGTGTTACACTTGTATAGCTCTTTTCATGTTTGTTATTGTTATTTCTATTTTATGAGCATTTATAAAGTTACATTATTGTTTTGTCGCGTCAAATTTATTAGAGAAGTCATATATTTATTTTATAAGCATTTGCTTATTGGTTAAATCGAAAATCGAACCGTTAAGGACCAAAACCGATAAGCCGAAAACCTATAAAACATATCTTATTGGTTTGGTTATTGATTTAGCATCTTTAAAAACCAAAAATCGATAAATGGAACCGATAATACGTAAAATCGAACCGACCGATGCACTCCCTTAGATATAATCCTTTTCTTTTAAGATGTTGATTCCCCATTCTTCTGGATATATAATTTTCTTAATTATAAACTTTCTTCATATTGGTCGGGTAAAAATGCTGGAATTCTTCATACCCTGTTGCTGAGAATATTATCTCATAGTGCATCGCAGGAGTAGCATATGATGCTGAGTCTAAATACATGTGCATTATTTTTCACTGATCATCTTTCCATTTCAGATCAATTTGTTCAAGAAGAAGTATAACCTCTTTCATATCATTTTGATCAAATATTTCAATATTCTCGTCATCTGTGAGGACTGTGGAATATGATTGAGGAATATCATCCTTTTCTTTTTTGGATTTTATAAAATTCATAAATTCTTTATACATTGGGTGATCAATATTAAGATCCGTTGTAGTTGCAATATTTGCTGCTATCAGCCTTTGATTTCCCATTTGGGCAAGGATATTGCCTCTGCCTGTTCCTGCTTTCCTTTGATGGGGCCAAGAAGGCCTCATTCAGTCAATCATAAGAATAAATGATTAGTTTAAATATTCTCTTGTGAGAAAATCAGGCAGACTATTATCCGATCCTTTTTTATACTGAATATCAAAATCAAATGGGGCTAGTAAAGCCTGCCATCTAGCAAACATTTGTTTTGAAACATTATTTTTACAGTCTTTATTAAACATGAATTTACCAGCTTGGCAATCCGTTTTTATCAAAAAATTTTGATTGTATATATCTCTTTGGAATTTCAAAACACATTTGACTATAGCCAGAATTTCTTTTGCCACCGTGGCATAGTTTTTCTAGCTACTATTCCATTTACCAGAATAAAATTGAACAATATAATCCTATTTATTATCAGGGCAATACTGTGTTAGAACACCACCATAACCGATGTCTGAAGCATCAATCTCAACAGTTTTTCTCCAATTTGGATTAGCCAAAGTGAGATATTATTATTATTATAATTATAAATTACTTATTTTTGACTTTTATTTTATTTTGTATGATGAGGATATGAAATTAGCTTAAATAAAGAAGTGAGGGTTCATATAGCCGACCGCAACTTGTTTGAGACTGTGGCATAGTTGTTGTTTTTGTTCTCCTGGAATCACAGTCCGTTACATTTAATTTATGTTGATGAATCTGAATCATGTGCTCATTTTATTGGAAAAAAATCTGTCAGTAACTCCTATTTTTGTCCTGGATGTTAATTGTTAAGTATTGATAGCAAAAGCATTCACTAGTTGTCCTGCGTAGATTAGGCATATTCTTTAGGTTTATTTGTGAGAGACTGCATATGCTTACCCACAAATTTACTCTTGAAACAGGCATTCTTCCTCTTGTTCTTTTCCATCTTTTATTCTCTGAGATGCTTATAAATTTATTTATTTTCATAAAAGAAAAAAATAAATAAAATGGGGTTTTATAAGGAAAAAAATAATACAGGTTTGAGCAGAGGGCGTGTGTGTGGTGCTCAAAATATGGAAGTTACTTGGATTAGATTGTCTGTCACATGCTTGAATAATGCCCTTTTGTGCACTATTTTTGAGGTTAGATAAAGTACCATTGTTGCTTTTGTCCTATATGTGGCGTTTAAACCCAAATTAGGTGGATCCTTCCAGTGATCACATATACAAAACCAAACACACAAGGAGCCCTGCAACATAGTGCCTAGTTTGTTGGAAAGGATTGAAAATATCAGATTACTGCCAAAATGTTGCAAAGTTTTCCAACCCATATAATAAAGTGTTAATTGTTCTTATTTTGGTAGGAAGCACTTTTGTCCACCACATAATGTTATTGATGAGAGCTGTAGAGTAAGTGATGATCAGAGTTGAGTTGTGTAACCTGAAAATGTGTTGATCTTTAGTATTTGGCCACTTCTACATATTTTTGGGACTACATAGTGTCAATGGCACGTGTGTTTCTGAGTAAATATGTTTGTACTTTTGCAAGTTAGCTCTATAACTGATAGGGTACTTTATAGGCTTGGAGAGTGATGGTGGTTGGAACAAAGTGATGAAATTTCATGCCTAAGATCTTCATAAGTGAGCTACTTTTATGCCTATTAGGTACTATACAGCATCAAGGGCACTTGTACACAGATTGCCGAGTGATTTGGTTTGTATTGGTAATTTATTGACCTGGAGAGTGGTCGTGGTGGGAAGAGGTTGTGTAAAATTTTGACACCCTTGTGACATGGTAATGAATTTTCTTATGCAAGCTATCCAATGGTTCATTTTCTTGGAAGTTTAAAACCAGCTATACTAATATAGTATTACAACTATATTAGTTGGTGTCTCAGTTTGGGACAAAGAGGTGCTTGATGGACTGAATCTGGTGTTCATAAGTAAGGCTGATCTTAGGTAATCAGTGTTGCCTATCAGGGGTTGACCGTGTCATTACATAAAAAATCCTGTGACTGAATGGTGATCAGAGTATACAAAGGTTAAATCAGAAGGAAAAAAAGGGGGTCATTTGGCGGATGATATTGTGTTAGGGATAGAGTGAGCTTTGGATATGCTGTCGTATTGCTCGACATTTTAAAATTCCCAGTACCATTTTTTTGGAGTTTTATTTTCTATGCCTATAATGTTTGAAATAGAGCTTCAGACTTAAAAATGTATGTATGTTCCTGCTTCAAAATTGAGATCCTTGTGTTGCCAATGATGTCACACATATTAAAAGAGATATTGTACTTGTTATTAAGGCTTTCCAGTCCTTCATGCTTATTAGTTAATATTTAGAGTGCTTGCTGCATTGCTTTAAGGGTTTAAGATCAATAGTGTGCATAATGCTCGTGATATTGTTTGCTTATAGGTGAAGGATCACTACATGCATGCAGAAGGTGCTGATGTTGTCCAACATATAATAGATAATTTTCTTCTATAGAAGTCAATCAAATCTGAAGCACATTGGATCGTAGTGGAGGGTGCTGAATTTTCAAGGTAATCTTAGCTGCGTCTACAGACTTGTTTCTTTTTCATTTTTTTTTTTCTCAAAAGTTTTAGATGCTCTGGTGTAGTTCGTTTGATTTGTTTTGATTTACTTGGTTGCAGGTCAGAATTGTACTAGTGTCTCGCAATTACAACATTCATGAAATTTATATTAAGCAATTTTGTAAACTCAATTGTGTCCTAGTGTAACCTTAAACCTGTTTCATTCTCAATGAAAAAACATTATTTTTCCATGTTAGAAGAAGGTTTTACTTTTCTGTGGAGGTTGTTGGATATCATGCTCCAAACCAATTTTTCCTCTCTTCCCTGCTGTGTTATTACAGTAGGGCCTGGACGGATTGGAGATGCAAAGTTGTATGAGGATACAACTTAGGTTTTCACTTGCTTAACGAAGGAAAGCCGGGGAGTTGCACATTTCTTATCTTCATTTTTCATTCAGTTGTTGCTCCTTGAGCTGTTGGATCTCGAGTCAATTAGAAATGAAGTGAAGGCTTAGTAGTTTTCTGTTGTATACCGAACATTTCCTAGATCTTTTAAGGACGACTAATAGCCCAAAGCTAAAATGATCCTTGCCTTTAACCAGTCCAAGTTACCTAAGGGAGCAGGATAAGAAAGAGGTAAGGACAAGTAGAAGTAGAATTTATCATATTAAATTGAAAAAAAGGTGTAACCAAGGAGTTCTTTTACACGAGAAAAATACTATGTTATAAAAGAGAAAGGTACTAAGCAGTTTCAAAGAGTAATTTGTAAATGTAAGCTTGGCGAGTCTAGTGCAGGTCGCAATGAGATAACTCATAATCTTTCTGACTCTCCTCCCCAAGAATGTGTCTTATTTTCTCTTTTAAGAGTGTGTACAAAATATACAAGTGGGTTAACATAATCAGACATTTTAGCACGTTTCGGCTCAAGTAATTTTTGGGTGAGTCAATAGCCTATCATTTATCAAATTTTTGCTTGGACTGTCCCAATTTTGGGGTGGTTTAAAATTTTTCCCTCTCAAAGTAGTGGTCTTTAATTTTTGCTCTTTCAATTCATTTAATGAAAATTTCTGGGTTAAAGTACTTATAACTATGGCCAAAATTGTTGGATGTGACTAACATTAGCATTTAAGACAACTTTTGACAGTAACACTTGCGTCAACTTTTACACTAAACTGATGTCTTGCACTTAATTTCTTGTCTTCAGGCATAGCTTGTACCATTGCACTTGTGCCTTAGGGCATACCTCGGAGACATAGTTTATGCCTTTCAAATGTTCTCCAAAGTAAATAAAAATAAAAGACCACCATTTTGATGGACAAAAATTGAAGACCATTCAAAATAGGGGCATTTGTGCGAATGACCATTTATCAATTTAACTTATCTTAATTTGGTCCAAATTTAGTTCAATCCGCTCTTTACAACCTCTAAAACTACCTATGTGATTTTGAGTTTTGAGTTGCGCCTCCGCCAAACCCCAATCAATTTCCACCACCATATTAACTTTTTCCGCCACCATTCCATGTCATAGAAACACCAAACACCATCTACACACCTAATAGATAATTCACTCACGTTTCACAGCTAAATCAATTTCCATTTCATTCCACATCTGTACCATTATGCAAATGGTGTACACCACTGTTTATGACATAATAATGACATCACATATCACTCGTATGAATAGAAAAAAGTAAAAAAGTTTCTTTGTACCTATACATTCGAATAAACATGTAACGTCCGTAGTGACGAAGCATAAAAGAAGAGAACAAGCAAACTTCTCTCATGTTCATGAATATTGTTCCTTTTGGCGTTATATTAATTAAATTTGGTAAATGAACGGTTTATGTGGTGACATATTAACAGTCAACTTAGTACATGATAAACAAAGTTGGGATGTGTTTCTAAACTTAAGAAAATTTGTGATTTTTACAAAAAGGATAAAAGAAAAGGACAAAAATTAGAAAAGGAGAATATCTATCGAGGAGGGTGCATTTGTAATGTGGTATTTTTAGTTTAGACATACCTTTAGGATAATTACTTATTTCTTCGCGCTGTTATAAAATAATAAGAAGATAAGATAAGAAATATAAACAAAGCAGGTAGAGAAAGACAAGAGAAGAGAATGTAGAGATATTTTATCATTTCTTTCAAGTGTTTCAAATCTTCAAAATGTCTATACTATGAGTTTTCATCCTCTATTTATAGTATTACATAGAGGTAAACAAAAATAATGTCATAGATATGAAATTAAGGGAAAAGATCATGAATGAGGAGCGAGACATTGCATTAAGGATTTGAGGTCATGGGAAGGTGGAAGGTGGAACATAATGGTGAAAAGTAATGATAAATTGTTAAGAAATCTTACTACATAATATTATAAATATATTTCTTTTATTAAAAATACGATTTTATTTATTTACCAGTACAAGACACCTTATTGTAATGCTCTTTTTTTACTTCAATTTAAATTACATTTTACTGAAGCATATATGCCATTATTGTTATTATTAACGTTGAGAAATTAAAATGGTAGTTAAATAAATGCAATATAGAGTTTATACTAGGGATAGGTATAAATACCGAAAAATTAAAAAACGAATCGAATCAAACTAATTTTATTCTTCAATTTTTCGAATTGGTGTTGGTGTTTTCTTAAAAAGTTTGGTTCTTTGGTTTGGTGTTCAATGTAAAGGTCTCGACACTTCAGTGCACCGAAGAACTGAAATTTTATTAATTTTTTTAAAAATAAAGATACAAATAACATATATCTATATCTATAAATAGATATGAGCATTTTCTTAACTTAAAAATAAAAATCAACTAGCAATTAACCATTTATGAACAAATCAAAGTAGCAACAAATTTACAATTCAATAGTTAACTTCAAATATTAATTCCCAAGAGGAACTCAAATGAATTTTTGCTGATGTACGTCATATAAAGGAACCCATCTTCATCCTTGTTTTCCTCGAGAAGTGGTTGGATGCCCAATGTTCTTGACAAAGACAAATATGATCTTTTTAGCACAATAAGTGTTCTGTTAGACCCTTATCTTGATGGTTCGAGGGGCTCGGGCTTGGCTAGGGATTTACGTGATGAACCTAGTCAAGGCTCAAAGACTTCAGGCAAGGCTAACTTCAGACCTTGGCATTGGCATGGCTAAGGCATGCAAGATAAGGCGTGGCTAAGACATGCAGAGGCGAACCCACCTTGTTCAGATGGGGTGCACGTGCACCCGTTAACTTCCAAAAAAATAATGTATATATATCTATATCTATCTTGAGAAATTGGCAGAAATTAAGATATAATTAATAGTGCACCCATAAATAACATAGGAGTGTTCTTGTGCTACTAGTACAAGGTAGAGGAACCACCCATGAGACCAGGGTTCAAATCCAGCTAGAGCGCTATTTTGTTGTTTTTATTTTAAATTTAGCTTAAATATCATATTTGGTGCACCCGACACCCCTGAAGACATGACAAG